>CAWUFW010014026.1:0-437710 GCA_963921515.1 Calotriton arnoldi
AGTGGCAGATGTCGCCCTGGAGCATGTAGTGCAGGCAAGTGGGTTTCAGGGGAACATGCAGCAAGATATATGTGCTGGAGAGGCAGATACTGTCCATTGTGTCTATGATAGGTCCAATGCTTGCATCTTCTGAATCTACAATCCATGGAATAGGGGCAGCACTAAAACACGCCCACAGCATCCTTCAAAATTTCAACTTCATGACATATACATGATTTTGCAACATTGCTGTGGCTGGCCAACTGAATTCACTGCATCAGACTCTGGAAGCTTCGAAAACGCGTCCGTTGCCATGCCAGGCCCCGTCAATGCGTGCGCACCGATCGGTCCATTGTTGCACAACGCGGTACTCCGGGATACAACGCGTACCGGCCACATCCAATGCACGGCCATGCGGGCACACCGATCGGTCCATTGCCCCGCGGGCCCGTGCACCCGGACACACCCACCGCCCGCGTACATTCAATGCAATGGGCCGTGCGGGCACACCGATCGGTCCATTGCTGTACAACGCGTACCTGGGATACAACGCGTACCCGCTCACATCCAATGCAATGGGCCGTGCAGGCACACCGATCGGTCCATTGCTGTACAACGCGTACCCGGGATACAACGCGTACCCGCTCACATCCAATGCAATGGGCCGTGCGGGCACACCGATCGGTCCATTGCTCTACAACGCGTACCCGCTCACATCCAATGCAATGGGCCATGCGGGCACACCGATCGGTCCATTGCTCTACAACGCGTACCCGCTCACATCCACTGCAATGGGCCGTACGGGCACACCGATTGGTCCATTGCTCTACAACGCGTACCCGCTCACATCCAATGCAATGGGCCGCCCGGGATACAACGCGTACCCGCTCACATCCAATGCAATGGGCCGTGCGGGCACACCGATCGGTCCATTGCTGTACAACGCGTACCCGGGATACAATGCGTACCCGCTCATATCCAATGCAATGGGCCGTGCGGGCACACCGATCGGTCTATTGCTGTACAACGCGTACCCGGGATACAACGCGTACCCGCTCACATCCAATGCAATGGGCCGTGCAGGCACACTGATCGGTCCATTGCTCTACAACGCGTCCCTGGACAGGTCACATGCATATGTCACCATGCTGATCACTGGTGAACCTATGCCAGCCACATATACTTTCCAGGGACTCAGGGGCACACCTACAACACCACACCCAGTCCACACTGTATCTAAGGCATGTGTGGCAGCATAACCTTATCTGTGTATGGGGGTGAACATGTGGTTTTTGGGGTGGCACTTGGGGGCAGACACACCCAGGCTGTGCACGTGTTCATGGGGACAGGGTCCTTTGTGTGTTGTACACCTGACCACTGTGGTGTGCAACTTTTCATTTTGGAGCATGTGTCATGGTCACATTTCCAGGTTGTGTATGTGTATGACATGTCACATACCCCCAGGCTCACATGTGGGAAGGCATGTAAGTCACAGGGTGGCCCATTGCCACAATAGTGATGTCCCTCCGCAGTCTGTGTGCATGTTGTGTTTCACATGTCTCTGACTCCATGTGCACAATGGGAGACAGTCTCCACATCCACGTGGTTTGTGCATGAACTTTGATGTTGTGTGTGTGTGTGTCACAGACGTCCATGTCTGTCCTGCAGAGGCTACAGGGGCCACTACCTGTGGGTGTCATGTTTGTTTTTCTGACGTGTACATGATACGCCATGTCATGCCAGTGTCCATGTGGCAAGACAGGGTCCCTGGGAATCTACCTGTCAATGAGCTGTGATGCCTGTGGAGCATCTGTCCAGACATGTCACTGTGGTATGTGTGTGGAACGTGAGAGCAGTAAATGGGTACTGTGACACAGCCTAATGGTTTCCCATAGCACACCCTGGAACCTGTTGTCAACACTTGTTGAACAGAGATGTTAGATGATGTCCATGTTGGTGCCATATATGTCCAAACAGAACGACACACACATCAAGTACTTGTGTTTGTTAATGATGTATCATGTGAAATTGAGTATGGTGAACGGCACATAGGTGGGGTGACTGACAATCTTGCTTTCTTCACCTATGCACTGCAGGGCTCCTGCTGTCCATCGACCATTCCCAGACCTGGCAACGATGGTGGAACGTGACAACATCCGATGGTACCGTTTCACCAGGCAGCTGATTGAGGATTTGGCAGTGCGGTTGGACCCACATTTGCAGCCTGGCCGTCCGTATCCTACAGCGCTGACCCCAAGGTGAAGGTGATGGCAGCCCTACACTTCTTTGCCACCGGTACCTTTCAACACACTGTGGCGACTGCCGGTGGGATGTCACAGACTATGTTCAGCCGTGTGCTATGCGATGTTTTGGGGGCAATGTTGAGATACCTGAACCAGTACATCTATTTCCCAACACGTCAACGACTCACTGACGTCAAGAGTGACTTCTATGCCCTGGGGAGGATGCCACATGTAATTGGCTCCATTGATGGGACAATGTGGCTTTGATACCACCACAGGCACATGAGCAGGCATACCGGAACCGTAAACATTACCATTCGATCAATGCTCTGGTGGTATGTCTTGCAGATATGACCATCACACATGTGTGTGCCCGTTTCCCCGGTTCGGCACACAATGCCTACGTGATGAGGAGTAGTCGCATCCCGAGGATGATGTCACAGATGCCGAACCAGCGTGCCTGGCTTGTTGGTGTGTACTGACTTTGTACCATGTGTGTGTTCTGCTATGTTGTTTTCCGCACACATTTTCAAATCGGCTAATGTGCAATTGTCTGTCTGTAGGTGACTCGGGATACCCCAACATGCCGTGGTTGCTGACACCCCTCAGGAACCCTGTGACACCAGCCCAGATGCGCTACAATGAGGCACATGGTCGGACGAGGAGGGTGATTGAGCGGACCTTTGGTCTCCTGAAGAGCCGCTTCCGCTGCCTGGACAAGACAGGAGGGGCCCTCCCATATGCCCCAGCAAAGGTGTGCAAGATTGTCATCGTCTGCTGCATGCTACACAACCTGGCAGTGCGGAAGGAGTTGCCTCTCATCCTGGATGACGATGACCAACGTCCGCCACCTGTGGAAGATCCTGGCCTGGGTCACGATGCCAGTGAAGATGATGTTGATGATGATGGTGATGTCCTACACAGCTCATCACCAACTTCTTCAGCTGAATGTGAGTCTCCAGAGGGTTGTAATGTCAATGATTTGAGTTTGCATGATATGTGTGTGTGGTGCTCTGGTGCTGTTTGAGTGTGGCCATGTGCTACTTGACTGGATGCGTGCAGCGATGTGTCCTTGCAGGTGGTCTGTACTGCCCAACAGTGTTGACATGCTAACTACGTTTTGTGTAGTTATCTCGTGACATGTATTAGACATGAGTATTGCCGTTCTGTGCTGTTCTTCAGTGGTTTTGTCTGTGTGTCATGTCTGTCCTTCACAGGGTGCTGCCGGAGTTGTTTGATCAACTTGGGTCCCACGAATCCATGATTCAACTTCCAAGGTGGAAGCAGTCGTTTCCCTATAGGTGATGTGCCACACACCCCTGGACTTTCTATCTTCTGCACTTTTTGACTTTGTGGCCACAGCCAGGTTGGATTAGCTAGCATTTGTAGTGGAAACAACATGTTGCAAATGTGTAATAAACCTGTGCTTCACTTTGGGATGTGCGTTGTCTGTAGTCACACATCTGACTGACATTTGCTTACTGCACCTGTAGTCTAGTTGACACAGACTGTGAATAGGTGGCGTGTCTGTGCATTCCACTGTATTTAGTTGCAACATCAGTATAGGTGATGAGTCTGATGGCCCTGGTGTGTATGTGTTGTGTGGCCCTAGTGGTGTGTCTCCCTCATATGTGTCACGTCGCCATGACTGACATGACGGTGTTGGACTTGCTGTAGCAGTTAGCATGCACAGTGTCATTTTCTGATCACCATCTCCATGACAGAGAGCACGTTGGAATCACAACAGAGGCAGATATGGTGTATTGGTGAGTTTATTTACATACAGGTGTGAGGATGGTGAACAGGATGGTGGGTGCTGTACATAGAAATTGGAATCCAAAGTTCCCATGTGATTTGGAAGTCTTGGTAGCTGAAATGTCCAGAGTAAAGTCCACAGTCATCTGATAAATTTGGCCAACTAGAGCTCCCCATGTCATGTGGGAGAGTTGGGTTGGCTTCGACAGGGCGTGCAGTTTGCACACAGAGGAAAAGTTCCAGAACAGGTGTTGGCTTCCTGGGGGATGTAGATGGCCATCGGCCTCTCAGTTTGGCCTCCTCGGACGGCCCCTCTTCTTGGGGGGGGGACCCTCAGGTGCAGGCTGCGATGTTGCAGGGGACTCTCTGCCAGAGTCCTCCTCCCTCCCTGTGGCATTTGCAGTTGTTTCAGCAGCAGATGTTGTGGGCACACAGGGAGGTGAGGCCATGTTGGTGCTGATCTGGCGGAGGCATGTCAGTATGTCCCTATGCACTGCTGTCAGTTGTTCCAATGTGTCCCACTTGGACTCCATGCCAGACATGTGTGTCTCGACACGGGACATGTGGGAGTCCAAGCGGGCATGATGGGCAGCCTGCTGCTGTTGTATGTCCTTGAGGATCCCCACTACCTGGCTGACCTCTCCGTTGCTAGTCTGGTACGTATCCGCGATGCGTGCCAGTTGTGGGTCATCATGCAGTCCAGACCCCTCTGCAAAGAGCGACCTATGTCTACCACCCCTCCCACCACCCCAGGCGATACGTGCAGGACCTGCGGTGGCACGCACAGGTGACCGTGGGCCCACTTGGGTGTTGTTCCTGGGCTCGTTGTCACCAGCTCCAGTTTGGGTCTGGGTCCCTGCGCTGTTGTCATCTGTGGTCCTTGGTCTGTCCGTGTTGGCAGGGGTGGCCTGTGTGTTGGCAGTTGTTGGAGGGGTGGGTGCAGGGGGTGCAGATGTTGGTCCTGCTGGTGTTGCATGATGACTCACACCGGAGGGTCCAGCTGGTTCTTCGCCATCCGAGGAGTGCAGAGGCTGATCCACACCAGTGAGCTCAGTGTTCCCCGGAGCCTGGGACAGGGACTCCTCCTCGTCTGCTGCTGTGTCCCCATCATCACCTGTTTTGGGGAGAGACACAGATTGTATGTTATGTTTCTACTGGCATCAATTGTTCAAACACCTGACAGTTGTGACTGTACCTCTGGATGTGGGCCTGGACATTGCATTCTCCTAAATTGTGACAGTCAGAGAGTGATATTGGTGTAGCACATTGTCCTGCCAACCTGTGGCATGTCAATGTGAATGTTGAGGTGTGTGCATGACCAGCATTGGTGGTATTTGCTTGCCATCCGGGCCTCCTTCTCCCCCAGCCCAGTTATCCCACCATGAAGCGTGCTTCCATTGCAGGGAGTGCAAGTTGTCTTTCAGGATGTCAGTCAGTGGTGTCCTGCTGTTGGTTGTTGCACAGTTCCCAGCAGGGCCTTGTGCTCCCCCCAGCAGTACCCAGTGTCAGCCATCTTGTGAGTCCTTTTCCACTCCCTGTGATGTGAGCATGGTTCAGGGTGGTGTTGATGGGCCAATTGTGAGGCTGACCAATATCTGTGACTACCACTCCCATCATGCTATTGCCTCCACCCCCTTCCCAGCATGCCCATCCTTCCTTCCTTTTGACTCTGCTTCCCTGTGGGGTGGGGTGCCTGTGCTGACAGGGTGGCTGGGAGTGTTGTCCTGGCAGTTGTTTGGCTACAAGTCCCAAGAGTGTCCCTGTGCTTCACACAGCATAACCCAGGGTGGTGGTTCTTTGTGGGCTCTTCAGTTAGGATGTGAGGCATTGCATTCTCCCAGGTGGGTTATGTGGAGTTAGTGTTGAGGGGGTGTGTGAGGGGAGGTGCTTGTAACTATGGTCAGTGCTGTGAGTCCTCCTTCCCACCCAGCCAGATATCCCACCATGGAACGTGCTTCCATTGCAGGGAGTGCAAGTTGTCTTTCAGGATGTCAGTTAGTGGTGTCCTGCTGTTGGTTGTTGCACAGTTCCCAGCAGGGCCTTGTGCTCCCCCAGCAGTACCCAGTGTCAGCCATCTTGTCAGTTGTTTTCCACTCCCTGTGATGTGAGCATGGTTCAGAGTGGTGTTGATGGGCCAATTGTGGGTGTGACCAATATCTGTGACTACCACTCCCATCATGCTATTGGCTACACTGACTTCACCAGCATACACAGAATTCCTTCCTTTCAGTGAGCTTCCCTGTGAGGTGGTGTTCTAGTGGTGGTTAAATATCTGGGAGTGTTTGTTGGTTCTATTTGTGCCACTGCCTTGCTGTATTTGTTGTTAGGTTTGTACATGTCATGACACAGTTACATATCACTATGAGATGGCAGGTATTGTGTTTGTCTGACTAGCATTCACATCTTGGGATGAATATCTTTTGGTTGCTGTGTATTTGCTAAGGGTGCATGGTTTGCCTATCCCCTTGACTGTGATGTGTGTGTGTTGTCACACCATATTGTGTATATTAGTTGTGTACTCACCAGGCTCTGGGATGTCTGTTAGTCCGTATACGCTCACTGGTGGTAGGATGGCCCGCACCTTCTCCTCCCAGGGCCTGAGGTATACTGGTTTTGCAGGAGGGCCACTGCCGGTGTGCTGGCTGAGGAGGTAGTCCTTTTGAGTAGCTCCCGGACCCTCCTGCGCACATCATACCACCTGTTCTGGATGTCTTCCTTTGTGCGCAAACATGGTGATTGTGCGTTCACCCTGTCGACAATCCTCGCCCACATCTTGGTTTTCTGCGACATGGGGGTCTGTTGTACCAATGTACCAAACAACTGTGGCTCTACCCTGAGGATCTCATCTACCATGACTTCCAATTCACTGTCTAGGAACTTTGGATTCTTCTTTAGGGGCATGGTGATGGGTGGTGGTGGTGATTGATGTGTGTGTGTGTGCAAGTGGGGGGTGTGAGTGTAGGTTTAGCTGGGTGTGTGTGAGGGTGCTATTTGTAGGTTTGGTAATGGTGTGTGGCTTGTGTGATGTATGAGCTGTGAGTGTGTCTGTGGTTGCTGTGTGATGGTGTTCTGTGCTGGCAGGTCAGTGGAATTTGCAAAGGATCATGGTAGGGATTTGTGGCCTTTATGTAGGTGGAGTTGGAGGTGTGTCCTTGTTCCATTTTTTTTTCCTCCCTGTATTTATTGGCTTAATGGTTGCTTGTTTGGCCCTTTTTAAAAAAAAAATGTCCTTGGTGTTTTTGGTGCATGTAGGAGTCGTTCTTGTGTCCGAGTAGGACGCTGCAGTTGTCTGGTGCGATCTTGTCCGACTCGTTCCCGCTGTGTGTCAGCTAGGTTTCATATGCGGCGTACGAGTCGGTCGCGGAGTATTGGGTTGCTTCGGCTGGGTTTTGTATGCGTGTCGGTCATACGGCTTGTGCTCCGGGCGAGTCGGTCGTGTTTTGCACGCACAGCATCGTACTACGCGGGTTGGAGTTCGCGGGTACGTTTCGTTCGGGTTCAATCCGGGTGCGTGTCGGTCGGTTCGTTTCGCGTGATTTCCCGGCCGGATGGCTTGTTTCCGTCCGGCTCGGTCGGTCGTTTTGTATTCCGTCCGAGTCGGTCGGATTTCACATGCATTTCATCGTACTACCCGGGTCGTACGGCGCCGGTCCGAGTCGGTCGGACTAAATTCCCGTACCGAGTCGGTCAGTATTTTTTCCGGCCCGAATCGGATTCGGCCCCTCAGTGTTTACATATTAGAGTGCCTTCAAATATGGTACCATTAAATCCTAAAGAAGGTGCTAATTTATTCAACACACTGTTTGGTCTGTAATCATTACCTCAGTCTTTTTTATAATCAAAGGTATCTCATTTCTGCCCAGTTCAGTGATTAGTCAGATCCTAGCACCTTTTGCGCAGTTGTGCTTGAGGCTTAAAAACAACTCTGTGTCATAAAGGCGGTTGTAGAAATCTACACATTTGTCTATAAGAGAGATGATTTCAGATGGAATGCCTGAGAGATGCCAAGTCAGATAGAACTGCTGGTGGGTCCTCTGATGTGTCTCTACAGATTGTAATTGTGTCACCATGAATGAAGAAATGTTGCAAAGCAGCTGATGGATTCTTGCAAAGTACCAGCTACCATCTTCAACCTGTATAATAGGATAGAGCACCCAAAAATCTATCACTGATACCTAACTCCTACATACCTTTGGTATTAGCTGGTGTTTAACATCCTTTAAGTAACCGTGGGCGGAGAACTCCGCTCCACCCGCGGAGTGTGCGGAGCTTTGCCTACTCCGCGTTCTGCGTAGAACGCGGAGTAGGCAAAGCTCCGCACACTCCGCAGCGGAGCGGAGTTGGCCCGCCACCCGCCTCCACCCCCCTATTAATATATAACTTAAAACTAACTTAAAGCAATTTAAAAACACTTACCTTTTAACTGCGGCGTCCCCGGGCTGCCCTCTTCTTCTTCGCCATTAGAAATACTGCTTAAGAAAACTGCGCATGCGCGCGCACATGCGCATTTCCTACGAGAAATGTGCATGCGCGGGCGTGCGCGCATGCGCATTTCTTGCAAGAAATGCGCAGGCGTGCGCGCATGCACAGTTTTCCTAAGCAGTATTTCTAATAGCGAAGAAGAGGAGGAGGGCAGCCCGGGGACGCCACGGTTAAAAGGTAAGTGTTTTTTAATTGCTTTAAGTTAGTTATAAGTTATATATTAATAGGGGGGTGGCGGCGGGCAGCGTAGCTGAGCTACGCAGAGTCCCACGGAGTTTGTTGCCAACTCCGTGGCACTCTGCTTAGCCCCGCTACGCACACTACACCCAGGCTTACCTTTAAGGCCAAATGGGTGTCTCTACTATATGAAAGCCTGAATACTGGTCACCTGAACTCAGTTATTTTCTTACATGGGTGTTCAGGGTATGTTTTCATTTTTTTAATAAAGCATACAGACTCAAAGATTCTTGGCACTGACTAGCAACACAGTACATTTAATACTGTGAAAAGCTACTTAAAATCAAATAAGAGGAGTAGATTAGCCCTAATCATTGAATAGTCATATTTTAAATTGCTTTCTAAAAAGCAGAAGATTAATTTCAGAATGTAAGGAGAGGGAAAGAAAAATCCACAGTTTGGCTACAGCAATTGAAAAACTCCTACCTCCAGAGGTGAAAGTGTGAGACCTAGGAACATTGAAAAGTTTTGATAATATGAACAGTGACTGCATACAGAATGCAAAATTGAAAGTAGAATCAGATTATGACACTTAATATCTGTGTGAATAATTGTTAAGAACTTTAATATATTTGTGGCACAGATAGGCAACCAATGAAGTGACTTAGGACTAGGGTGATGTCACGTGAAGCATTGGTGATAATCCAAACTGCAGTATTCTGCACCAAGGGAATGACTGTAGATATTTGTCACTTCGCTCTGTATTTGAAATTCGTCACTGGATGACTGTGGTCAGTCCTTGTCAAGCAATAACCACAATCCTAGTCAGAGTAAAAAGCAGTCAAACCTTAAATTAACCTGTGCTCACCCTCTGGTAGCTTAGCACAGAGCAGTCAGGCTTAACTTTAGAGACAATGTGTAAAGTATTTGTGCAACACTTCAATCAATAAAACAGTGAAAACACCACGCAAAAAGATTCCTCAACGGAGTAGAAAAATAGTACTTAATTTAATTAATAAAACAAGACCAAACAACAAAAATCTAATTAGCAGAATTTGTGATATGGATTTTTAAAGAATAAACTATAAAATAGCACTTAGAAGCAATAAGAACTTATTTGGGACATCTGGTTGCGCTGGACCGGGACAAAGTCAAAAGTTCAGTATATCGTGATGGAGCGTGAGCTGGATACAGGGACCCAGTGAGGCCCGCTGAAAAAATTACCTTATTTCTGGCTGCATCGACAACGAAGTTACGGAGTGCAGCTGAAGCGATGCGTCGGTGTCGATTCACACAGTGGTGGTGATGCACTGGTCCTGATCCACGTAGCAGCGGCGATGCATCGGCTGCAATGCGGGGAGTCGTCATCCAGGATGCTGTTAATGGGAATAGGAAGCCCTTGTGCTGGGCAGAGGGTTGCGCAGTGATAGTTCTGAAGGCGATGCATCGGGGCGATCCAAGCAGCAGGAGCTATGTGCCAGTTCTGATCCACGCAACAGCAGCGATGCACAGGTTCTGATCCACGCAACTGGGGCGATACAGCGGTTCTGATCCACACAATGCAAACGATGATCTGGTTCGACACAGGATGCATGGGTTTTGCTGTAGTAAGCACCTTAGGCCCACTTCCAAGGGTCCAGGACTGGGGTGGCACCAAATGGCAGGGCAGACTAACAGAGGGCCAAGTGCAGTAGCAGGATGGTTGGAAATCTTTAATGTCTCTGAGACTTCAGACCAGGAGGCCAGCCAGATAGCCACTGGAGTAACTCTGGGTGCACGAGATGCAGGTTCAGTCCTTCTCACCCAGGGAGGGGAACAGCAAGCAGCAGGGCAGCACAGCAAGGCAGAAGTCCAGCAAAGCAGTAGTACAGCAGAGTGGTAGTCCTTCAGCAGCACAGCAGTCCTTCTTTCTGGCAGAGTCTTCACAGGTCCAGAACTGTACTGAAGTGATGGTGTCAGAGGTCCAGTACGTATACCCAGTTGGGACTTTGAAGTTGGGGAGACTTCAAAGACAGGTCTTTGAAGTGCACAGAGGTCCTTCCTTCATGCCCTGGCTCCAGACTCACTAAGGGGGAATATGCAGCCCTTTGTGTGGGGACAGGACACAGCCTATTCAGGTGCAAGTGAGGCTGAGTCCAGCTCTTCCCTCCCATCCTTCCAGGATGGCCGATCAAGTCACACCTAAGCTCCTATTGAGTGCGGCTGTCTAGAGGGAAGACACAAAGTCCAGCTGTCACCCACCCAGACTGATCAGAGACAGGCAGCAGGCACCAAATGGCAAAAGTAAGAAAAATTTCAACTTTCTAAAAGTGACATTTCCCATATTGTAATTTAAAATCCAACTTCACCATTAATTAGGATTTTAAATTTGGATTCCAGAGACACCAGACTTGAGGGTCTTAACTCTTTCCACTTGGAAATTACACTTTTAAAATGTATTAAGGTAATCCCAATATTATCCTATGGGAGAGATAGGCCTTGCAGTAGTGAAAATTGACTTTGGGAGTTTTTCACTGCCAGGACATGTACAACTTAAAAGTACATGTCCTGCATTTTAAATAATGCCCTCTGGGTTTTCCAGGGCCTACCTTAGGGGTGACTTATAAGTATAGAAGGGGAAGATTCGGGCCTGGCAAAAGGTTTATTTTGCCAGGTCGGCATGGCAGTGTACAACTGCACACACAGGTTCTGCAGTGGCAGGCCTGAGGCATGGTTAAAGGGCTACTTCAGTGGGTGGCACAATCAGTGTTACACGCCCACTAGTAGCATTTAATTTACAAGCCCTAGGTTCAGGGGGCACCACTCTACTAGGGACTTATAAGTAAATTAAATATGCCAATTGGGGATGAACCAATGTTACCATGTTTAGGGGATGGAGAAGAAGCACTTTAGCACTGATTAGCAGTGGTAAATTGCACAAAGTCCTAAAGCCAGCAAAAAAGAGGTCAGAAAAGTAGAGGAGGTAGGCAAAAAGCTAGGGGGAAGGCCACCCTAAAGCTGTCAGGTCTAACACTCTGGGTATATAGTATTGCCTTAATTCAATCTGAATTGAGGCATTAGTCACCAAGATATGTAGGCTTCTTTCAATGTAAGGTAGAAAGTTTTAGAATGCAGAGGTGGAAAAAGCATATTGTGGCCACTTTGGTCACCTGTGGATCCAGGGTCATCTTGGAGACACAAAATTTCAAACTACCTCAGATGTAAGAGGATGTATAGACCCATAGTCAGAGGCTAAACGGTAATAGACCAGTTGCTGGAGAGGGATGTGGTCAAGAGGATTTCTGTCTCTGATGGGTTAAGTTAAAGAAAATGTACTGACATCTACTAGTGAGCTACTGAACGGCACGTCTTCATTAGGTAAGAAATATTAAAATCATGATTTCTTTCCAAAGAGCGACGATGAGTTGAGTGTCATCAGTGTACATGTAAAACTGTGCACTGATCCACTAAAGCAAAACATGTCCAGCAATCACTTTTTGCCAGATTGCGTACATTATTAATGGGTTGGAAAAAGAAACAATAGAAGGGTCAAAAGAGAACTTCTTTAAGAATAGTTTCCAGTCATTTATTAGTGGCCCTGGCACATTTTGCTGTATGATCGAGTAATTGACTGCCATTGTATGAAGGATCCATGCAACGTTACATCTGAAGGAATAGGCTCCTTACAGCTTGCCGTAGTGCATTCTCCACATGCTTTGATGTAACAGGGTTAGGTGGAATAATTGGATTACTCCGAATCTCTCAGTTGTGTGACCCGGGGTCTCTTATCTCCAAGAATAGTACCTTCATGAATTGGATGTAACCACTAATTTGTGTGAATTATAACACCCATGTATCCAGCCAGGAACCTGTGTTATATTTAGTGAAAAGCAATTAAACGAACGGAGCAGAACATATATTAGATACAGATATGTAAGGCAAGCACAAAGTCTACATATCTTTAGCCAATTTAATCAGTGGTGATAGGTGATTCTGAGGGCTGAAAACACTGTATAAAGTTTTGTGTTAATACATGCTGAAGATTTATGAAGTGAGAAAAATAAAAACCCATGAAGTAATTCCATGGTTGAGTAATCAGGACATCCATCAGGACATTAAATATGTGATCTTGCCACCGACCGTTGAGACCTAGCATTTTGGCCGATGCCCGGTGGAGCTACCTTGATAGCTATAGAGGAGATGGGCTGTGGACTTCCCCCTCGGCCGTCACCTACCCAGCCGGACTTTGGGCAGACTTTCCTTCGTCTCTCCGCCGTATCTCCCTCCTACCCTTTTACCTTACTCCCCTACCCTTCTACGCTCCATTTATCTTGTCTTCTATGCTCTTTAAATGTTTTCTTGCAACAAATGTAACTTGTAACTGATGTGACTTTGTAACAATGTGGAACCTAATGTAAAGCGCTCTGATACCTCTGGGTCTAGCCAGCGCTATATAAAACTCATCAAATAAAATAAAAAATAAAAATAAAGTAATCTACACTAGAAGGAATACACCAAGGGCCCGATTCACAACGGCATTGTGTAGTATATAAAGCAGCACCTCAGTAGTGCAACTCATATACTACAAAGTGGAGTTAACAAACCTACGGCAGGAGACCGCAACATCTGCCTTTCCTGTCTTTTCTGGGTGGAGATCTCCGCCACAGTGGTGGAGATATCAGCACACTTTAATTGTAAATGTGGGAGTGACCAAGGGACGTTATTGGAAAATGGGGAATAATTACTCAAAAGTGGGAGGGGTTTGAGGAAATTTAAGGAAGGGTTTGGATTGAACATGTTAATACAAAACACACATCCACAAAAAAGTAAGACAACTGCAATTTATAAAATAGATTTCTACAGCTATTGCGATCCAAAAGGTGGCAGACCATTGGTATGGCTACACACTCCCATAGAAACAGTGGGTAGGAGGGAGTTAAAATAATACATCATATAAACTAATGTTAACAACATTAAATTAGTTTGACATTTAGAATTATATATTTTCTATTATACATATAAATTATATATTTTTATTATAGAAATATATTAGTATTGATTCTTTTTAATTTAATAATGAGCTTAATTTACAAAAAATAAATTTACATTTTAAACTTTATAAAAATAAACTTTTTAATTAAAAAACTAATATATATATATATATATATATATATATATATATATATATATATATATATATATATATATATATATATATATATATATATATATATATATATATATATATAGATAGATAGATACATAGATAGAACTTTTAACCATGTTAACTAAATATTTTAAAAAGTGCATATGTTAGTGATGTTAGTATTTGTTGATGATCATTTAAAAAATTATATTTCTAATTAAATACATTTAAATCATTTTATCATTTCATGGACATTAAATTTGATGATTCAATGTGCTGTAAGATTTTATTTTATTACTTTTATGTTAATAATATATATTTTACATTAGGTTACATTTATAGTATACATTAATATATTGTATTCATGTTTTTAGCAAAATAATAAACTTCAATAATTTTTCCTATAATTATCCATAAGGAGACCTCCATCGCAGTGGCAAAGATCTCCAACAACAGACACAAACCTACCAATAATAACTTTACACTCTTATATACTATTGTTGAAGGAAGTGGTGACATGTAAGTCTACACCTAGGTGTAAACCTCCACTCAGAAATTATGAATGGCATATTGTGGTGTACTGTAAATATTACAAGAACGTGGAGGTAATACTGTAGGTCCTTTTTCTTTGAAGGTTGACAAATTCTTCTATACCGTTTTAAGAGCCTGGTATACTCTTCAAAGATGAAAAGAAAACCAAGTCATTTAGTAGTTCTTTGGTAAATTGTGTTATGATTGGTTTTCCATGATTCATATATTTGATTTACTATTAAGTCCCTAGTACAGTGCACTGTGTGTGCCCAGGGCCTGTAAATTAAATGCTACTAGTGGGCCCTCAGCACTGGCTGTGCCACCCACCCAAGAAGCTTTTCAAAGGTGCCTCAGACCTGCCACTGCAGTGTCTGCATGCAGTGTTTACTGCCATGTCGACCTGGCAAGTGCACCCACTTGTCAGGCCCTAACCTTCCCTTGTCCTACATATGCCACCCCTAAGGTAGGCCCAAGGTCGCCCCATGGGAAGGGTGCAGTGTTTGTGAAAGGTAGGACATGTAGTGGTGTGTGTTACATGTCCTGATAGTGAAATACTATTGAATCACTATTGAAAGGCTGTCTTTCCCATAGGTGATCATTGGAGCTGCCTTATAACATTTTACAAGTGTAACTTTCAATTGGGAAAATATAGAGAAATGGAGTTTAAGCTCCCTGAGCTCAGAATTTTATAACACATCTTTTAGTAAAGTTGGTGGTTTATAATTTGTGTGTTTGAACTGCCACTTTTGGAAAGTGGGCATTTTCTTGTTTAACCATCCTCTGTGCCTCCACCTGTTTGTGTATTCACCGTCTGGTTTTGAAGTGATAGGAGATGGGGATGTACATTCCCACTAGATTGTCTCAAGGTGTGTCCTGCCTTTCCTGGGTGACTCATAGCCAGGCTGAATAGACCTTTCTACATTTAGAGTGGCGGGAGGAGTTTTCACTAGCACCTGAAAAGGCTGTGTATTCTGTGCACAACAGTAGTGGCCCGTGGAGGGAGTTCCGTGGGGTGGTGAGGCGGGGCGGGGGAGGGGCAGGATGGGGGTAGTAAACACCGGAATATGGATGAACAGAGGTAGGTAAACAATTAAATAAATAAAACGAATTTCGTTGCGTGCGCTGCATCGCAAAATGCAGTGCACAATGCTGTCTCCACCTCCTGTAGTGAAACTGGACTAGAGAGGACAGAACTGGTTTCGATTGAGCAAGAGGGACTTGCTGCCTAAAACTTCAAAGGGAAAGGTAGTATAAATATAAGGGCCCTGACACTAGAACTTTCGAACTCTTTTGGACTAAGGAATGTGCCAAGAAAAAGAGATGGAGAAGCTGTCAAGAGGAAGACCCACTTTGCTGTGTGCTTTGCTGTATTGGCCTGCAGTGATTGCTATTGTCTTGGGCAGTGAAAGGACTGGACTGGACTTTCTGCAACTTATTTTCCTGAGTTTCTCCAAGGGCTTGAGGTATAGCTGGCCCCACTGTTCATGAAGTCTCAGGGACAGCAAAGACTTCAAGATTGTAGGAGAGTAGGATCTGCCTCTTATGTTGCCCCCACTTTTTTTCTGATGTTTACACTGGTTTCTGGCTATAGTCTGGCTGAGTCCCTGCTAATCAGGGCCTCAGCCTCTCTGTTCTCTCTAAATGACTTGGAGTGCACTCTAGGTGCACTAGTGAATGGATACTGTGGTACCTTATGAGTCCCTAGTATATGGTACCTTAGGTACCAAGGGCATAAGTACTTCACAGGCCTACCAGGGGCGGAAGCATGTATTATGCCACCCCTGGGAAGCAGACTAAATCTGACACCACAGGCCTGCTACTGCAGCCTGGGTGAGGTGGTGCTAGCACTCCTCACTGAGATATAGGTTTCCTATATCTCCCCTGCACACACATTTAAACCTATCAGTCACCCCTAAGGCAGGCCCTATCAATCCTGAGGGCAGGGTGCTTGGTTCCTATGTGAGAGGGTGCCTCTGCCTGAGCAGGGCCCCTCTGCAGCTCTCAGAGTCCATTCTCGTGGGGCTGTTTGTGGATGCGGTTAAACCATATACTCGTAAGTGCATTATATCCTCGCGGTAAAATGCTAACTTTGGAATGGCTGCATCAAAACATGTCGTGTTTGGTGTCAAACATCTTGGAATACTACCCCCCCGCCAGTCCTGGCGGCGGGGGTAGCATTCCACCCTTCTAGAGGGATAGACATGTACCTACTGTGGAAACGCGGTAGAATCCTGCAGAGCCCTGGCATCACAAAATGGATGCCACCAGTCACAGACACTGGGCTGCCCTCCTGCTGATGACCGAAACTCGCAGTGGAGGAAGCCCAACAATAGGCATCCTGTCACAGGGAGGTGTACCCACCTCCCAGACAGGGTTTAGTGTATTGGGGCTGGGTGGGTGCACTCTTAGAGTGCTTTGAAGTCCTGCACTGGGGGAGCAGAAGGCTCCTCTGTGCATATGCCAGTTCAAACCAGCTCAGGGGCTACCTGCCCCTGCTCTGGCGCGAAACTGGACAAAGGGAAGTGGGTGTAGCCACCCACTCCCTTGACCCTCCCATAGGTGGGGTCATAGAGCTAGTCCCTCCCTTTCTTTTAGTATAAGAGGGGGAACCTGTGCATTGCAAAATAGATACCCCTGGACGACGCTCTACAAGAAGAATCCCGGACCTTCGACGTTCCACTACCTTTGGAAGACTGAAGAATCTCCCTTGGAGTAAAGGAGTGACTCCCCTGCTTGGCAGGCACCAAAAACTACAAACGACGGTTGCAAACTACGCCGCACCCGCTGGAGTCCGAAGTCCCTGCAGCCCAAGAAGTAGATTTCCTGACTTCTCAAAGGCCATCGTGAGTCCCCAGTGAAGCTGAGGCCAGTGGACCCCAAGAGTGATGAGGAACTGTGACCCCTGGGTACCGGGCACTATTGTCAAGTGCAACCCCGTCACAACGATCTACGAACTTGTGCTTCGGACCACGTATGTTCCTAGCCTCCAGC
Source organism: Calotriton arnoldi (assembly GCA_963921515.1). Taxonomy (NCBI): domain Eukaryota; kingdom Metazoa; phylum Chordata; class Amphibia; order Caudata; family Salamandridae; genus Calotriton; species Calotriton arnoldi. Next base: position 17,284 of record CAWUFW010014026.1, read on the forward strand.
GGGAATCCCTCCAAAGATCAGAGGCCTACCACGTCCCGAGTGACCGTGGGCCCCTGTTGAGCAAATCCTCCCGAGGCGTCTTTGCGATCCCTTGCCAGCCGGCTTATGGGTCCCCTGAAGGCTTTCCTACAGAACCAAAGGGCTCCCCTGGTTGCTCCAGGCCTGCCCTGACTTACCTTCGCTGGGTGAGTCCCTCAGACCTTGCTGGTCTGCGCCATTGACTTTTTACACTTTCCCCAAGACTTGCTGTTACCAAGGCTTGTTGGCTCCAATCGAGTCGCCGACACCGCAGTACGCTGCAAGCGTTATGGGACACGACGAATCTAGCTCCTGGTCATCGTCGACACCTCCTGGACCTCGTGGCTGAAGAGTCAAGGCACCTGTGAATGACCTGAATCTTGCGACGACGGTGGGCATCCATCTTCCTTGCCCCGAGTCACTGCCAAGTGACTTTGAACACTGTCCCCTCTGCTTTCAGGTCTTCCATCTTCTGAATCCAGGCTTGAATTCCTCCGGACACTTCTCCTGTCGCCGCAAGCAGCAAGTCTTCACTGGCTCCCATTGAAAACGACGCCGCGACCCGACACCAAAGAACACCTATGCACCCGGCTCCCCTGGGTGAGGTAACTTCAGCACTACGGTGCTCCTGTGGGTGTGGGACCTAGAACTACTTACCCTGTAAGTGACTTGCTTGTAGCTACCCTAGAAGTGCCCTAAAACTCTTAGTTTCCAAGTGCGACTATCGCGCTGACTCGTACATGGTTCGCGTCTGTGTTAGACACACCGCGTCCAACTCCCTTGCAACTCTATCTGTAACCGCGTCCTTCGACTCGTACAAGGACCGATCGGTGTGTTCGCCTCGAACACGCAAGGGACCTTTAACATTGAAATCTCAATCGCGTCTGTTCGCATAGACTCGTACAGGACTCGCACCGGTGCCAGGACACCGCGTCCGTCCCCTGTGGGTCTCCTACAACTACCTGGGGTGGTTCTTGGGGTCCCTCGATTCTTGATGCCCTAGACCTAGGTCTAGCCAAACTAAGATTGTGATATTTGATTGTGCTAAACTTATTTTGATAACATTTGATTTGTACATATGTTCCTGACTTCTAATCTCATAAAGAAATTAGTAGAGAGTTGTTTATTAATAAATACATATATATGTGATATATATACCTGTGTGGTGTCTTTTCATTTGGTGATTCAAGAGATTGTGTGGTAAAACAAGCTGCTTTACATTCCTTCAAGACTTAGCCTGAAGGCTGCTCTCCACAGCTACCACTAGGATAGCTTTCTTTAAAGGTTGTCTTAAACCTATCTACCATAAGAGTCGAATTGTACTGGTGCAAGGTGTCCACTTTAATTAGTGAACAGCATATACCAGGCCAACTTCTCACATTGGTGGGCAGCGTGTGGGATTCCAGCTTGCTATTGTTTTACCAGAAAATCTCTATTTGAATTACTAACTGAAAACCACTATAGGTACTTAAGGTACATATAAAGTCAAGCTTAGTATCAATAAGTTCTACTGAACTTAGAGCTGTGTGCCAAGGGATAGCACACCCTTTCTACAGCTGAAGCTAGTATCAGTAGGCCACAAACTAGTGTAGGTAGTACAACACTGCACAACACTAGAATGTCCTTAAAGGGTGGAACCAGTGGATCCACTCAGCCTCAGTATAAGGACATGGCTTTCTCTGACTTGAGAGCCATGTGTGTTGAAAGACACCTGAAGCTAGGACAGAGTCCCTCCACACTACACCTGATAGATCTGCTGACAGCAGATGATCTTAGATTGGCTCTAGGAGCTAATGGGTCTGAATCAGGGGGTGGGTCAATTACAGTGTCTGGGTCAGATGATGAAAATCAGAATGACCAAGACTCTGTGATTGAAGGGCCAGGCTCCAAGGGGCCTGAAAAGGACAGAGGAATTCTCCCTAAGAGAACTGACAGAGTGGATGAGAGGCATAGGTCCCCTTCCAGGGAATCTGACCACTCTTATCACTCTGGCAGAGAATTTGTCCAGCAGAGGAACTCATACTTTCCCATAAGAGAGAGCTCCTCTGACAGAATGTGCAAACTGCTGCAGTATGAGGAAGCAAGAGTTGCCCTCAGAACCAAGCAGTTGGCACTAGATAGAGAAGCCCTGGCGATCCAGAGAGCTTCTAGAAGAAAGGGATTAGAACCCCTTGGTGGCAGCAACAGTGTCCCTAGGGGCAGAGAATATATTCCAGACCATAGGAACCTGAGCAAGGTTGTTCCTCCCTACCAGAGTGGGGATGATATCCACAAGTGGATAACTGCTATGGAGAGGGCCTGTAGAGTACAGCAGGTCCCCCAAAAGCAGTGGGCAGCAATCTTGTGGCTCTCCTTTTCAGACAAAGGTAGAGACAAGCTCCTCACTGTTAGAGAAGAGGATGCTGATAATTATGAAGTCCTGAAGAGTGCACTGATAGATGGGTTTGGCTTAACCACTGAGCAGTACAGGTTGAAGTTCAGAGACACCCAGAAGGCACAGACTCAGGACTGGACTGACTTTGTAGATTGTGCAACCAAGGCTCTGGAGGGTTGGCTGGTTGGCAGTAGGGTTACTGATTTCAAGGGATTGTATAATCTGATGATGAGAGAACAGATCCTTAATAATTGCCAGAACCAGTTGTTGCATCAATACCTGGTGGACTCAGATCTGACCTCTCCCCAAGAATTGGGAAAGAAGGCAGACAAATGGGTCAGAACCAGGGTAAGGCAGAAACCCCAGAACCAAGGGGGTGACACCAAGAAGCAAGATCCTAAGGGCTCTGAGAAAGGTGGGGATAAGTCAAAAGACCAGAAGTCTTCACAAGGGCCCCAAAAATCTGCATCTGGTGGGGAGTCACAATCCAACAAGGGAAAAGGCCAAAAGAAGCCCTGGTGCAAATTCTGTCAACAGAAAGGCCACTGGACTTCTGATTGTAACAAGTCCAAAGACCAAACCACCACCACTCCTGCCCCTAAGGCAACTGTTCCCCCTAGCTCAGCTACTGGTGGAGGTGGTACTCAGAATAAGGGTGTAGTAGGGTTGACCCTGGGTTCTGAAGTGGACTCTGACCTAGTCAGAGTGCCCACTCAGGCAATGCTGATTTGTGATGGAGACCTTGATATGTCCTTCCTAGTAAGCCCCAGTAATCTGGGCAAATACAAACAGCAGTCTGTAATAAATGGCAAACAGGCTTTGGCATTTAGGGACACAGGTGCTAGTGTCACCATGGTGGCAGCGGATCTTGTGGACCCTGGACAGATCATCCTGGGCGAAATGTACCAGGTGACCAATGCAAGCAATGTCAGGACCAACCATAGTCTGGCAGTTGTGAATTTCTCCTGGGGAGGGGTAACTGGCCTCAAGAAGGTTGTAGTCAGTGCAGACCTCCCTGTCGAATGTCTATTGGGCAATGATCTAGAGACTTCAGCCTGGTCTGAAGTAGAGTTATGGACTCATGCTGAGATGTTGGGCATCCCTGCAGAGGTATTTGCTGTGACCAGGTCACAAGCAAGAATGCATAACACTGAACCAGCTCTGGATCCTGGAACAATGGACCAGATGCTTCCCAAGAGGAGGAGCAGTAGGGTAAAGGCAGTGCCTTCCCCTCTGTCTCAGATCACAGATTCACCCCCAGAGGGAGGTGAAGCAGATCCTGAAGAAGGAACTGCCCCAGAGGGACTTGAGCCTGATCAGGTTGAGTTCTTGGGGGCAGGGGCCCTTCTAGGGAAGATCTGAGTAAGGAGCAACAGTGCTGCCCCTCTCTTGAACCCCTCAGACAGCAGGCTGCTGCTGAGGCTGCTGGGAGTGCTAGTGGGTCCCATAAAGTTTATTGGGATGAGGGACTCCTATATTCTGAGGGTAGAGATCCAGCCCCTGGAGCCACCAGGAGGATGGTAATACCTCAGAAGTTTAGGGGTTCCTCTTGACCCTAGCACATGATATCCCTTTGGCAGGTCACTTGGGCCAAAACAAGACCTGGGACAGGCTTGTTCCACATTTTCATTGGCCACATATGTCAGAGGACACAAAGGAGTTTTGTCGCTCCTGTGTCACATGCCAAGCCAGTGGTAAGGCAGGTGGCACAACAAAGGCCCCCTGATACCACTACCTGTGGTGGGGGTACCCTTTGAAAGGGTAGGGATTGACATTGTTGGTCCCCTTGACCCTCAAACTGCATCTGGGCACAGGTTTATCCTGGTGGTAGTGGATCATGCCACCAGGTACCCAGAAGCAATTCCCTGAGGACCACCACAGCCCCTGTGGTGGCAAGAGCCCTCATTGGAGTTTTCTCCAGAGTGGGTTTCCCAAAGGAGGTCATCTCTGACAGAGGTACTAACTTCATGTCAGGATATCTGAAAGCAATGTGGAAGGAGTGTGGTGTAACTTATAAGTTCACCACTCCCTATCACCCACAATGCAATGGTTTGGTTGAACGCTTCAACAAAACCCTTAAGGGAATGATTAAAGGACTCCCAGAGAAGCTTAGGCGGAAATGGGACCTTCTTCTTCCCTGCCTGTTGTTTGCATACAGAGAGGTTCCACAGAAGGGGGTTGGTTACAGCCCATTTGAGCTTCTGTTTGGGCACCCTATAAGAGGTCCATTGTGTTTGGTTAAAGAGGGCTGGGAGTTACCTCTCAAACCCCCAAACAGGATGTGATGGACTATGTACTTGGTCTCCGCTCCCGGATGGCCGAATACATGAAAAAGGCAACCAAAAACCTGGAGGCCAGCCAAGAATTGCAAAAGCTTGGCATGACCAAAGGCTGTGCTGACTGTGTACCAGCCAGGATAGAAAGTGTGGGTGTTGGAGCCCGTGGCCCCAGCAGCCCTCCAGGACAAGAGCAGTGGCCCCCATACAATAGTTGAACAGAAGGGAGAAGTCACCTATCTGGTGAATCTTGGAACTCCCAGGAGCCCCCTGAGGGTGCTCCATGTCAACAGATTAAAGCCATATGTTGACAGGGCTGACATCGGCTTGCTCATGGCAACTGATGAGGACCAGGAGGAGGAGAGTGACCCTCTCCCTTACCTGCTCTATCAGAACCCTGATGATAGGTCAGTAGATGGTGTTGCTTTTGCAAGCAGCCTCACTAACCATCAGCAAACTGAGTGCAGACAAGTTCTGCAACAGTATAGACATATGTTTAGCCTGACCCCTAGTCAGACTACCTGGTGCACCCATGAGGTGGACACTGGAGACAGTCTGCCTGTCAAGAGTAAAATCTACAGGCAACCTGACCATGTCAGGGACTGTATCAGGACTGAAGTCCAGAAAATGTTGGAGCTAGGTGTAATTGAGCCTTCAGATAGCCCTTGGGCTAGCCCAGTAGTCCTGGTACCCAAGCCTCATACCCAGGGTGGTAAGAAAGAAATGAGGTTTTGTGTAGACTACAGAGGCCTCAATGCAGTCACTAGGACTGATGCCTATCCCATACCAAGGGCAGATGAGCTGATTGATACTTTGGCCTCAGCCAAGTATCTAAGTACATTTGACCTAACAGCTGGCTACTGGCAGATCAGATTAGCTGATGATGCAAAAGCCAAAACAGCATTTTCGACCCCTAGTGGGCACTACCACTTTGTGGTAATGCCCTTTGGATTGAAAAATGCACCTGCCACTTTTCAGAGGTTGGTGAATAAAGTTCTGGCAGGGATGGAAACTTATTGCTCAGCTTATCTAGATGATATTGCTGTCTTTAGTTCCTCCTGGCAGGATCACCTGGTCCACCTCAGAAATGTTTTGGAGGCTCTGCAGAAAGCAGGCCTCACTATCAAGGCCACTAAGTGCCAGATAGGGCAGAGTCAGGTTGTGTACCTGGGCCACCTTGTAGGTGGAGGCCAGGTTCAGCCTTTACAGAGCAAAATCCAAACCATAATGGAATGTGTTGCTCCAACCACCCAGACACAGGTGAGAGCCTTCTTAGGCCTGACTGGGTACTATAGGAGGTTTGTCAAGGGATATGGATCTATAGTGACCCCCTTGAATGATCTGACCTCAAAGAAAATGCCAAAAAAGGTTCAGTGGACAGCTAGCTGTCAGAAGGCATTTGAAGACCTAAAGCAGGCCATGTGCACTGCCCCCATCTTACAGAGTCCAGACTACACCAAAAAGTTCATTGTCCAAACAGATGCTTCTGAGCTGGGTGTGGGAGCTGTACTGTCTCAACTGAATGATGAAGGTCAAGACCAGCCAGTAGCTTTTATTAGCAGAAGGCTGACCCCTAGAGAGAAACGTTGGTCAGCTATAGAGAGGGAGGCCTTTGCTGTGGTGTGGGCCCTGAAGAAGCTGAGGCCATACTTGTTTGGCACTCACTTCATAGTTCAGACTGACCACAAGCCCCTCCTATGGCTTAAACAGATGAAAGGTGAAAACCCATAACTTTTGAGGTGGTCCATTTCCCTACAGGGGATGGACTATACAGTGGAACATAGACCTGGGACCCAACATGCCAATGCAGATGGACTCTCAAGGTATTTCCACTTAGAACACGAAGACTCAGCTGGTCAAGGTTAGTTTAGTGTCCCTGCGTTTGGGGGGTTGTGTAGGAGAGTAGGATCTGCCTCTTATATTGCCCCCACTTTTTTCTGATGTTTACACTGGTTTCTGGCTATAGTCTGGCTGAGTCCCTGCTAATCAGGGCCCCAGCCTCTCTGTTCTCTCTAAATGACTTGGAGTGCCCTCTAGGTGCACTAGTGATTGGATACTGTGGTACCTTATGAGTCCCTAGTATATGGTACCTTAGGTACCAAGGGCATAAGTACTTCACAGGCCTACCAGGGGCTGAAGCATGTATTATGCCACCCCTGGGAAGCAGACTAAATCTGACACCACAGGCCTGCTACTGCAGCCTGGGTGAGGTGGTGCTAGCACTCCTCACTGAGATATAGGTTTCCCATATCTCCCCTGCACACAGATTTAAACCTATCAGTCACCCCTAAGGCAGGCCCTATCAATCCTGAGGGCAGGGTGCTTGGTTCCTATGTGAGGGGGTGCCTCTGCCTGAGCAGGGCCCCTCTGCAGCTCTCAGAGTCCATTCTCTGGGGCTGTTTGTGGATGCGGTTAAACCATATACTCTTAAGTGCATTATATCCTCGTGGTAAAATGCTAACTTTGGAATGGCTGCATCAAAACATGTCGTGTTTGGTGTCAAACATCTTGGAATACTACCCCCCCCGCCAGTCCTGGCGGCGGGGGTAGCATTCCACCCTTCTAGAGGGATAGACATGTACCTACTGTGGAAACGCGGTAGAATCCTGCAGAGCCCTGGCATCACAAAATGGATGCCACCAGTCACAGACACTGGGCTGCCCTCCTGCTGATGACCGAAACTCGCAGTGGAGGAAGCCCAACAATAGGCATCCTGTCACAGGGAGGTGTAACCACCTCCCAGACAGGGTTTAGTGGCTACCTACCTGGGCTACCTGCCCCTGCTCTGGCGCGAAACTGGACAAAGGGAAGTGGGTGTAGCCACCCACTCCCCTGACCCTCCCATAGGTGGGGTCATAGAGCTAGTCCCTCCCTTTCTTTTAGTATAAGAGGGGAACCTGTGCATTGCAAAATAGATACCCCTGGACGACGCTCTACAAGAAGAATCCTGGACCTTCGACGTTCCACTACCTTTGGAAGACTGAAGAATCTCCCTTGGAGTCAAGGAGTGACTCCCCTGCTTGGCAGGCACCAAAAACTACAAACGATGGTCGCAAACTACGCCGCTCCCGCCGGAGTCCGAAGTCCCTGCAGCCCAAGAAGTAGATTTCCTGACTTCTCAAAGGCCATCGTGAGTCCCCAGCGAAGCTGAGGCCAGTGGACCCCAAGAGTGACGAGGAACTGTGACCCCTGGGTACCGTGCACTATTGTCAAGTGCAACCCCTTCACAATGTTCTACGAACTTGTACTTTGGACCACGTGTGGTCCTAGCCTCCAACAAGAATCTCTCCGAAGATCAGAGGCCTACCACGTCCCGAGTGACCGTGGGCCCCTGTTGAGAAAATCCTCCCGAGGCATCTTCGCGATCCCTTGCTAGCCGGCTTGTGGGTCCCCTGAAGGTTTTCCTTTAGAACCAAAGGGCTCCCCTGGTTGCTCCAGGCCTGCCCTGACTTACCCTCGCTGGGTGAGTCCCTCAGACCTTGCTGGTCTGCGCCATTGACTTTTTACACTTTCCCCAAGACTTGCTGTTACCAAGGCTTGTTGGCTCCAATCGAGTTGCCAGCACTGCAGTAAGCTGCAAACATCGTGCGACACGCCGAATCCAGCTCCTGGTCATCGTCGACGCCTCCTGGACCTCGTGGCTGAAGAGTCAAGGCACCCGTGAATGACCTGAATCTTGCGACGACGGTGGGCATCCATCTTCCTTGCCCCGAGTCACTGCCAAGTGACTTTGAACACTGTCCCCTCTGCTTTCAGGTCTTCCATCTTCTGAATCCAGGCTTGGATTCCTCCGGACACTTCTCCTGTCGCCGCAAGCAGCAAGCCTTCACTGGCTCCCATTGAAAACGACGCCGCGACCCGACACCAAAGAACACCTATGCACCCGGCTCCCTGGGTGAGGTAACTTCAGCACTATGGTGCTCCTGTGGGTGTGGGCCCTAGAACTACTTACCCTGTAAGTGACTTGCTTGTAGCTACCCTAGAAGTGCCCTAAAACTCTTACTTTCCAAGTGCGACTATCGCGCTGACTCGTACATGGTTCGCGTCTGTGTTAGACACACCGCGTCCAACTCCCTTGCAACTCTATCTGTAACCGCGTCCTTCGACTCGTACAAGGACCGATCGGTGTGTTCGCCTCGAACACGCAAGGGACCTTTAACATTGAAATCTCAATCGCGTCTGTTCGCATAGACTCGTACAGGACTCGCACCGGTGCCAGGACACCGCGTCCGTCCCCTGTGGGTCTCCTACAACTACCTGGGGTGGTTCTTGGGGGTCCCTCGATTCTAGATGCCATAGACCTAGGTCTAGCCAAACTAAGATTGTGATATTTGATTGTGCTAAACTTATTTTGATAACATTTGATTTGTACATATGTTCCTGACTTCTAATCTCATAAAGAGATTAGTAGAGAGTTGTTTATTAATAAATACATATATATTTGATATATATACCTGTGTGGTGTCTTTTCATTTGGTGATTCAAGAGATTGTGTGGTAAAACAAGCTGCTTTACATTCCTTCAAGACTTAGCCTGAAGGCTGCTCTCCACAGCTACCACTAGGATAGCTTTCTTTAAAGGTTGTCTTAAACCTATTTACCATAAGAGTCGAATTGTAGTGGTGCAAGGTGTCCACTTTAATTAGTGAACAGCATATACCAGGCCAACTTCTCACAAAGATCATCTGCTACCATCACTGGGAACTATGTGTCTTGTTCTGCAACAGAAGAAAAAGCAACCCAGCACCGTCAATGACTCCGCTGCTGGCTCCATGACCTGTTGGCACCGCAGTACGCACTACCCGCTTTGCATCCCAACCCTGGTCTCCCTGACGATGATACCTGACTCCTCCACCAAGCCGCTGCTTGCGCCTTGATCTGAGGGCACCGCACTCTGCACCACCTCGCTTCATATCGCCACCCTGGTATCCCCAACTGCACCATAGCCTGGGGGCACCGCTTGTAAGTTACTCGACACACCGCCCCATCCCACACCGCAGCCTTAGCCCACTGATGCCATCGACTCCAGATCATCTACTGATGACAGCGTTTCAGCAACAACGACTCCGCTGCTTGCACCATGACCTGCCAGCACCGCGATGAGCACCGTCCCACTTTGCACTGTAGCCCTGGTTTCACCAACACCGGTGGGTGCCATCACCAAGCTGCTGCCTGCACCGCAACCTGAGGACACCGCATGCCGCACCACTCCACTTCGCACCGCAGCCCCGACGCCAGCGCTCCTGACTTCAACCTCACGGAGTTTGGTCTGCAACATGTGTGACTTCGAGGGCCCAACGACTCCTGCACTGACCTCCGGAACCGTCACCGACGACACCGCTTCTTCAGAGCTCGTCGCAAGGTCCACAACGTCCTGCATTTCCAAGGTATTGTTTGCGGGTCTTCCCGACACCGTAGCTGACCCACGACGCTGCGGACGGCCTGAACTGTTGGATTTGTTTGCTCACGATGTTGTGATAGCCCCGGACAGAGCTATCGACTTCAAGGAACTGTATTTTAAGGTTATTCTTGCAATATTTGTATTTGGAAATACTGTATGTTGGATTTGTATCGTTTTGGTCTTGTTTTTCACCGATAAATATTGGCTATTTTTCTAAAACTGGTGTGGTGTCCTTTTGTAGTGTTTTCACTGTATTACTGTGTGTTATGTGCAAATGCTTTACACTTTGCCTCTGAGATAAGCCTGACTGCTTGTGCCACGCTACCCAGGGGGATAGCAGGGATTATTTTAGAAGTGTAATCCCCTTTACCCTGACTAGTAGGTAGGGCCCCTACTAGGTCAGGGTACAAACCTGCTAACCATAGACTCCCATTTCTAACAACAGTGTATCTCATGACTCTGTGACCTCGAGTCACATGCCTGCAACTCTTCACAGACTGCAAGCAACACCCTTTCCCAAAACATCACAGGTGACAAGTTGGGAAATGATGTTGCTTGCAGTCTGTGAAAGTGATTGACAGGCAGACTGTGAATACAGGGCTACTGCCCTAGATGCCTGGAACTGCTTGTAAATATGATGCTGCTGTGCTTCATGAATAGGAGGTCTCTACAGACCCCCGAAAATTGCAGGCCAGAGCTGGCGCTAGGTCAGCCCTGAGACTGGTTAGGGATTTTTTTTTTTAAAGAAAAATGCTGTGGGACACATGCTTACTAGAGCATGTGTCCCTCTCAAAAGTGCCTGGCTACCTGACTCATCACAACAAGTGCGAGAGGCAGCCACGCACTGAGACAGCACCCAGCAAGGGCTAAAAGCCCTTATTTAAGTTTAAAAAAAAGTCAAGAGCAGTTGCCATCCACATAACCTGAAAATCGAGGTGGGCGGCACCCTCTAGTGGCAGCCTCTGCTGCCCCAGCTTCCCAAAAAAGTGATCTTTACCTTATATGAGACCTAAGATGATAATAAGATTTTCCCACAAAAAAGCTGCAAATTCCCAGACATAGTTCATTGACCTTCAAAATCTAAATTAAGGAATCTTCTTTAAAGACAGTTTGGGGGATAGGGTTGGCTAGAGAGATAACTTCCTCAATAGGGTTATCCTATGTAAATTCACAGTAGAAACAGAATTTCATTGGTAACTCATAGAAAAGATCAAATTGGGATATTTTTATGCCACTTGCTGGGTTCTGCTTTTAGTGTCTCATTAAGTACGGTTTTCAGGTCCAAAGCACAATGACGTGCACTTTCTAAAATTTCATAATTTAACATTAGATTATTTGTTTAGTCTTCCCTCTATAGGACATACAGGATGGCATATTTCTTCAAAATCAAAACAGGATATATGTGCACCATAAGGTTAGAAGTGCATAGGTTTTTAGTTTCAATCATGTGAAAGATATAATTTTTGGCATCAAGTAATCAAAGTAAAAATAACTATTAGACAAGCAAAGTCTAAATATTCATATAACTGAAAATATTTGAACAATGTAAATGTAATTTGCATTGCTTCACAATTCCATGTTTATTCAGTGCTTGTAAGTTTTTTGAGACTGAGGGCCTTGTTCACAAAGGTGAACTTACACTTTTGTGTAAGTTTACGTTTTTTGCGATTCACAAAGCAATTTTATGAGTAGTAGCTTTATGACTGCCTATCTTTTATGTGCGCAGTCTCCGCCACGAGTGCCAAAATTCTGCAGTCATAAAGATACTACTTGTAAAATTTCGTTGAGAAGTGCAAAAAATCATAAACTTACATAAAAGTGTAAGTTTACCTTTTTGAATTATGCCCTGGGATTTCATTTTAAGATTGGAAAGGTTTCAAGAGCATGTGGGGTTTGAATGAAAAAACTGAGATTATTTTTAATTTGTTTGTTCTATGCAAGTAGTTGTGCACATCTGATGAAGTATGCTTTCGATGCCTGTCAGGGTCAAATTATTCCAAAGTTCACAAAGTGTTCATGCATATTGGCATTGTGGATGTTACAAGAAAAGTCACAGTAAACGTGAGAAATAGATTTAATCTATCAGCTATATGCTAACGCCACGGCCTGCGTGAGTTATGGCCGAAATGGAGAATGCACACGTGTGTTTAAAATAGAGAAGGGGGTTAGGCAGGGTTGCGTCCTCGCCCCGTTTCTCTTTTCCATCTATACTAACGGGGTGGAGGCGGCCCTGCCTGGCACAACTCTCGACGTCCCCAGATTTGATGACTCCCCTTACCATTATTGGCCTACGCTGATGATGCAGTGTTACTAGCGAGGACAGGCGTAGCTCTTCAGAGTCTTTTAACTGCGTATGCTGCCTTTATGGCCTCGCTGGACCTCCGCGTTAATGAAGGTAATTCTTTTATCATCATAGCTGGAGCTACCCGAGGTGCAAAAGTGCCTCATTTTCATTTAGCCTCCCAAAAAATTGAAGTAGTTGACTCCTTCGCATACCTGGGCGTTCTGTTCGACAGCAAACAAACTTGGTCAAAATTGGTGGCTGCCAGAGCTCTGGGCATGGAAAGAAGCCTACTGGCGTTAAGAGGCTTTATTAAGAAGCTGGGGGCCAGCCCCGTGGACACGATTAAAACCATTTATCTAGCCAAAACAAAGGCGGCGGTAACTTATGGGGCTGGAGTCTGGGGGATGGCTCATATCAAGCAATTGCAGAGAATGGAAGACACCTTTTTTAAGTCTAGGGTATCATTACCACCTTCAGCATCTAACTTCATCTTACACCTTGAATTAGAACTCCCTTACTTGTCTGATTGCATTAGGCTGGCCCCGATCCTACTGCGGCTCTCCATCTGGCGGAGGACGACGGTTAATTTAACCCAACGCATTATTGGTGATTGCCTCAGGTTGGAGGGTCGCAGTGGGATCGGTTGGCTCAGTTATGTGGAAGCTGAGCTAAGAGCCATCGGGCAGGAGGAGCTGTTTAAAGACCCAGCTTCCTGTAGGAACGTTTCTAAACAGAAACTGATTGATCTATACATGGAGAGGGCTGTTTTTATTCGCAGGGGGAGGATCTGTCACCAACAGGCGCTTATCGCTTATGCCTTTGTTCCCCCTAGACCTGTGGGAGAGCATCACTATTTTTATCTCTCACGTATTACTATGGCTCAACACAGATTTATTCTGGTGCGCTTCCGTCTTAATTTTATCCCTCTGATGCTTGGGTTCCCAGAGAGGAAGTTCAAGCATGCTGACCTCATCCTGTGTCCGTGTGACAATGTCTCACCCCAAACTGATTTGCATTTGGTATCGTTTTGTAAATTTTACTACAGAGAAAGAGAAGCTTTCATTTCACCCATTTTAAGACATCAAAACTTTAAACAATGCAGGGTGGCACTGTATTTTTTGAAGTCTTTACCTAATCCGTATATTTGTTTTTCAGTAGCATCTTTTTTGTGGGCTTGCATGAGAAAGAGAAAGTCGATGGGCACGCTAACTTGAATCACTGTAAAGGTTACCTAAAATCATGATTGTAAATTGTTTTATAGTTTTTTTTTTAATGGCTTGATATGATGAATTTGTGCTTTTATGATATTTTTTTTTTAATAGATCGAATAAAGATTTTAAACGAAACGATTAGTGTGTGGTGGTCTTACCTTGGTCCTCTTTTTTTGAATTGCTCTTTATTGAAAGATTTGCATACGCTGAGTATAAAAAAACAAACTAGAGAATAGAAGACACGTATCTGGCCTCACAGTGCGCAAGGCTATGTACATTTGTCTACCTCCTACATAACAAGCAGGGCAAACAGGGTCCATGTCCAGTCATGCACACATAGCTAATGCATATCATACTGCAGTACACACTTCATGGAGCACATTAGAACATAACAAACAAGAAGATCTTCCATCATTGGAAGGGCAGTTGCATAGCCGGGCTGGCGGTGGGGTGAGCACCAGGGAATGTCAGCAAGAAAGGACACCCTGGGACAAAGCAGCATAGTGACTATCATGTTCTGTAAACAGAGTGCATGCATAATAGTGCAGCGCAAGTTCGATGGGGTAATCACCGGTTATGGTGGCCGTAGGTTGGAGTCCAGATCCAGGGCCAGTACTATTATATCCACCCTGTAACTTTTGTGTCCTGTCCTGCCTTGTATCATAGTCATTGCATCACGTGGTCTTCAGCACATACCCAATGGCTGAGGTCAAATTTCCATGCAGACGAGGAGGGGTGCGAAGCCGTCCTCCAGCGCATTGCAATTGCCCATTTCACTAATGCAATAGCCAAATCAATTAACTTAGTCCCGCCCTTTTCTGCCATAGGGTGGGGCATAAGGTCCAGGAAGGACGTTTTCAGGGTGTTAATGTGGTGGCTGCCCTTTATGTGTGTGAGATAATCACACATTTTGACCAAAAGGCTTGTAATGCGGGGCATTGCCACATCATGAGTTCAAGGTCTCTGTGGTCAGAATCTCACCTGGGACATTTATCTGAAGCAGTGCCAGACCTCCTATGCAGCCGTGCTGAGTCAGAAACGTATGAGGCACATAATTAAATTGCAACAATTTCAGTCAAGCATTTCTCGGAAAATGGGGGATGTGGATCAGGATACGAGACCAGTCTTTGTCCCTTAGATTGATACGTAAGTCCTGACTCCATCAGAACCAGAGGCCAAGAAGCACTGGTCCCGGCCCTCAACCCAACGCCTCATCACGTTTGTGAGCCCATGTCTCTCTTGGACTCCATGTTAGCAGTGTGTGCAAGGCAGGGTCAGTAGCAGGCTCGACACCCGGTCCCCCCAAATGTACCCTATCATCTCCCAAAACTCTGCGAGCATCAGGAATTGTCCCTGCGGAAGTGCGTATATGCCTCATCGTTCCTCAAATGTGAAGGTAGCCACCAACTCGAATAGCTGCCAAACAGACATAAGGGAGGCACTTCTCCATTGCAACTTGCAAGCCATCATCCTGACCACAGTGAAGCTGGGCACACACCAGAGAGCGAGATCCGGGGAGCAATGCCTGTGGCACAGATCTTGGGAGCAACAGTGTCGAGCCACCAAGAACAAAAGTGGCATCTGTATACCACGTGGAACATCCCTCAGGACGTAACGAAGTACCAACGACCGACTCATCATAGGCAAGAGATACCTCACTTCAGACACGGCCTCCTGAGCAATCCAAGTCAGACGCAATGGTTTGTACGTGGTGGGTGATGGGACACCGTGTGGAAATGGTGCTCACTCTTTACGGGTATGTCTGGACTCAGTTTCTAAAAGTGTAGTGCTCCAAGGGATGGGGAACCACCCTAACCCCTTAATGTGTCCCAAAGGAACTGTCTCAATAGTAACTCACTGCCCGAGCGCACAGTAATGAGCTATAGCATTTATTTGCATTCATATCATAAACACAATTCCAAAATAGAGATTCTTGGTCTTTTATTTACTTCTGTTAGTTGTCCAGCCAACACATGTTTTGTCGTTTAGAACAATATCCCATGACTTCGTCAGAGCTGGAAAAATAATTTAAAAACAATTGTAGTGTGTTGAGAACAATACACACTGTACATATTTAGTGTAGTGGAAACCCAAACCAAGCAATTCAAAATTAGTGTATGGTCCCATATAGGACTCAATCCCTTACACCGACAAGTATATTTCAAAATCATTGTGCCTATGCCAGCACCAAATACACAGATTTTGTGCAAGTCTATCAAACAATGATAGTGTAGTATCCTGGGACACGGTGCATTTATCATACCACTCAATATGTAAGTTTGTGCCCAAATATCGCAAACTCACAGTGTAAAGTAGTGGAGATTGGTGCACTTATCCTTATCTCTCTCTGAGTAGGTGAGTGACCAGAATACGCTCAAAAGTCGTCAAAAAAGACATATTGGCATACCTGTCTTGCTATATCAAACTACTCTGAACCTGGAAATTGAATGAGGTAAGCACATCATATGAGTCAGGCATATGCCTGGGATGTTGGAGAAATGCCACACTATACACATTTCCCAAGGAAAATGTCCTACCTCTGCGCCGGTTATACTTCCGTCCCAGCCAGTAGGTAGTCGAACTCGAAATCCAAAATCTGTACAGGAAGCCGAAATCTGTATCAGTGTGCTAATTAAACCACCTTTATAAAATCTCCAGAGAATGCGGAAACCATCTCACCTTCAATCTGCATAAGCTGCCCAACAATATCATCTCCACGTCTAGGTATGCCCCAGTATTGGTAAGTAATCAAATATCATCAAGTATAATGTCTTCGCTGCCTAATACTGATCTAAAATGCAAAAAAAACAGAGTAGAAGCCTACGTACATTGACGTATAAGCTAGTTCATTATTACATGCAGCCCAAGATATTCAGGACCTTGTACGGTAATGCGTGGTATCGTCATGAATATCTGACAACATAGTGTGATTATTATGTTGTGTGCCTCTGCCTGTTTGTGTATTGACTGTCTGGTTTTGGAGTGACAGGGGCTGGGATGTGCATTCACTGTAGACAGCCACTGGGGGGGTTGAGGTGTACCTGGCCCTTCCTGGATGACTCAGAGCTGAGCTGAATTTAGAGAAGTGGGAGGAGATTTCCTAGCACCTGAATAGGGCCTGTCTCCCTTGCACACCCTGTAGTCATACTGCACCAGTGAGGACAGAACTGGTTTGGAATGGGCTCAGAGACACTTGCACAAAGAGAACACAGACATTTTGGGGTATAAGTATTAGACCTAAAACCCCAGAACTTTAGACTACTTCTGGAATCAAGAGGAACCTCTGCCAAGGAGAAAAGCTGAAGAGCTGTGAGGAGGAGTACTGCCCCTTTGCTGTGTGCTGTGTGGGGTTGGCCTGCAGTTGCTGTTTCTGCCAAGAAGAGGACAAAGACTGGAACTTTGCTTTGAACCTGCTTGAAGAAGATCCCCAAGGGCATGTGTCTGCTGGCCTCCTGTTCGGAAGTCTCAGGGCCACAAAGACTTCACCCCCAGCTCCCCTGAACTCTGTTGCTGAGAGTTCTGACCTGCCAGGAGGTGCCTGTTCCAGTTCTGGGCCTCTGGAGGTTGTGCTTTCTGCTGTGAGCTGGAAGAAACCTACAGAACTAAGAAAATCGACGCATCGCTCTTCTTGCAGCTGTTTTTCCGATGCAGCACCACTGTGCAAGAAGAATCTCCACGCATCGCCACGCCGCTGCCGAAACCGACACAGCGCCTGTCGCTGCTGTAAGAACCAATGCATCGAGGGATCGCTGTTGAAGAAACTGACCCAGCGCCGCTCGACGCCGCCGCATCCCGGATTTCCACGCATTGTACCTGTGCGGCAAGTTTTCCTGACGCATCACCCGCGGACCAGAATTGTCGTGGAGTCGACGCATCACTTCCCCCTACAGACCGGATTCAATGCATCACTTCTCCTGCGTGCAGCAGAACTGTTGCATCGCCTCCCCATGGTCTCAGGACCTGACGCATCTCTTTGTTTCTCGACGCTTCCCATCTCTGCGGCTGTTTGGCCTTGTGAATTTTGTCGCATCTACAGGTACTTTGAGAGAAATCACGAATCCATAGTTTTCTATGGACCAAGTTGTTTGAAACCTTTTTAAAAGTCATATTCTAACTACATGTATGTTGGATTTTTGTCGTTTTGGTCTTGTTGAGTTTAGATAAAGATACTTTTTTTTCTAAGCTGGTGTGGTGTCCATTTGTGGTGTTATCACTGTATTACTGTGTGTTTTTAGTACAAATACTTTACACATTGCCATTGGGATAAGTTTGTCTGCTTGTGCCTAGTTCCCCATGGGGTGAGCAGGGTTTATCTAAAGTGTGAATCCCCCTTACCCTGACTAGAAGTAGGGGTCCCTATTTGTACAAAAGTACCTACCTCTGCCAACTAGAGACCCCCATTTCTAAGAACTACATTTCAATCTCATGGCTCACAGTCCAGGAGTAAAATACAAGTCCATTAAATCACCTGTGCTGATGATAAAGTCAGGAGGTAAAACTGTCTTATATGTATTCAAGACAATAAAATCAAGGGGCATATTAGCAAGACCCACGTTAAAATTATCGCTGTTTTAGCGGCAGGAAACTGCCGCTAAAACGGCGATAATGGGCTTGCTAATATGCGTTATAGAATTCCAATAGAAGCCCAGGTTAGATGTGTAGGACATCTAAGCTGGGCTTCTATTGGAATTCCATAACACATATTAGCAAGCCCATTATCGCCGTTTTAGCGGCAGTTTCCTGCCGCTAAACGGCAATAATTTTAACGTGGGTCTTGCTAATATGCTCCTTAGTTCTCATTTGGTGATGTAAGATATTCAACACAAGAATAAATCAGCTTCAAACTTAACTCCACGAAGGTGTTACTCTTTTACCTGTGCGTTGCATGTTCCTTAGGACACATCACATGGCTTAGTGGGATTCAATTTCTGAGGAGTCTTATTTGTCATTTTTCATAACAATGAATTTCATGACACTATATTTCGAACAATCACCCAAGTGGAATATAATGGTATATGTTACAGAACCAGCTTCCTTAAACAAAGACATTAAAGAAAATGAGGGGCAGGGCACAAGTCGGGGGTACACGCAGGTACACGGCGTCCACCCACTCTTTTCACAGGGTGGACGCCGTACCCCCTGCCAAGCAGTTGAGCTCCACAGAATATATGCTGAATGTGTCCTGGTGTAATTTTCAGACACCGGGACACGTTCAGCAGCGCCTGTACATTGTCTGCTTCCGATTCCCAGCAGCAAGGTGCAGGCGGGGAGGGAGATTTTTTTCACCTCCAGCTGGGCCGAAGTTAAGGGGCCATCAGGTCTCCTTTTGTTTGAATAGCCTGACTGGAGGTGGCCTTGAACCTCACACTTAAATTTAGATGCCACAGAGGGGAAACAAAGGCACACAGCATGTTATCTCTTCACAAGTACTTAAGAGAGGCATGTTTTTGCCTTTGTTCATTCCCTGTATATATTAGATGCATGCACTGTAAGAATGTCGGGTGTGTTGGTCTGTCCCAGTAATTTCAATAGCACTATTTTTATTTCTTTTATAGCGCTATGCAACCCAATGCAGTGTGTCAGAGTTCTTTACGTAGTGTACACATTATACATTGGCAATAAATCATGTACATGTGTAAATCAATGTACAAGATGAGCTACATGAGACAGGGAGGGTTACAAGGTGTAGGAGTCACATGTCCTTCATACCTCACTGTGGTCTTTTAGAAGGATTACAACTAATGAACTGCAGGTAAAAGCAGTAACCCACTTTACTATCTACAGAAAATAAAAATCTGTCATCTGCGTTAGATGATGGTTTGAAGGAGGCACATTTACCTTCTCTACTACTTTGATTCAAATCTGGGACTTCACAAAACACAGATCTCTCCAGCAAGTGCATTAACTACCAGAGTTATCTCACCATTATTACTATTCCCTGAGATTTACTGGGCACCTTCACAGCAGTTGCCTTAACCCAATCAAATATTTTAAAATGCAGATTTTGCAACCAATTAAGCAAAACAGATCTACTACCATGCTTCTCCTTGTTGCCAATTTCTTTGTGGCAGGGTTTAAAAAAATAAATGTATTAGTTGAGGCCCAGATTTTGTGTCGGGATTGTGCCACTTTTTGGCACAACCCCAATGCCAAAACTCATATTGTGCTTAAATGTTCTCATGATATACCTGATAAACATATGTGTGAGGTCTTAATATCTGATGTCGCTTCTTGTGATGTCACTTTCAATGAGGTCACTTCCTGTGATGTCACGTGCAATGTCACGTGTCGTGACATCATGCTCTGTGATGGCATGCGTCATGATTTCACTTGCATACTGCCTAACCTGGTTAGTCCCACCACTTCTTTTTTTAGGACTTGTGCCCTGATGAGGGGCTTTCATAAAAGAGGCACACCTTTTATCAGAGAGCGGCCAACATGTTGAAGCCTCACAGCTTTTGGTACTGGCAGAGTTTCAGTCACTACTTTAGAACTTCAAATATTTTATCATGCTGGAAATAGAGAAGTCCGTTAAAAGATAACAGCACCGGTGTCTTATAATGTAATCCTAACATATTCTTGTTTTCGGATGGCAAAAGTTCACGCCGACGGCTCCTACGCAGCGTCGTCATTAGAACGGGGACGCATGCCAAAAGAACTCCAATCTAATATGCAAATGAGGAGCTGGCCTTGATATTGTGTCATTCCTCTGAATGGGATCACCTGCACCCATCTCTCCGAGGAGCCCATTTCAAACAGAGTTAGCTCCTCAAAGCTTCTAATTAAAACAAAAAATCCCCAAGCTGGCATGGCTCAGCCCAGGAACGGATTATTAGGAATTTAATAGGAAGAATATCGCATCTCAGACCATCTGTGACCCAGTGCACGCGAGAACTGGAGGGAGGCAGCGCGCCCTCCAAAGCCTGCTCCAGGAGCACTTTGTTGGAGCTGCAATAAATCAACATAGTTAGAGCACAGACTTTTTTTTCTCAATTTTAATTACTGTTACATAATTATTAGCAACGCACTCTCCTCTGAAACTGTAAAACTCATTACATGAAAGATCCCCAAGCTGCTGGTGAAATTCGTGCAGGGGTTCTTGCTATTCCGCTGTGGGAAAGAAAGACTGGATTGCGTTGCAGATTCATATCCAGAACCTGCTATGCTAAAATATTTGTTTTACGCCTGCTAATGCTTCATACAAACTAGGCTTTCTTAATGCCTGTTGTGGCTCACAGGGCTATCGTGCTTAGAGCTATGAAGACGTCGCCGGCATTGGCCTGCTGTGCTTTCATTTCCCTCTTGACTTGTTGCTAATACTGGGCACATTGACGTGAAATTAGGAATATTGCAGAAACGATTCACACAGATTTGTTCTAATGACTCACTGCAACTTCCAGGAGATGTAATTTAATTGTGTTTCTTTGTTGTATTGAAAGCACTCTTGTGAGTAATGTGAATGAGATGGGATTTTGCAGGGAGTAACAGTGGCATGCAGAATCATGCAGTCTAGTTGTCCCCTAATGTATTAATTTATTGTCCCCTAATGTAATGCACTATTTAAATGTTGCTATGAAGCCCAACAGGAACGAAAATTTGCAGTTCCTATGATCCGTAGCTATGTTATGTGTACATGTGCTGTGGGGCCGATTCACAAAAGAAATAGTAACTGCAGAAACACAGGTGTTCACTTACCGTTTTCCTGAAACTACATTTCTACATGCAGAAAAGTGAGACTTTTGCAGATTTTCTTGCATTTGCTTAACCGCATGAGACAGATTTTTCCTAAAAATCTGTTGGTTTACGGTTAGGGGGCACATGCACCTATGTTGTCCCTGCATCTATTTCACCAGGTGGGGAAATCCCTTCACAGACATCCTTAGAAAATATCAGAGTGTCTGTGTGTATTTTACGGGAAACAACCTTTACTACGCATGCATTACATCGCATGCCATTAGATCGCGGTCTTTACAACGCAAGTCGTTACAACGACTTGCGCTGGAGGGCGCTATAGGACAAGGAATAGTTTAATTTACTATCCAACACCTTCCCTACTGTACGTAGGCTGGAGTTGGAATAGTAAATTTAACTACTCCTAAGTCCAGCGCCCTCCAACGAAAGTCGTTGTAACGACTTGCATGGTAAAAACCGCGATCTAATAGCATGCGATGTGAATGCATGCGTTGTATAATCATACATTCGTATTTTACATATCCAATGTTCACACGTACCCTATTCTTTTTTGGTAGTAAGTGAAAGTACACAGATTGAGTGGGTTCACTGACACAAGATTGTGCGAAAAATATAGTGCCAAAAATATTGTTTGCCACAATATTGTTTTTTAATACCTGTTGAAGATCTTTGTGTGTTTATTTTTTGTTCATAATTAACAACGTACAGAATGTATTTTCACAAGTGATTACACATGTACACCCTGATTGTCTTTGAAACAAATTCTATATGATATTTAGAAGTGCTTTTTTCTGACACTTGTAAACTGGGCCTCAATTTGGGCCTAAGTGCCACCTTTTTCAAAATGAATGTCACCCTTGTCACTCTTGTTTTGCCCCTGCATGTCTCACTGCCTGTTGTTTCTGCAGCACTTAGTCAAGTAAAATATTATTTGTTTATTTCCATTGTCATTGTCATTGTTCTTGCTGTCTTCCATGAACTTTCCCCGGGTCAGTCACAAAAGTGCAACCATTTGTTCAAGGTCTTTACGCTAGAACACCATGCCCTATTCATTCATATAGTACACTGTTGTTTATGTAACTAGTTTGTTGACGCATCTCCAAATGACATTAGCATAGAGGGGCTAGAATAATTATTCATATTGTGGGATAGAGCTTAGGTTCTAAGGCAATTTGACATTTTATAAGACTGTGCTCTGATTTGCTGATGAAATGATACATTTGCTCACACCAGGGTGAATTTGCAGTTCAGTTAATTTCATATGTGAAAATAATGTATAAAAACCCTCAACTTTGAGGGCGAGCCAGAGACTTTCCTGTTCTTCTAGGGATGCTATCTGTTTTTTTCCGATTTTGCTGCTCGCTTGAGACAAACTGATTTTTGATTTTGCATTTCTTTGTGCTGCCCCTCATTAAGATCCTTCAAGGCATTGGCTTTGCATTGCCCTACTTTTTATTTTGTAATAAAACCCTTTAGCCATTCCGCTGATCTAGAAATCAGTTATTGAAAGAGCCATCTTACATTATTGATTGTATTTTCTGATATTTTGATGTTTAGGGAGGGAACTTAACTTGAGATATATTGCTTCATGAAATTGAAGTTTAACGCTGTCTCTGATCCATCAAATTGTAGACATTCTGATTGAGGTAAATTTTTGTGGTGTCGAGATTGTGGGGTCCCTGCATCCACATACCTAAAATGTAAATGACAAAAATATTGAGTCAAACATATTGTGGAAGTAAATACCATCCAAAAACAGGAAACAAGATTGGTTGTCTTTTTTTACACACATATAGGGCATCATTACGATGTCGGGCGGCCATGACCGTTGAGGTCTCGGGACCGACCGACTTACGGTCCGCGGTCCAGACACTGCAATTACTATGCAACCGCACTTAGTGCGGTCGCAAGCTCCCATTTCTCTAAGGGAGCTTGTGCTGCGGTTAGAAACCGGCCGCAGCACAAGCTGCCATGGAGAAATGGAGCTTCTGTTAATCTCTGCCCCACGTGGCAGGTACCTCACAGTGCTTGCCACACGGTGCAGGGATTAACAGGAGGGCATCAGAGGTGCCCCCAACTTGAGGCCACTGAGGGATGGGGGCCATGCTAGGGGCCTCCAAAGTCACTCTCCAACATGCTTTTCATGTCGGAAAGCCCAACATGAAAAAGCCTGTCGGAAACCGACATCATAATCCCGACGGCGTAAACGCCGTCCATAGGGGATTATGACAGGTTTCCGACTGGCAGACGGGCTTCCTGAGTCTGAAAGACTGTCCAGTTTACACTCCAACCACCTACATCATAATTGGGCAGTCGGACTATAATCCTACCATGTCGGTCGGTAAGCCTCTGACGAGCGGTCGGAGGCTTACCAACTGACATTGTAATCGGCCCCTTAGACTTCAAAGGAATACATTAAAATGTTATAATACATAAAATTATATATATATCAGCGCATAGTGGCATATGGAAGCGCTGTCAACAGTGTAATAGGACCCAGAACAATATGAAGGGTTATTTTAATGAACGATCATCACCAGATGAAATGACACTAAGGGGCCGATTCCGATCTCGGTCGGAGGCGCACCTAACACCATTCGGTCGGGAAAAAAGCCATGCGAATGCCTGTTTCCCGACCGATCCGCACATTATTCCGAACGAGCAAGTACGATGCGCACAACAGCATAGATTCCGACCCAGTCGTACTCACCCAATCCAGGTCCTGTTCCCCGACCGAGCCGGATCCGGAAACGCAGAATCGAGTCATACGGAAGCCAAAATGCAGCCCCGTCCGGCCGGACTAGTACGATGCGCTTCCCGTATGCGCCGAACCCGTCGATACGCACGGCACGTCAAAGCATCCGGGAGAGGCGCACATAAGCTCCGATTCGCGCCACAACACGATCCACGGCTACGAGACGAACACGCTAGCGACGAGGACGAGGCGAAGCAACGAGAAAGACGAACGAGACGAACCAACCATGAATCCCATCGTTCCGATCCTACCAATATTCTACATCTACTACCGGAACAGGCACGGACGCGTACGGCGCAGAAGGTAAGCCAGACACCAACCACAAAAACAAACTACACGTACCCGACATATCACACACACACAGAGGGATGCAGAAATTACTTACACCAGCAACAGCAGCACCATAGGGGCGGGATGGCCATCACCAATGCCACATATACACATAGGGGCCCAGATGCCTGTCACTACTACCACCCTTACCCAGGGGGTGCCAGATGCCTACCACTACTACCATCTCTACCCAGGGGGTGTCAGATACCTACCACTACTACCACCTCTACCCAGGGTGTGCCAGATGCCTACCACTACTACCACATCTACCCATGGGGGGCTGGATGCCTGTCACTACTACCACCCTTACCCAGGGGGTGCCAGATGCCTACCACTACTACCATCTCTACCCAGGGGGGTGTCAGATGCCTACCACTAATACCACCTCTACCCATGGGGGGCTGGATGCCTGTCACTACTACCACCCTTACCCAGGGGTGCCACATGCCTACCACTACTACCACCTCTACCCATGGGGGCTGGATGCCTGTCACTACTACCACCCTTACCCAGGGGTGCCAGATGCCTACCACTACTACCACCTCTACCCATGGGGGCTGGATGCCTGTCACTACTACCACCCTTACCCAGGGGTGCCACATGCCTACCACTACTACCACCTCTACCCATGGGGGCTGGATGCCTGTCACTACTACCACCCTTACCCAGGGGTGCCAGATGCCTACCACTACTACCATCTCTACCCAGGGGGTGTCAGATGCCTACCACTACTACCACCTCTACCCAGGGGGTGCCAGATGCCTACCACTACTACCACCTCTACCCATGGGGGCTGGATGCCTGTCACTACTACCACCCTTACCCAGGGGTGCCAGATGCCTACCACTACTACCACCTCTACCCATGGGGGGCTGGATGCCTGTCACTACTACCACCCTTACCCAGGGGGTGCCACATGCCTACCACTACTACCACCTCTACCCATGGGGGCTGGATGCCTGTCACTACTACCACCCTTACCCAGGGGGTGCCAGATGCCTACCACTACTACCACCTCTACCCATGGGGGGCTGGATGCCTGTCACTACTACCACCCTTACCCAGGGGTGGCAGATGCCTACCACTACTACCATCTCTACCCAGGGGTGTCAGATGCCTACCACTACTACCACCTCTACCCAGGGGGTGCCAGATGCCTACCACTACTACCACCTCTACCCATAGGGGGCTGGATGCCTGTCACTACTACCACCCTTACCCAGGGGGTGCCAGATGCCTACCACTACTACCACCTCTACCCATGGGGGGCTGGATGTCTGTCACTACTACCACCCTTACCCAGGGGTGCCACATGCCTACCACTACTACCACCTCTACCCATGGGGGCTGGATGCCTGTCACTACTACCACCCTTACCCAGGGGGTGCCAGATGCCTACCACTACTACCACCTCTACCCATGGGGGCTGGATGCCTGTCACTACTACCACCCTTACCCAGGGGTGCCACATGCCTACCACTACTACCACCTCTACCCATGGGGGGCTGGATGCCTGTCACTACTACCACCCTTACCCAGGGGGTGCCAGATGCCTACCACTACTACTACCACCTCTACCCATGGGGGCTGGATGCCTGTCACTACTACCACCCTTACCCAGGGGGTGCCACATGCCTACCACTACTACCACCTCTACCCATGGGGGCTGGATGCCTGTCACTACTACCACCCTTACCCAGGGGTGCCAGATGCCTACCACTACTACCACCTCTACCCATGGGGGCTGGATGCCTGTCACTACTACCACCCTTACCCAGGGGGTGCCACATGCCTACCACTACTACCACCTCTACCCATGGGGGATGGATGCCTGTCACTACTACCACACTTACCCAGGGGGTGCCAGATGCCTACCACTACTACCACCTCTACCCATGGGGGCTGGATGCCTGTCACTACTACCACCCTTACCCAGGGGGTGCCAGATGCCTACCACTACTACCACCTCTACCCATGGGGGCTGGATGCCTGTCACTACTACCACCCCTACCCAGGGGGTGCCACATGCCTACCACTACTACCACCTCTACCCATGGGGGGCTGGATGCCTGTCACTACTACCACCCTTACCCAGGGGGTGCCAGATGCCTACCACTACTACCACCTCTACCCATGGGGGGCTGGATGCCTGTCACTACTACCACCCTTACCCAGGGGGTGCCAGATGCCTACCACTACTACCATCTCTACCCAGGGGGTGTCAGATGCCTACCACTACCACCACCTCTACCCAGGGGGTGCCAGATGCCTACCACTACTACCACCTCTACCCATGGGGGCTGGATGCCTGTCACTACTACCACCCTTACCCAGGGGTGCCAGATGCCTACCACTACTACCACCTCTACCCATGGGGGCTGGATGCCTGTCACTACTACCACCCTTACCCAGGGGTGCCACATGCCTACCACTACTACCACCTCTACCCATGGGGGCTGGATGCCTGTCACTACTACCACCCTTACCCAGGGGGTGCCAGATGCCTACCACTACTACCACCTCTACCCATGGGGGGCTGGATGCCTGTCACTACTACCACCCTTACCCAGGGGTGCCACATGCCTACCACTACTACCACCTCTACCCATGGGGGATGGATGCCTGTCACTACTACCACCCTTACCCAGGGGGTGCCAGATGCCTACCAGTACTACCACCTCTACCCATGGGGGGCTGGATGCCTGTCACTACTACCACCCTTACCCAGGGGGTGCCAGATGCCTACCACTACTACCACCTCTACCCATGGGGGGCTGGATGCCTGTCACTACTACCACCCTTACCCAGGGGGTGCCACATGCCTACCACTACTACCACCTCTACCCATGGGGGCTGGATGCCTGTCACTACTACCACCCTTACCCAGGGGTGCCAGATGCCTACCACTACTACCACCTCTACCCATGTGGGGCTGGATGCCTGTCACTACTACCACCCTTACCCAGGGGTGCCACATGCCTACCACTACTACCACCTCTACCCATGGGGGCTGGATGCCTGTCACTACTACCACCCTTACCCAGGGGTGCCAGATGCCTACCACTACTACCACCTCTACCCATGGGGGCTGGATGCCTGTCACTACTACCACACTTACCCAGGGGTGCCAGATGCCTACCACTACTACCACCTCTACCCATGGGGGGCTGGATGCCTGTCACTACTACCACCCTTACCCAGGGGGTGCCAGATGACTACCACTACTACCACCTCTACCCAGGGGTGCCAGATGCCTACCACTACTACCACCTCTACCCATGGGGGCTGGATGCCTGTCACTACTACCACCCTTACCCAGGGGTGCCACATGCCTACCACTACTACCACATCTACCCATGGGGGCTGGATGCCTGTCACTACTACCACCCTTACACAGGGGGTGCCAGATGCCTACCACTACTACCACCTCTACCCAGGGGGTGCCAGATGCCTACCACTACTACCACCTCTACCCATGGGGGGCTGGATGCCTGTCACTACTACCACCCCTACCCATGGGGGGCTGGATGCCTACCACCAACAACACCCCCACTCACAGGATGGCTAATACATGACACCACAAGCACACACCAACATAAAGAATGCAACATAAAGACATCCCCCCCAACACCATGACAAGCGTGTGTAGACTGTGTCAAATGCCTACAACACTGAACATGACTTTGAACCTACAATGTGACCCCTATCACATGTGCCACACATAAATGTGTGTGGCCCCCACAATGCAAGCAGGCCATGACCATTGTGGCAATGGGGTCCAAAACCCCATCATCACAGTGACCAAAATGTAAGTGTGGGGCCCATAGCTGAAGCACATCTTGAACATTGTGGCAATGGGGTCCAAAGCCCCATCATCACAGTGACCAAAATGTAAGTGTTGACAAAGAAAAAGCTGCAACTGCCAAACTGCATGGATGATTCCTGGTCACAGAACAACAAACACATCAGTGGCAAAGTAGTGCTTGTGTCCCATAGCAACATAGATTGGGGAGGCAAACAGTGCAGTGCAAATAAGACATACCTTTGGCCATGTGCAGACAAGCATCACCCATGGGGGCTGACACTGTCAACATTCATCAATGACACAATGACAGAAGTGACCATCAGAATGCAGACCCACATATTTGCACCAATGGGCACACAAATGCAGATACCCTGTGGAGACTGTAGATGTGAGGTGAACAGATACCATACCATGGCAGCAATGGGACACACAAACAATGATCATTGTGCTGACTGATGACCTAGGAGTCCCAGGGACAGCAGGGGAAACACACCAAACAACATACAGCCAATGGCACACTAAAGATATGCCAATGCAGTGGTGCAGATGCACAAACACAAACAGGCAGACCCACACTGAACATCAAACACAACAGGTGAGGGGGGTACCAGTGTCCCCAGGCAACCACACAACACATGAGGAGGCCTGAATACCAATTACACAGATGTGCATACAGTGCCACACAAAGGCAACTCATGGATCCAAATCCCCTATGTGGGCAATCAGGCATTGTCAGATGAGAGGGAGCACAAATCACACATGTCACACAAGCATGTAGGAACAGCAACTGACACAGCAAGACACAGAGACACCACAGCACTACCCCCAGGGCCCCCACAATGTGGTGAGCCTGGGCTGCATTACAATCCCACTCTGATGACAAAGCTAGATGTCGTTCACACTGTGAACCACAGTCATGTGTCCTGAGCAACAAACTACCATCACACCTACACAAGCACAAATCAATCAGCACGGCCAGTAAGCCAAGGCCAACATGGAGGCAGGGGACTAGCCGGGCAACAACTCTCATCTGCACACACTCAACACCACACACCTCGACCTCCAACAATGTGCAGCAGTGAAGCTCACATGCACTGGTGACATTGCACATGCACCCATGACAATCCCAGGGGGGGTGGTGGGAACCAAGGTGCAGAAACACATCACACATGGCTACTCAACAAGACTCCTGAATGTCTGACACACTGCACACTACGCTGTACATGGACATGACGGCAATACCACACAAACCAATGGGATCCCAGCCACAGTCACACACCAATGAAGAAGCCAAGGTCACCCACAAAGAACACACATAGACAACTACCAACATTGCAGCCCTGACCCTGAGGAGTGCCAGCAGTCACACACACAACGTGTCACAACCAATGAAATCTAACACAAACCGGAAATCACATGACAGGTGTAAACAACAAGTGCCAAGGGGAATCCTGACTGTGACCCATCAGCGTCTGCCCACAAACTCAGCCCTGACAGCAAACACACCTATGGGTGACACCCTGATGACCAGTAATGTGCCATGCACCCACATCACAGAGAACCCAGGGAGAAGACTTTGGGGAACATAGGTCAACTCAGCAAGCATCACAAACAGGAACATCACTAGGGATCCCAGCATGCACAGCAAAATGGAAGTGAACACACAGACATGCTCATACAACACACACCTTGGGCGCAGGCGATGTCACAGGAGTACACACTGCCATGACTGGACTCCACTCCTGTGTGAGGAAAGCTGTGCCATATGTCGCATCAGTAGGGCTCCATCATGTCAGCAGAACACTTGGTCACACAGTCAACAATTAGCACCAAATGAAGGCTCCCGTCACATCAGCCTGGTCATGGGAGTGTCAACGAAATCATCAGCACAGATCCAACACACATGTATAGCAAGTTGCACTGACAACACAGATGAGTCCTTCCCCATTGATACCCAAACCTGCATGTCCAGTGGAGATGGCCACACGGTCAGGGAACTAGACTAATTGAACAATGGCAAGCACAACAGATGTGCAGGGGTGGAAGCCACAGATGTGACATAGCTAATGTAAGTAGGAAATCCCATTGCCAAATATTGAAAACATGACACCCTCAGATGCTGCTAAGGATGACATGGATACACCACAGGATAGGACACAGTCCCCCTGGACCACATGGGTTCAGGCACAGTAACACTTCATTTTCATGAGACCAAATATCACCATCACTGCAGCAAGGGCATGGTTAGCATCATCAACATCATGTATATCAGAAGCAAAAGCACTAGAGAACAGAAAGTTGCTTTATTCAGCATATGTGTGTTCGAAACTTGAAGTCATTTAAAAAATAAACAAAGGCCAATGGCCAGTCCATCATGAAAGTCAAAACAGGGTGACAGTGGCAGATGTCACCCTACGCATGCCTGCACTGATAAAAACCAGGGACAATGCCCTAGGAGGGGCATACGGGGGGCAGGCCAGGCACCGCAGAACAGGATCAGGGCTCACCAGGAGGAGGCAGGGAAGGGGTGGTGGTTGCTGGAGAGCCACTGACAACTGCAGTGGAGGTGTCTGACATGGTGTGTGCCGGCACAACTGGGGGGCATGACTCAGATGGTGTGGGTGCCGGCACGACTGCAGTGGACCGTGCAGATGGAGTGGACAGGTTCGCCACTGCAGTGCCCAAGTCAGACAGGGTGGTAGTGGACTCCACTGCCTACCTCCAGGGGAGGAGAATGGGGATCAGGTAAGGTGGGCAGGACAGAGGGGGAGGACACCCTCACCACACCAGTGGCACAGACAAGCGCAGTGGGGGGTGTGGGGCCGGAAGAGCAAGTGGCAGGGGGAGAAGGTCTGATCCTTTTGGGGATGGTGTATCTGTAGGTGGGGGAACCTGGGGCAGGGTGTGGTGGGGGCACCTGTGGAGTGGGGGCCTGAGGGATGGAGGAAGGAGACTTGGTGCCTGAGCTGCAGGGCGGCGGCGGGGTCTTGCTCTTCCAGGTCCAGGGGGACTTGCGGGTAGGGGCGTCAGTCGGTCTGCGCCTGGGGGAGGGTGTCCGTGGGCGAGGGGCACTCCGCTCCGTGTGGGTGGGCTTCCTCTTCCCCTGAATGCTGTATCAGCTGGATCGGAGGAGAAGAGGCCGAGGTCACTGAGGAAGAGCCGCTGTGTCTTTGGGGTTGCAGGTGAGGCAAGGGAGGGGGCTTTGGAGGGAGAGGCAACTGAGGACTGCGCAGTGCTCGTGGATGCATGTGTGTGTGCCTGGGCCCCATCCCCTGTGAGTGTGGTTTCAGTCCCCTGACTGTGCGTGTGTGTGCGTCTTGTTTGTGGCGTGTGTGTCTGTGTGCTGCACGTGTCTGTGCTGGTGTGTGTCTGTGCCGGTGTGTGTGCTTGGGACAGGTAAGGTGCTGGGGAGTGTGGATCGGGCAGAGGCAGGTGGGGTGAGGGACTGTCGGAGGAGGGACACTGCTGCCGTCAGGGAGGAGTCCAAGGACCTATTGCCCCTCTGTAGGGCAGACATGCCCGATGAGATGCCCTCCATGAACGACACCAGCTGAGTCAACAGAGTGGTGTGTGCATGGAGGACACTCAGCATCGCTGTCTGCCCTACATGGAGCTGGCGAAGGAGGTACACAGACTCCTCACTCAGGGCAGCAGGGGACACAGGGGCAGGGGGTGCAGTGACTGGCCCGAAGGAGACACGCTCCCGAACATGGGAGCCTCCACGGACCTCGGGAATGGGAGCCGATGGGAGGGCGGTGGTGGTGGTGGTGGTGGCGGGGATAGCAACACTAGCTGGGGTGTGGTGGCTGCTGACACCCGCCTCCATAAGGGAGTCATCCTCCGAGCTGCTGTGGTCCTCAGCTGAGGTGGATGGTGCTGAGGACTCCTCGGTGTGGCTCCCCTCGCCCTCTGTGCCACTGGGTCCCTCCGACCACTCCTCGGCTGCTGACCCAGTCTGGCTCTGCAGCTCCTCCTGGTCCGTGGAGCTGTCCCCTCCTGTGGCCGTGGATGTATCTGCAATCAATAGGGAAACAGACAGACATCAGTCACCTGCACCGAACGCACACACCACAGTAAGTACAGCACATTACAGAGCAAGCCCTGGCATCCTTAGTTGAACATTGCTAAAAGTGCCCAAACAGAACAGGAGAAGCCAATTGTCAGTCTGATGGTCAACCATGGCACTCAAATCCCACCTGGCCTTGTGTGGACACATGCACCACCTACACAGTAGTTGGACAGTGCAGAGAACCCGGTGAAGCATGTGAACATGCACACATCACAACTCTTGCCACTGAGTCAGTACAGGTGTCCGGATGAAAAGGGATGCCCAGAGTCAAATAGGAAATGCATGTGATGCATACCAGCGACAGACACCATGATGCACCCATGTCCTGATAGCCATTGCCACAATGGTGTGCATGTAGCACATGTCACTCCCCTGCAGGTTCACTAATAGGAAGTCACATGCCATGGCACAGGCATGCCTGCTAAGTCATACATTACTGTCTCCAGTCACATGGGCAGGGCAGCCAGACAACAACACGCTGCACTGTGTCACAATAGTAGGTCATGGGGAATGCAAGTCCTGGAGCTGAACAAGTGCACATTTACATCCCCCACACACCACATCATCTGAACACTTATCTGTCCAGGTCATACCGATTGGACATATGGGAGACCTGTAACACTACCCTCTGAACCTGAGCACCTCACAATCTGCTGTGAATGGAAAACAGCTGCCTGAACTTCACATTCGCATACCCCAGTATGCACGGTCAGGTGATCAAACACCTATGTGTCACACAAGTATCATCTCCTATGGTCACATCTCCGGTGGCATGCTGAGCCCCAACCGAGAAACACCCCAGCAGACCTGACAACGAAGCCACAGCACACTGACACAGAGGCAGACACCTGAGGGGACAAATCACTGAGCACAACGTGTCAGCTGATACATGGGAGTGGGAGTACAGAGTGTATTGTATGGCCTGGAGTATGCATGACTGTCCTGCCCCACATGAATGAGGGATGAGCCCTGGACAGTAGGCAGCTGGCTAAGTATATGTGACACACGTAATATACACACTCCTGGGGCCCAAACATTGTTCCCACCCGCAACATGGGTGTGTGCCAGATACCCCAGGCACATGTGGTGGATCAGCTCTGCAATTGGACCACATATCAAAGTAACACGCAGATTACATGTCAGAACACAGGCATTGTGTAAGCAATGGACCCACCCATGATGCCCACCACAGAGTTAGGGAAACAGATGCTGTCCCCCACCTTGAGTCAAGCAAACTGCAAGGACACAGTACCCAAGTGACACAATTCCCTGACTGTAAGGGCCACACCAGGGTATCAGATGAGGAGTGGGCAGTGCACAATAGAGGGACATGGGTCCTGGACCACATGACTGATGTACTGTGGAAGTTTAACCAGGCCAGAGGAGGGCACATAGCATGGCAGACATAGTTCACAATGCAGTCATGGACTCACCCCCTCCTTGCTGCTCTCTGGCCTTCAGCTGCCCATCCAGATCAGGGAAGACCACCGCCAGGATCCTGAGCATGTGGGGGGTCAGAGTCCGGTGTCCGCCCCTCCTGCGAGGAGACGACAGTTTCAGCTGGACCCGTGCGATCCTCCGGGTCCAGCCCCGAAGGTCCTGCCACCTCTTCTGGCAGTTGCGGATCCGGCGCTTGTAGACCCAAACGGATCTCACTGCCCGGACGATGGTCAGCCATATCTGCTGCTTCTGGTGGGCATCAACCTGTGAGGATGACAAAGTGAGAATGCCATTACTACACATGCAACATATCCGTGCATTACACAGTTGTATATACATGTCTCAATCACAGGGGCACATGATGTACACAGGCAGTGCAACGATGGCCATGGACAGTATGCCAGCAGTTACTACATGGTCTCATTGCCTGGGAAGTAAAACCTTGTTTAAATGCACTGTCACTGCACTATACCTGTCCAGTGCATGTAACTACACACTATGGGGGGTGACAACTACTCAGTGAGCCTGCTGGCCAGTGGCGTGCAGACTGTTAGCCTTGCTAGTCAGACAACATGCACATTTAGAAAGGCAGTGGACAGAACACTCACCTGCTCCCCTGCTTTCCCATACAGCTTGCTGTACTGTGGAAGGAGGTTGTCCAGCAGGGCCTGGTTCTCCTCAGTGCTGAAGGCTGGGGCTCTCTCCACAGTACGTGCCATTGCAGGGTCCAGAGGGTGCAGATACAGCAGCAGTGTAGTGGCAGATGTCGTCCTGGAGCATGTAGTGCAGGCAAGTGAGCTCTCAGGGGAACAGCCAGCATTATATGTGTGCTGCAGAGGCAGATACTGTCCCATGTGTCCAAAGTGATAGGTCCAAGTTGTTTGCATCTTCTGAATCTGGCCAATCCATGGAATTGCACCACTTACACACGCCCCCAGCATCCTTCAAAAGTTCAATTTCATGACACCCATGAATTTGCAACATTGTTGTGGGTGACCAACTGAATTTACAGCATCAGACTCGTTCAAAATTTGAAAACGCGTCCGTTGCCAGGCCAGGCCATAGCCAATGGGTGCGCACCGATCGGTCCATTGCTGTTCAACGCGTACCCAGGATACAACACGTACCCGCACACATTGAATGCAATGGGCCGGCCGGGCACACCGATCGGTCCATTGCTGTTCAACGCGTACCCAGGATACAACGCGTACCCGCACACATTGAATGCAATGGGCCGGCCGGGCACACCGATCGGTCCATTGCTGTTCAACGCGTATTGCGAATACAACGCGTACCAGCACACATTGAATGCAATGGCCAATGTGTGCACACTGATCGGTCCATTGCTGTCCAACACGTATTGCGAATACAACGCGTACCAGCACACATTGAATGCAATGGCCAATGTGTGCGCACCGATCGGTCCATTGCTGTCCAACGCGTATTGCGAATACAACGCGTACCAGCACACATTGAATGCAATGGCCAATGTGTGCGCACCGATCGGTCCATTGCTGTCCAACGCGTATTGCGAATACAACGCGTACCAGCACACATTGAATGCAATGGCCAATGTGTGCGCACCGATCGGTCCATTGCTGTCCAACGCGTATTGCGAATACAATGCGTACCAGCTCACATTGAATGCAATGGCCAATGTGTGCGCACCGATCGGTCCATTGCTGTCCAACGCGTCCCTGTACAAGTCACTGGCATATGTCACCATGCCTGTCACAGGTGAACATATGCCAGCCACATATACTTCCCAGGGAGTGAGGGGCACACCTACAACACCACAGCCTGTCCAAACTGTATCCTACGGCATGTAAGGCTGCATTACCTATTCCGTGTATGGGGGTGAACATGTTGTTCTGTGGGTGTCACTTGGGGGCAGCCACCCCCAGGCTGTGCACGTGTTCATGGGGACAGAATCCTTGGTGTTTCGTGTACATGACCACTGTGATGTGCAACTGTTCATATCTGAGCATGTGGCATGGTCACATTTCACGGTGGTGTATGTGTATGTCATGTCACATACCCCCTGAGTCCCATGTGGGACGGTATGTTTAACCCAGGGTGACCCATTGGCACAATAGTGATGGTCCTCCACAGTCTGTGTGCATGTTGTGTTTACAATGTCTCTGATTTCATGTGCACAATGGGAGGCAGTCTCCACATCCACGTTGTTTGTGCATGGACTTTGATGTTGTGCGTGTGTGTGTCACAGACGTCCATGTCTGTCCTGCCGAGGCAACAGGGACCACTACCTGTGGGGGTCATGGTTGTTTTGCTGTGGTGTATACATGATACACCATGTCATGCCAGTGTCCATCTGGCAATACATGGTCCCTGGGAATCTACCTGTCGTTGAGCTGTGATGCCTGGGGCACATCTGTCCTCACATGTCACTGTGGGGTGTGTTTGTAATGTGGCAGCAGGAGATGGGAACTGGGACACGGCCTCATGATATCCAATGGCACAACCTGGGACTTATTGATGCCACTTGTTGAACTGTGATGTTAGATGTTGGCCATGTATGTGCCATACATATCCTTACGGAACTGCACACATCATGTACTTGTGCCTCATAATGATGTATCATGTGATATTGAGTGTGTTCAATGCCACATATGTGGGGTGACTGACAATCTTGCTTTCTTCACCTATGCACTGCAGGGCACCAGCTGTCCTTAGACCATTCCCTGACCTGGCAACGATGGTGGAACGTGACAGCATCCGACGGTACCGCTTCACCAGGCAGCTGATTGAGGATTTGGCAGTGCGCTTGGCACCACATTTGCAACCTGGCCGGCCGTACCCTATAGCGCTGACCCCCAAGGTGAAGGTGATGGCAGCCCTACACTTCTTTGCCACCGGTACCTTTCAACACACTGTGGCGACTGCTGGTGGGATGTCACAGACCATGTTCAGCCGTGTGCTCCGCGATGTTTTGGAGCTATGTTGACATACCTGAACCAGTACATCTGTTTCCCTAGACTCCAACAACTCACTGACGTGAAGAGTGACTTCTATGCCCTGGGGAGGATGCCGCATGTCATTGGCTCCATTGATGGGACACATGTGGCTTTGGTACCACCACAGGCCCAAGAGCAGGCATACAGGAACCGCAAACACTACCACTCGGTCAATGCACTGGTGGTCTGTCTTGCAGATATGAGCATCTCACACGTGTGTGCCCGTTTCCCTGGTTCTGC
This sequence comes from Calotriton arnoldi, assembly GCA_963921515.1. Lineage (NCBI taxonomy): Eukaryota > Metazoa > Chordata > Amphibia > Caudata > Salamandridae > Calotriton > Calotriton arnoldi. Next base: position 54,153 of record CAWUFW010014026.1, read on the forward strand.
ACACGATGCCTACGTGATGAGGAGTAGTCGCATCCAGAGGATGATGTCACAGATGCGGAACCAGCGTGCCTGGCTTGTTGGTGTGTACTGACTTTGTACCATTGTGTGTGTTCTGCAATGTAGTGTTCCACCCTCTTTTCCAACTCAGCTAATGTGCAATTGTCTGTATGTAGGTGACTCCAGATACCCCAACATGCCGTGGTTGCTGACGCCCCTCAGGAACCCTGTGACACCAGCCCAGATGCGCTACAATGAGGCACATGGTCGGACCAGGAGAGTGATTGAGTGGACATTTGGTCTCCTGAAGAGCCGCTTCCGCTGCCTGGACAAGACAGGAGGGTCCCTCCCATATGCCCCAGCAAAGGTGTGCAAGATTGTCATTGTCTGCTGCATGCTACACAACCTGGCAGTGCGGAAGGAGTTGCCTCTCATCCTGGATGACGATGACCAACGTCCGCCACCTGTGGAGGATCCTGGCCTGGACCACGATGCCAGTGATGATGATGATGATGATGGTGATGTCCGCACACAGCTCATCACCAACTTCTTCAGCTGAATGTGAGTATCCAGAGATGTCATGTCAATGATGTGAGTTTGCATGATATGTGTTGGTGGTGCTCTGGTGCTGTTTGAGTGTGTCCATGGGCTACATGACTGTATGCGTGTAGCGATCTGTCCTTACAGGTAGTCTGTACTCCCCAACAGTGTTGACATGCTAACTTGGTTCTGGGTGGGTATCTTGTGACATGTATTGGGCATGAGTATTGCAGTTCTGTCCTGTTCTTCAGTGCTTTTGACTGTGTGTCATTTCTGTCCTTCACAGGGTACTTTCAGAGTCGTTTGGTCAACTGTGATCCCCGACACCGTGATTCGACTTCCAGGGTGGTAGCTGTCGTGTCCCTACAGGTGATGTGCGCCACACCCATGGACTTCCTTCCTTCTACACTTGTTGACTGTGTGCCCGCTGCCAGGTGGGATTACCTTGCATCTGTGGTGGTTACAACATGTTGCAAATGTGTAATAAACCTGTGCTTCACTTTGTGATGTGCGTTGTCTGTGGTCACACATCTGACTGACATTTGCTTACTGCACCAGTGGGCTAGTTAACACAGACTGTGAATAGGTGTTGGGTCTGTGCAATGCAACGTATTTCCTGGCAACATCAGTGTAGGCGATGAGTCAGATGGCCCTGGTGTGTATGTGTTGTGTAGCCCTGGTGGTGTGTCTCCCTCATATGTGTCACGTCGCCATAACTCACATGCCGGTGTTGTACTTGCTGTAGCAGTTAGCATGCACAGTGTCATTTCACAGATCATCATCGCCACTTCAGAAACAACGTTGGAATCACAACAGAGGCAAGTATGGTGTATTAGTGAGTTTATTGACATACATGTGTGAGTATAGTGCACAGGATGGTGGGTGCTGTACATTGTGATTGTAATCCAAAGTTCCTAGATGATTTGGAAGTCCTGGTAGCAGAAATGTCCAGAGTAAAGTCCACAGTCATCTGATACATTGGTCCAACTTGAGCTCCCCATGTCATGTGGGAGAGTTGTGTTGCATTCGACAGGGTGAACAGTTTGGGCACAAAGGTGATTTTCCAGAACAGGTGTTGGCTTCCTGGGGGTTGTGCATGGCCATCAGCCTCTCAGTTGTCCTTCCTCGGATGACCCCTCTTCTTTGGGGGGGGACCCTCAAGTGCAGGCTGCTGCGGTGCAGGGGACTCTCCGCCAGAGTCATCCTGCCTCCCTGTGGCAGTTGCAGTTGTTTCAGCACCAGATGTTGTGGGCACACAGGGAGGTGTTGACTGGTTGCTGCTCATCTGGCGGAGGCATTGTAATATGTCCCTATGCACCGCCGTCATCTCTTGCAGAGTGTCCCACTTGGACTCCACGCGGGACATGTGTGAGTCCAAGCGGGCATGATGGGCAGCCTGCTGCTGTTTAATGTGCCTGAGGAGCCCCACTACCTGGCTGAACTCTCCGGTGCTGGACTGGTATGCATCGGCTATGCGTGCCAGTTGTGGGTCATCATGCAGTCCAGACCCCTCTGCGAGCAGCGACCTATGTCTCCCACCCCTCCCACCACCCCTGGCGACACGTGCAGTACCTGAGGTGGCACGCACAGGTGACCCTGGGCCCCCTTGGGGGTTGTTGGTGGTGTTGGTGTCCATGGCCCCACGTTGGTCCAGGGTCCCTGTGCTGGTGGTGGTGGTGCTCCTTGGTCTGTCCATGTCGGCAGGGGTGGTATGTGTGTTGACAGTCGTTGGAGGGGTGGGTGCAGGGGGTGCAGCTGGTGGTCCTGCTGGTGCTGCATGATGACTTGCTCCGGAGGTGCCAGGTGGGTCTTCTTCATCCGAGGAGGGCAGAGGCTGTTCCACACCAGTGAGCTCCGTATCCTCTTGAGCCTGGGACGGGGACTCCTCAGCGTCTGCTGCTGTGTCCCCATCATCACCTGTTTTTGGGAGACACACACAGTGTATGTTATGTTTCTGCAGGCACAATGGTTGACACACCTGACAGTTGTGACTGTGCCTCTGGATGCGGGCCTGTACATTGCATTGTCCTAAGTTGTCACAGTCAGGGGTTGATATTGGTGTAGCACATTGTCCTGCATTATTTGGGCATTTCTATGTGAATGTTGGGGTGTGTACATGGTCTGCATTGGTTGTATTTGGTTGACATCCGGCCCTCCTTCCCACCCAGCCAGATATTCCACCATGGAACGTGCTTCCATTGCAGGGAGTGCAAGTTGTCTTTCAGGATGTCAGTCAGTGGTGTCCTGCTGTTGGTTGGTGCACAGTTGCCAGCAGGGCCTTGTGCGCCCCACAGCAGTAGCCAGTGTCAGCCATCTTGTCAGTTGTTTTCCACTCCCTGTGATGTGCGCATGGTTCAGGGTGGTGTTGATGGGACAGTTGTGGGGGTGACCAATATCTGTGACTACCACTCCCACCATGCTATTGCCTCCACCCCACTTCCCAGCATGCCCATACTTACTTGCTTTTGGGTGGACTTCACTGTGTGTGAGTGTGAGAGCAATGGCAAGATGGCTGACAGTGGTGTCCTGCTGTTGGTTGGTGGCCAGTTCCCAGCATGGCCTTGGGCTCCCCACAACAGAGCACCAGTGTCAGACATCTTTGATGGGGCTTTCCACTCTCTGTGGGGTGTGCATGCTTGAGTGTGAGCTTGCTGGGCCATGTGGGTGAGGGATGTTGAGCTGTGACTACCACTCCCATCATGCTATTGCCTCCACCCCCTTCCCAGCATGCCCATGCTTCCTTCCCTTTGACTCTGCTTCCCTGTGGGGTTGTGTGCCTGTGCTGACAAGATGGCTGACAGTGTTATCCTGGGGTTAGTTCTGCTACAGGTCCCATGTGTGTCCCTGTGCTTCACACAGCATGACCCAGGGTTGTGGTTCTTTGTGGGATATTTGATTGGAGTGTGAGGCAATGCATTCTCCCAGGTGAGTTGTGTGGAGTTTGTGTTAGGGGTGTGTGGGTGGAGCTGCTGGTGACTATGGTCTGTGCTGTGAGTCCTCCTTCCCACCCAGCCAGATATCCCACCATGGAACGTGCTTCCATTGCAGGGAGTGCAAGTTGTCTTTCAGGATGTCAGTAAGTGGTGTCCTGCTGTTGGTTGGTGCACAGTTGCCAGCAGGGCCTTGTGCTCCCCACAGCAGTAGCCAGTGTCAGCCATCTTGTCAGTTGTTTTCCACTCCCTGTGATGTGCGCATGGTTCAGGGTGGTGTTGATGGGACAGTTGTGGGGGTGACCAATATCTGTGACTACCACTCCCATCATGCTATTGCCTCCACCCCACTTCCCAGCATGCCCATACTTACTTGCTTTTGGGTGGACTTCACTGTGTGTGAGTGTGAGTGCAATGGCAAGATGGCTGGCAGTGGTGTCCTGCTGTTAGTTGTTGGCCAGTTCCCAGCATGGCCTTGTGCTCCCCACAACAGAGCACCAGTGTCAGACATATTTGATGGGGCTTTCCACTCTCTGTGGAGTGTGCATGCTTGAGTGTGAGCTTGCTGGGCCATGTGGGTGGGGGATGTTGAGCTGTGACTACCACTCCCATCATGCTATTGCCTCCACCCCACTTCCCAGCATGCCCATACTTACTTGCTTTTGGGTGGACTTCACTGTGTGTGAGTGTGAGAGCAATGGCAAGATGGCTGACAGTGGTGTCCTGCTGTTGGTTGGTGGCCAGTTCCCAGCATGGCCTTGTGCTCCCCACAACAGAGCACTAGTGTCAGACATCTTTGATGGGGCTTTCCACTCTCTGTGGGGTGTGCATGCTTGAGTGTGAGCTTGCTGGGCCATGTGGGTGAGGGATGTTGAGCTGTGACTACCACTCCCATCATGCTATTGCCTCCACCCCCTTCCCAGCATGCCCATGCTTCCTTCCCTTTGACTCTGCTTCCCTGTGGGGTTGTGTGCCTGTGCTGACAAGATGGCTGACAGCGTTATCCTGGGGTTAGTTCTGCTACAGGTCCCATGTGTGTCCCTGTGCTTCACACAGCATGACCCAGGGTTGTGGTTCTTTGTGGGATATTTGATTGGAGTGTGAGGCAATGCATTCTCCCAGGTGAGTTGTGTGGAGTTTGTGTTAGGGGGGTGTGTGGGTGGAGCTGCTGGTGACTATGGTCTGTGCTGTGAGTCCTCCTTCCCACCCAGCCAGATATCCCACCATGGAACGTGCTTCCATTGCAGGGAGTGCAAGTTGTCTTTCAGGATGTCAGTCAGTGGTGTCCTGCTGTTGGTTGGTGCACAGTTGCCAGCAGGGCCTTGTGCTCCCCACAGCAGTAGCCAGTGTCAGCCATCTTGTCAGTTGTTTTCCTCTCCCTGTGATGTGAGCTTGGTTCTAGGTGGTGTTGATGTGCGCATTGTGAGGGTGGGCAATATCTGTGACTACGACTCCCATGATGCTATTGGCTACACTGACTTGCCCAGAATACACAGAATTCCTTTCTTTCAGTGGGCTTCACTGTGTGGTGGTGTTGTAGTGGTGGCTACATGTCTGGATGTGTTTGTTAGTTATATTTGTGCCACTGCCTAGCTGTAGTTGTAGTTGTGTTTGTACATGTGATGAGACAGTTACATGTCACTATGAGATGGCATGTGTTGTGTTTATCTGACTGACATACACATTTTGGGATGATTCTGTTCTGGTTGGTGTGTATTTGCTAAGGGTGCATGGTTTGACTCTCTCCTTGACAGTGATGTGTGTGTATTGTCGCACAATATTGTGTACATTTGTTGTGTACTCACCAGGCTCTGGGATGTTTTCTAGTCCATATACGCTCACTGGTGGTAGGATGACCCACACCTTCTCCTCCCAGGGCCTGAGGTATACTGGCTTGGCAGGAGGGCCACTGCCGGTGTGTTGGCTCAAGAGGTAGTCCTTCTTCAACAGCTCCCTGACCCTCCTGCGCACGTCATACCACCTGTTCTGGATGTCTATCTTTGTGCGCAAACATGGTGATTGTGCGTTCACCCTGTCGACGATCCTCTCCCACATCTTGGTTTTCTGCGACATGGGTGTCTGTTGGACCAGTGTACCAAACAGCTGTGGCTCTACCCTGAGGATCTCATCTACCAGGACTTCCAATTCACTATCTAGGAACTTATGATTCTTCTTTGGGGGCATGGTGATGGGTGGTGATGGTGAGTGATGTGTGTGTTGGTGTGCAGGTGAAGGTGTGTGAGTGTGTGTTTTGCTGGGTGTATGTGAGGTTGCTATTTGTTGAGGTGCTGATGGTGTGTGGCTTGTGTGATGGATGAGCTGTGGGTGTATGGTTGCTGTCTGTTGAGTGCTGGCAATTAATTTGAATTTGCAAAGGATCATGGTGGGGATTTGTGTCCTTTATATGGGTGGAGTTGTGGGTGTGTCTTTGTTCCCTGCCCCCCCCCCAGTATTTATTGGCTTTGTAATTGCTTGTTTGGCCTTTTTTTTGTGTATTTTCCCTTTGTACTTTTCGTGCATGTAGGAGACGTTCTTGTGACCGAGTCGGACCCTGCAGTTGTCTCGTACGAGCTTCTCCGATTCGTTCACGCTGTGTTTGTGCTGTTTTCTATGCTGCGTACGCGTCGGTCGCGGTGTTTTGGGTTGCTTCGGCTCGCAGTTTTGTATGCGTGTCGGTCGTACGGCTTGTCCTCCGTGCGACTCGGTCGTGTTTTCCACGCGTTGCATCGTACTTGGCGGGTAGGAGTTCGCGGGTACGTTTCGTTCGGGATTGTTCCGGGTGCGTGTCGGTCGGTTGGATTCGCGTGTTTTTCTGGCCAGATTGCTGTTTTCCGCGCGGCTCGGTCGTTCGGCTTGTGTTCCGTACGAGTCGGTCGGGTTTTGCACGCTTCTCATCGTACTTTGCGGGTCGGGCTTCACCGGTACGTGTCGGTCGGAATTAATTCCGGCTCCGAGTCGGTCGGTACGTTTTACGGCCCGAATCGGAATCGACCCCTAAGTCTTAAAGATTGATCTAAAGACATTGAATGATGGCGTCAATAAAATCTGAAAGGACTATATTGAAATCGTAGTCCTTCCTCGGTTGCCACTATGCAGGAGGAGCCAAGTTGACTACTTAACCACCTGCAAGGAAATCATGTATTTTCACTAGAAGCATTTGAGAAAGGCTTGGTTGCCGCAACGTGTCACGCAAGTGAAATGAATGCATTTTTAAATGTGAGGAATTGAATAAATGCATTTTTTAAATCCGCAGAGTGCTCCGGTCTGTTCCTGGTGGAGGAACGTTCTTGGTGAATTGATTCCTGCTGGCCATGTGCACGCCGGAGGCAGTCATCAAGAAGCAGTTCGGCAGGTAGTGGCATTTGATGGACTGTGTGTAATTAACCTGCCAGAACTGCTGCAGCTAAAGAAAGGATTGTGCCTGCTGACAAGAGGTTGGGGCATGACAACATGACAAGGAGGCAGTCACTAAGACCGGCACCTTCAAGTACATAAATTGTAATTGCCAGTAAGCGGTTGATGAGGGGGAGATCGTGCAAAGTAGTTGCTCCCGAATTTCAGCGCATAGTGGCATATGGAAGCACTGTCAACAGTGTAATGGGACCCAGAACAATATGAAGGGTTATTATAATGAACGATCATCACCAGATGAAATGACACTAAGGGGTCGATTCCGATGTCGGCCGGAAGCGCACCTAACAGTATTCGTCCGGAAAAAATACCAGCTGAACGCGTGTTTTCCGACCGACTCGAACACTCTACCGAACGAACAAGTACGATGCGCATAACAGCCCAGATTCCGAGCGAGCCGTACTTACCCATTCCAGCTCCTGTACCCCGCCCGAGCCGGATCCGTAAACACCGAATCGAGTCGCACGGAACCAAATACACAGCACCTTCCGGCCGGACTAGTACGATGCGCCTTCTGTACGCGCCGAACTCGTCGCTACGTCCGGCACGTTTGAGCATCCGGGCGAGCCGTACATAAGCTCCGTTTCGCGCCACAAGACGATCCACGGCTACAAGACGAACAAGCCTGCTACGAGTACGACTCGAAGACATGCGAAACCCAAACGAGACAATCCAAGCATGAATCCCATTGCGCAGGTCCTACCTATACTCTACATCTATTACCTGGACCGGCACGGACGCGTACGTTGCAGACGGTAAGTCAAACACCAACAATACAAACAAACCACACGTACACGAAACATGTCACACACACATAGGGATGCACAAATAACGTACACTAGCAACAGCAGAACCATAGGGGTGGGATGGCCAACACCAATGCCATACACACCCATAGGGGGCTGGATGCCTGCCACTACTACCACCCCTACCCAGGGGTGCCTGGATGCCTGCCACTACTACCACCCCTACCCAGGGGGCCTGGATGCCTGTCACTACTACCATCCCAACTCATGGGGGCTGGATGCCTACCACTACTACCATCCCCACTCATGGGGGGCTGGATGCCTACCACTACCACCACCCCTACTCAGGGGGCTGGATGCCTGTCACTACTACCATCCCCACTCATGGGGGCCGGATGCCTACCACTACTACCATCCCCACTCATGGGGGGCTGGATGCCTACCACTACTACCATCCCCACTCATGGGGGCTGGATGCCTACCACTACCACCACCCCTACTCAGGGGGCTGGATGCCTGTCACTACTACAATCCCCACTGATGGGGGCCGGATGCCTACCACTACTACCATCCCCACTCATGGGGGCTGGATGCCTACCACTACTACCATCCCCACTCATGGGGGGCTGGATGCCTACCACTACCACCACCCCTACTCAGGGGGCTGGATGCCTGTCACTACTACCATCCCCACTCATGGGGGCCGGATGCCTACCACTACTACCATCCCCACTCATGGGGGCTGGATGCCTACCACTACTACCATCCCCACTCATGGGGGCTGGATGCCTACCACTACCACCACCCCTATCCAGGGGTGGCTGGATGCCTGTCACTACTACCATCCCCACCCTTAGGGGATGGTGCCTGCCACCACTACCATACCCACCCTAAGGGGGATGGATGCCTGCCACTACTACCATCCACACTCATGGGGGCCGGATGCCTACCACTACTACCATCCCCACTCATGGGGGCTGGATGCCTACCACTACCACCACCCCTATCCAGGGGTGGCTGGATGCCTGTCTCTACTACCATCCCCACCCTTAGGGGATGGTGCCTGCCACCACTACCATACCCACCCTAAGGGGATGGATGCCTGCCACTACTACCATCCACACTCATGGGGGCTGGATGCCTACCACCACCCCTACTCAGGGGGCTGGATGCCTGTCACTACTACCATCCACACTCATGGGGGCCGGATGCCTACCACTACTACCATCCCCACTCATGGGGGCCGGATGCCTACCACTACTACCATCCCCACTCATGGGGGGCTGGATGCCTACCACTACTACCATCCCCACTCATGGGGGCTGGATGCCTACCACTACTATCATACCCACCCTTAGGGGGCTGGATGCCTGTCACTACTACCATCCCCACTCATGGGGGGCCGGATGCCTACCACTACTACCATCCCCACTCATGGGGGGCTGGATGCCTACCACTACTACCATCCCCACTCATGGGGGGCTGGATGCCTACCACTACCACCACCCCTATCCAGGGGTGGCTGGATGCCTGTCACTACTACCATCCCCACCCTTAGGGGGATGGTGCCTGCCACCACTACCATACCCACCCTAAGGGGGATGGATGCCTGCCACTACTACCATCCACACTCATGGGGGGCCGGATGCCTACCACTACTACCATCCCCACTCATGGGGGGCTCGATGCCTACCACTACCACCACCCCTATCCAGGGGTGGCTGGATGCCTGTCTCTACTACCATCCCCACCCTTAGGGGGATGGTGCCTGCCACCACTACCATACCCACCCTAAGGGGGATGGATGCCTGCCACTACTACCATCCACACTCATGGGGGGCTGGATGCCTACCACCACCCCTACTCAGGGGGGGCTGGATGCCTGTCACTACTACCATCCACACTCATGGGGGGCCGGATGCCTACCACTACTACCATCCCCACTCATGGGGGCCGGATGCCTACCACTACTACCATCCCCACTCATGGGGGCTGGATGCCTACCACTACTACCATCCCCACTCATGGGGGCTGGATGCCTACCACTACTATCATACCCACCCTTAGGGGGATGGATGCCTACCACTACTACCATCCCCACTCATGGGGGGCTGGATGCCTACCACTACTACCATACCCACCCTTAGGGGATGGATGCCTACCACTACTACCATCCCCACTCATGGGGGCTGGATGCCTACCACTACTACCATACCCACCCTTAGGGGATGGATGCCTGCCACTACTACCACCCCTACCCAGGGGCCTGGATGCCTGTCACTACCATCACCCCTACACAGGGGGCCTGGATGCCTGTCACTTCCACCACCCCTACTCATGGGGGATGGATGCCTGCCACTACTACCACCCCTACCCAGGGGGCCTGGATGCCTGTCACTACCACCACCCCTACTCAGGGGGCCTGGATGCCTGTCACTACCACCACCCCTACTCATGGGGGCTGGATGCCTGTCACTACCACCACCCCTACCCAGGGGGCCTGGATGCATGTCACTACCACCACCCCTACTCAGGGGGCTGGATGCCTGCCACTACCACCACCCCTATCCAGGGGTGGCTGGATGCCTGTCACTACTACCATCCCCACCCTTAGGGGGATGGATGCCTGCCACCACTACCATACCCACCCTAAGGGGGATGGATGCCTGCCACTACTACCATCCCCACTCATGGGGGCTGGATGCCTACCACTACTACCATCCCCACTCATGGGGGCTGGATGCCTACCACTACTACCATCCCCACTCATGGGGGCTGGATGACTACCACTACCACCACCCCTACTCAGGGGGGCTGGATGCCTGTCACTACCACCACCCCTACTCAGGGGGCCTGGATGCCTGTCACTTCTACCATCCCCACCCTTAGGGGGATGGACGCCTACCACTACTACCATCACCACTCATGGGGGCTGGATGCCTGTCACTACAACCACCCCTACTCATAGGACGGGTAATGCATGACACAACTAGCATACTCCCACATAAGGACTGTCAGTAAATTACATCCCAGCCTACAACACCATGACAAGCGTGTGTGGTCTGTGTCAAATGCATACAACACTGAACATGACATTGAACATACAATGTGACCCCTAACACATGTGTCACACATAATTGTGTGTGTGGCCTACACAATTCAAGCAGACCATGACCACTGTGGCAATGTGGCCCAAAGCCCCATCACCACAGTGCCCATAAGGTAAGTGTGTGCTCCATAGCTGAAGCACATTTTGAACAGTGTGGCAATGGGGCCCAAAGCCCCATCACCACAGTGCCCAAAAGGTAAGTGTGTGATCCATAGCTGAAGCACATTTTGAACAGTGTGACAATGGGGCCCAAAGCCCCATCACCACAGTGCCCAAAAGGTAAGTGTGTGCTCCATAGCTGAAGCACATTTTGAACAGTGTGGCAATGGGGCCCAAAGCCCCATCACCACAGTGCCCAAAAGGTAAGAGTGTGCTCCATAGGTGAAGCACATTTTGAACAGTGTGGCAATGGGGCCCAAGGCCCCATCACCACAGTGCCCAAAAGGTAAGTGTGTGCTCCATAGTTGAAGCACATTTTGAACAGTGTGGCAATGGGGCCCAAAGCCCTATCACCACAGTGCCCAAAAGGGAAGTGTAGTCCTGGTGAAAGCTGCAAAAACATAACTGCAGGGATTATTCCTGGCCACACAACACCAAACACTACAGTGGCATTGTAGTGCTTGTGTCCCATAGCAAAATAGATTGTGTGAGGCAAGCAGTGCAGTGCCAATGACACATCGTTCTGGCCATGTGCACACAAACATCAGCCATGGGGGCCCACATTGTCTACATTCACAAATAACACAATGACAGAAGTGAGCATCATAATGCAGACCCACATATCAGCACCAATGGACACACAAATGTAGATATCCTGTGGAGACTGTAGATGTCAGGTGAACAAATACCATACCATGGAAGCAATGGGACATACTAACCATGATCAATGTGCTGACTGATGACCTAGCAGTCCCAGGGCCAGCAGGGGAAAGCCAACAAACAACATACAGCCAATGGCAAACTAAAGATATGCCAATGCAGTGGTGCAAAAGCACAAACACAAACAGGCAGACTCACACTGCACATCATACACAACAGGTGAGGGGGGTTGTGTGCCAGTGTCCCCAGGCAAACACACAACCCATGAGGAAGCCAGATTCACTGATACACAGATGTCAACACAGTCACAAACAAAAGTAACTCATGGATTGGATTCCCCTATGTGGGCAAACAGTCATTGTGAGATGAGAGGGAGCCCAAATTACACATGTCACACAAGCTTGTAGGAACAGCAACACACACAGCAAGAGACCGAACCACCACAGCACTCCCCCCAGGGTCCCCACATTGTGGTGACACTAGCCTGCATGACAATCACACTGTGATGACAAAGGTAGATGTCATCCACACTGTGAACCACAGCCATGTGTCCTGAGCAACAAACTACCATCACACCTATACAAGTACAAAGCACTCAGCACAGCCTGCCAGCCAAGGAAAATATGGAGGTAGTGCCCCAGCCGTGCAACAACTCACATTTGCACACACTCAACCCCACACACCTTGAACTCCACCAATGTGCAGCGTTGAAGCTCACATGGACTGCTGACATTGCACATGCACCCATGACAATCCCAGGGGTGGTGGGGGAAATAAGGTGCAGAAACCCATCACACATGGCCAGTCAACAATACCTGTGAATGTCAGACACACTGCACAGTATGCCGTACATGGGCATGACGTGAAATCCACCCCAAACAATGGGATCCTGGCCATAGTCACACACCAATGAAGAAGCCAAGCTGACCCACAAAGGACACACATAGACAACTTCCAACATTGCACCTCTGACCCTGAGGAGTGGCAGCAGTCACACACACAACGTGTCACAATCACTGAAAGCATACACAAACAGAAAATCACACTACTCGTGTAACCAACAAGTGCCAAGAGGAATCCTGACTGTGTCCCATCTGCGTTTGCCCACATCCCCAGCCCTGACAACAAAGACAACTAGGGATGACAACCTCATGAACATTAGTTTGCCATGCACCCACATCCCGGAGTAACCAGGTCCAAGATGCTGGATGAACACAGAACAACTCAGCAAGCATCACAAACAGGAACATCCGTAGGGACACAGCCTGTGTAGGAAAAGGAGAAGGGAACACGCACAGACATGCCTACACAACACACAACATGGGCACAGCCTATATCACGGAATCACGCACTGCCATGAGGGCACTCCACTCCTGTGGAAGGTCAGCTGTGCCAAACCTTGTCTGTGCATGACTCAAACATGTCAGCAGAACACTCGGTCAGTGAGTCAACAACTACAACACACTGAAGGCTCTGCTCATATCAGCCTGGGTACGGGAGTGTCACGTCAGTCATCTGCATACACCCAAGACACGTGTCAAGCAACTTGCACTGTGTACACAGATGAGTCCTCCAAATTTGATGTCCTAAACTGCATGTCCATTGCAGACGGGCACACAGTCAGGGTACTAGGAACATTGGACAGTGGTAAGCCCACCAGATGTGCATCAGTGTAGGACAAAGATGGTAATCTACAAATGCTAAACGTACATCCCTGTGTCAAATGCTGAACATAACACCCTCAGACTGCAGCAAAGGATGCTATAGATCCAGACTAGATTAGGACACATATCCCATGGACCACATGGAGCCCATCACAGCAAAACTTCATTTACCTGATCTGAACACTATTACAACAGCAAATGCATGATTCTACACATCTACATCATGTACCTCCAAAGATTAACCACAAGTAAACAAAAATAGGCTTTATTCAGCAAGTGTGCAACTCAAATCAAAAGTCCAAAATAAACTAAGGCCAATGGCCAGTCCAAATATACAGTCCCAACAGGGTGATGTGTGACAACTTGTCAACTATTGCTTGCCTGCACAGGTACGGACAGGGGACATCCCCCTTGGAGGGGCATACGAGGGGCAGGCCAGGCACCGCAGGGACAGGATCAGGGGATGCCAGAAGGAGGCAGTGAAGGGGAGGTGGGTGCAGGAGTGTCACCGGCAACTGCAGTGGAGGTGTCTGACTCAGGGGGCTGGCACCACCGCAGGGCTCAAGTCAGATGGAGTTGGTGCTGCAACCACTGCAGTGGGCTGGTCAGATGGAGTGGACTGGGTCCCCAATGCAGTGCCCGAGTCAGACGGGGTGGTTGTGGACTCCACCGCAGTGCATGACTCCAAGGTAGTGGAAGGGGGGCAGAAGAGCTGGGCAGGACAGAGGGGGGACACGGTCTCCACACCAGTGGCACAAACAGGCAGAGCGTCTGGTTTTGGGGTGGAAGAGCAAGTGGCAGGGGGGAGGGCCTAAGCAGTTTGGGGATGCGGTATCGGTGTGTAGGGGAACCTGGGGCAGGGTGTGGGGGTGGAACCTGTGGAGTGGTGGCCTGGGGGATGGAGGTGAGAGACTGGGTGGTTGACTTGCAGGGCGGTGGCGGGGTCTTGCTCTTCCGGGACCGGGGGACTTGCGGGTGGGGGCTCACTCTGCCTGCGCCTGGGGGAGGGTGTCCGGGGGCGAGGGGCACTCCCCTCTGTGTGGGTGGACTTCCTCTTCCCCCGGTATGCTGGATCAGCAGGATTGGAGGGGAAGAGGCCGAGGTCACACAGGAAGATCTGCTGTGTAGGTGTGTTAGCAGGCGAGGCAAGGGAAGGGGTCTTGGAGGGAGAGGATTTGGAGGACTGCGGAGTTAATGTGGATGCCTGTGTGTGTGTGTTCCCCGTCCCCTGTGTCTGTGGTATCAGTCCCCTGAGGATGCGTGTGTGCACGTCTTGCCTTTCTCTTGGGTGTGTCTGTGCTGCTCGTGTCTGTGTGTTTGGGTGACTGTGCAGGTGTGCATGTGCTTTGGACAGGTAGGGGTGCAGGAAGTGTTGATGGGGCAGAGGTGGGAGGGGTGAGGGACTGTTGGAGGAGGGACACTGCTGCCGTCAGGGAGGAGTCCATGGACCTATTGCTCCTCTGTAGGGCAGACATACCTGTCGAGATGCCCTCCATGAACGACACCAGCTGTGTCAACAGAGTGGTGTGTGCATGGAGGACACTCAGCATTGCTGTCTGCCCTACATGGAGCTGCCGAAGGAGGTACACATACTCCTCACTCAGGGCAGCAGGGGACACAGGGGCAGGGGCTGCGGTGCCTGGCACGAAGGAGACATGCTCCCGAGTACGGGAGCCTCCACGGACCTCAGGAATGGGAGCCAATGGGAGGGCGGTGGTGGTGGTGGTGGTGGCGGGGCCAGACAGACTAGCTGGCCTTTGGTGGCTGCTGAGACCCGCCTCCACAAGGGAGTCATCCTCCGAGCTGCTGTGGTCCTCAGCTGAGGTGGATGGTGCTGAGGACTCCTCGGTGTGGCTCCCCTCGCCCTCCGTGCCACTGGGTCCCTCTGACCACCCGTCCGATGCTGACCCAGTCTGGCTCCGCTGCTCCTCCTGGTCCGTGGAGCTGTCCCCTCCTGTGGCCGTGGATGTATCTGCAAACAATTAGGGAAACAGACAAACATCAGTCACCTGCACTGACCGCACACACCACAGTAAGTACAGCACATCACAGAGCAAGCCCTGGCATCCTTAGTTGAACATTGCCTAAAGTCCTCACACAGATTCGGGAAGCCAATTGTCAGTCTGATGGTCAACCATGGGACTCACACCCCTCCTGCCCTTGCACCCATCTGTCCGGTGCCTGTCTGATGGTAAGACCCCAGTGTGGACACATGCACCACCTACACAGTTGTTGGACATTGCAGGGAACACGGTGAAGTATGTGAACATGCACACATCACATCTCCTGCCACTGAGTCAGTGCAGGTGTCCGGATAAAGGGATGGCCAGAGTCTAAATAGAAATGCATGTGATGCATACCAGCACCAGACACCATGATGCACCCATGTCCGGATAGTCAATGCCACAATGGGGTGCATGTTGCACATGTCACTCCCCTGCAGGATCAGTCTCAGGGAGTTGAATGCCATGACACAGGAATGCGTGCAAAGTCATACATTACTGTCTCAAGTCACATGGCCATGGCAGCCAGCCAACAACAGTCTGCACTGTGTCACAATCTGAGGGCATGGGGAATGCAAGTTATGTGACTGACAAGTGCACATGTCCATCCCCCAAATACCACATCATCTGTACTACTATTTGTCCACATCATACCAACTGGACATATGGGGGACATGAAACACAACTCTCTGAACATGAGCACCTCACAGTGTGCTGTGAATGACAATACAGCTGACTGAAAGTCACAGTTGCAAACACCTGTGTGCACAGTCAAGTGATCAGACACCTATAAATCACAGAAGTATCGTCTATCATGGTCACATCTCAGATGCCATGCTGAGCCCTAACTGATAAACATACCAGTAGTCCTGACAACGAAGACACAGCACAATGAGACAGAGGCAGACACCTGAGGGTACATTACACTGATCACAACATGCCAGAAGATACACGGGAGTGGGAGTACAGAGTGCATTGCATGCCCTGGAGTAGGCATGACTGTCCAGCTCCTCCTGTAAGAGGGATGAGTCCTGGACAGTAGGCAGGTGGCTAAGCATGTGTGACACACTGGATACACATACTCCTGAGGCCCAAACATTGTTCCCACCAGCAGCATGGGTGTGTGCCAAATTCCCCAGGGACATGTGGTGAGTCAGAGCAGCAAGCGGACCACATATCAAAGTTACACCCAGATTACATATCAGAACTTAGGCATTGTGTTAGCAATTGACCCACCCATGAATCGCACAACATAGTCACGGGAACAAATGCTGTCCCCCAGCTTGAGCAAAGCTAAATGCAATGACACAGTCCCCAAATGACACAATTTCCTGACTATAAGGGCCACACATATGCGTATCAGAGGAGAAGTGGGCATGTCACAAATGAGGGACCTGGGTCCTGGACCACATGACTGATGTACTGTGGAAGTTTAACCAGGCCAGAGGAGGGCACATAGCATGTCAGACAAAGTGCACAGTGCAGTCATGGACTCACCCCCTCCTTGCTGCTGTCTGTCCTTCAGCTGCCCATCCAGGTCAGGGAAGACCACCGCCAGGATCCGGAGCATGTGGGGGTCAGGGTCCGGTGTCCGCCCCTCCTGCGAGGAGGCGACAGCTTGAGCTGGACCCTTGCGATCCTCCGGGTCCAGCCACGAAGGTCCTGCCACCTCTTCTGGCAGTTGCGGATCCTGCGCCTGTAGATCCCCACGGATCTTACTTTCCGGGCGATGGTCAGCCAGATTTCCTGCTTCTGGTGGGCATCAACCTGTGAGGATGACAAAGTGAAAAGGCCATTACTACACATGCAACATATACGTGCATCACACAGTTGGATATACATGTCTCAATCACAGGGGCATATGATGTACACAGGCAGTGCAACAATGGCTATGAACAGTTTGCCAGCAGTCACTACATGGTATCATTGCATGGGAAGTAAACCTAGTTGGAATGCACTGTTACTGCACTGTACCAGTTCAGTGCATGTGACTACACACTTTGGGGTGTGACAACTACTCAGTGGGCATGCTAGCCAGTGGTGTGCACACTGAAAGCCCTGCTAGTCAGACAACATGCACAATTAGTGAGGCAGTGGACAGCACACTCACCTTCTCCCCTGGTTTCCCATACAGCTTGCTGTACTGTGGAAGGAGGCTGTCCAGCAGTGCCTGGTTCTCCTCAAGGCTGACGGCTGGGGCTCTCTCCACAGTACGTGCCATTGCAGGAGCCAGAGCATGCATAAACAGCAGCAGTGTTGGGTGGCAGATGTCGTCCTGGAGCATGTAGTGCAGGCAAGTGAGCTCTCAGGGGAACAGCCAGCATTATATGTGTGCTGCAGAGGCAGATACTGTCCCATGTGTCCAAAGTGATAGGTCCAAGTCGTTTGCATCTTCTGAATTTGACCAATCCATGGAATGGCAGCACTAATACATGCCCACAGCATCCTTCAAATCTTCAACTTCATGACACCCATGATTTTGCAACATTGTTGTGGCTGGCCAACTGAATTCACTGCATCAGACTCGTTGGAGCTTCGAAAACGCGTCCGTTGCCATGCCAGGCCCCAGCCAATGTGTGCACACCGTCTGTCCATTGCTGTACAACGCGTACCAGGCATACAACACGTACCCCCTCACATTCAATGCAATGGGCCGGCCGGGCACACCGATCGGTCCATTACTGTACAACGCGTACCAGGCATACAACGCGTACCCGCTCACATTCAATGCAATGGGCCGGCCGGGCACACCGATCGGTCCATTGCTGTACAACGCGTACCATGCATACAACGCGTACCCGCTCACATTCAATGCAATGGGCCGGCCGGGCACACCAACCGGTCCATTGCTCTACAACGCGTACCCGCTCACATTCAATGCAATGGGCCGGCCGGGCACACCGATCGGTCCATTGCTCTACAACGCGTACCAGGCATACAACGCGTACCCGCTCACATTCTATGCAATCGGCCGGCCGGGCACACCGATCGGTCCATTGCTCTACAACGCGTACCCGCTCACATTCAATGCAATGGGCTGGCCGGGCACACTGATCGGTCCATTGCTCTACAATGCGTACCAGGCATACAACACGTACCCGCTCACATTCAATGCAATGGGCCGGCCGGGCACACCGATCGGTCCATTGCTGTACAATGCGTACCAGGCATACAACGCGTACCCGCTCACATTCAATGCAATGGGCCGGCCGGGCACACCGATTGGTCCATTGCTGTACAACGCGTACCAGGCATACAACGCGTACCCGCTCACATTCAATGCAATGGGCCGGCCGGGCACACCGACCGGTCCATTGCTCTACAACGCGTACCCGCTCACATTCAATGCAATGGGCTGGCCGGGCACACCGATCGGTCCATTGCTCTACAACGCGTCCCTGGACAGGTCACACGCATATGTCACCATGCTGGTCACTGGTGAACCTATGCCAGCCACATTTACTTTCCAGGGACTCAGGGGCACACCTACAACACCACACCCAGTCCACACTGTCTATAAGGCATATGTGGCAGCATAACCTTATCTGTGTATGGGGGTGAACATGTGGATTTTGGGGTGGCACTTGGGGGCAGACACACCCAGGCTGTGCATGTGTTAATGGGGACAGGGTCCTTTGTGTGTTGTGCACCTGACCACTGTGGTGTGCAACTTTTCATTTCTGAGCATGTGTCATGGTCACATTTCCAGGTTGTGTATGTGTATGACATGTCACATACCCCCAGGCTCACATGTGGGAAGGCATGTACGTCACAGGGTGGCCCATTCCAACAATAGTGATGTCCCTCCACAGTCTGTGTGCATGTTGTGTATCACATGTCTCTGACTCCATGTGCACAATGGGAGACAGTCTCCACATCCACGTGGTTTGTGCATGAACTTTGATGGTGTGTGTGTGTGTGTCACAGATGTCCATGTCTGTCCTGCAGAGGCTACAGGGGCCACTACCTGTGGGTGTCATGTTTGTTTTTCTGACGTGTACATGATACGCCATGTCATGCCAGTGTCCATGTGGCAAGGCAGGGTCCCTGGGAATCTACCTGTCAATGAGCTGTGATGCCTGTGGAGCATCTGTCCAGACATGTCACTGTGGTATGTGTGTGGAACGTGAGAGCAGTTAATGGGTACTGTGACACAGCCTAATGGTGTCCCATAGCACACCCTGGAACCTGTTGTCAACACTTGTTGAACAGAGATGTTAGATGATGTCCATGTAGGTGCCATATATGTCCAAACGGAACGACACACACATCAAGTACTTGTGTATGTTGATGATGTATCATGTGAAATTGAGTATGGTGAACGGCACATAGGTGGGGTGACTGACAATCTTGCTTTCTTCACCTATGCACTGCAGGGCTCCTGCTGTCCATCGACCATTCCCAGACCTGGCAACGATGGTGGAACGTGACAGCATCCGACGGTACCGCTTCACCAGGCAGCTGATTGAGGATTTGGCAGTGCGGTTGGACCCACATTTGCAGCCTGGCCGGCCGTATCCTACAGCGCTGACCCCCAAGGTGAAGGTGATGGCAGCCCTACACTTCTTTGCCACCGGTACCTTTCAACACACTGTGGCAACTACTGGTGGGATGTCACAGACTATGTTCAGCCGTGTGCTACGCGATGTTTTGGGGGCAATGTTGAGATACCTCAACCAGTACATCTATTTCCCAACACGTCAACGACTCACTGACGTCAAGAGTGACTTCTATGCCCTGGGGAGGATGCCACATGTAATTGGCTCCATTGATGGGACACATGTGGCTTTGATACCACCACAGGCACATGAGCAGGCATACCGGAACCGTAAACATTACCATTCGATCAATGCTCTGGTGGTATGTCTTGCAGATATGACCATCTCACATGTGTGTGCCCATTTCCCCGGTTCGGCACACGATGCATACGTGATGAGGAGTAGTCGCATCCCGGGGATGATGTCACAGATGCCGAACCAGCGTGCCTGGCTTGTTGGTGTGTACTGACTTTGTACCATTGTGTGTGTTCTGCTATGTTGTTTTCCGCACACATTTTCAAATCGGCTAATGTGCAATTGTCTGTCTGTAGGTGACTCGGGATACCCCAACATGCCGTGGTTGCTGACACCCCTCAGGAACCCTGTGACACCAGCCCAGATGCGCTACAATGAGGCACATGGTCGGACGAGGAGGGTGATTGAGCGGACCTTTGGTCTCCTGAAGAGCCGCTTCCGCTGCCTGGACAAGACAGGAGGGGCCCTCCCATATGCCCCAGCAAAGGTGTGCAAGATTGTCATCGTCTGCTGCATGCTACACAACCTGGCAGTGCGGAAGGAGTTGCCTCTCATCCTGGATGACGATGACCAACGTCCGCCACCTGTGGAAGATCCTGGCCTGGGTCACGATGCCAGTGAAGATGATGATGATGATGATGGTGATGTCCGCACACAGCTCATCACCAACTTCTTCAGCTGAATGTGAGTCTCCAGAGGGTTGTGATGTCAATGATTTGAGTTTGCATGTTATGTGTGTGTGGTGCTCTGGTGCTGTTTGAGTGTGGCCATGTGCTACTTGACTGGATGCGTGCAGCGATGTGTCCTTGCAGGTGGTCTGTACTGCCCAACAGTGTTGACATGCTAACTTGGCTTTTGTGTAGTTATCTCGTGACATGTATTAGACATGAGTATTGCCGTTCTGTGCTGTTCTTCATTGTTTTTGACTGTGTGTCATGTCTGTCCTTCACAGGGTGCTGCCGGAGTTGTCTGATCAACTTGGATCCCCCGAATCCATGATTCAACTTCCAAGGTGGAAGCAGTCGTTTCCCTACAGGTGATGTGCCACACACCCCTGGACTTTCTATCTTCTGTTTTTTTGACTTTGTGGCCACAGCCAGGTTGGATTAGCTTGCATTTGTAGTGGAAACAACATGTTGCAAATGTGTAATAAACCTGTGCTTCACTTTGGGATGTGTGTTGTCTGTAGTCACACATCTGACTGACATTTGCTTACTGCACCTGTAGTCTAGTTGACAGTGACTGTGAATAGGTGGCGTGTCTGTGCATTCCACTGTATTTAGTTGCAACATCAGTGTAGGTGATGAGTCTGATGGCCCTGGTGTGTATGTGTTGTGTGGCCCTAGTGGTGTGTCTCCCTCATATGTGTCACGTCGCCATGACTGACATGACGGTGTTGGACTTGCTGTGGCAGTTAGCATGCACAGTGTCATTTAGCAGATCACCATCTACATGACAAAAACCACGTTGGAATCACAACAGAGGCAGATATGGTGTATTGGTGAGTTTATTTACATACAGGTGTGAGGATGGTGCACAGGATGGTGGGTGCTGTACATAGAAATTGGAGTACAAAGTTCCCATGTGTATTGGAAGTCTTGGTAGCTGACATGTCCAGAGTAAAGTCCACAGTCATCTGATGAATTTGGCCAACTAGAGCTCCCCATGTCATGTGGGAGAGTTGGGTTGGCTTCGACAGGGCGTGCAGTTTGCACACAGAGGAAAAGTTCCAGAACAGGTGTTGGCTTCCTGGGGGATGTAGATGGCCATCGGCCTCTCAGTTTGGCCTCTTCGGACGGCCCCTCTTCTTGGGGGGACCCTCAGGTGCAGGCTGCGGCGGTGCAGGGGACTCTCTGCCAGAGTCCTCCTCCCTCCCTGTGGCATTTGCAGTTGTTTCAGCAGGGGCACACAGGGAGGTGAGGCCATGTTGGTGCTGATCGGGCGGAGGCATGTGAGTATGTCCCTATGCACCGCTGTCAGTTGTTCCAATGTGTCCCACTTGGACTCCATGCCAGACATGTGTGTCTCGACACGTGACATGTGTGTCTCGACATGTGACATGTGTGTGTCGACACGGGACATGTGGGAGTCCAAGCGGGCATGATGGGCAGCCTGCTGCTGTTGTATGTCCTTGAGGATCCCCACTACCTGGCTGACCTCTCCGGTGCTAGTCTGGTACGCATCCGCGATGCGTGCCAGTTGTGGGTCATCATGCAGTCCAGACCCCTCTGCAAAGAGCGACCTATGTCTACCACCCCTCCCACCACCCCTGGCGACACGTGCAGGACCTGCGGTGGCACGCACAGGTGACCGTGGGCCCACTTGGGTGTTGTTCCTGGGCTCGTTGTCACCAGCTCCAGTTTGGGCCTGGGTCCCTGTGCTGTTGTCATCTGTGGTCCTTGGTCTGTCCGTGTTGGCAGGGGTGGCCTGTGTGTTGGCAGTTGTTGGAGGGGTGGGTGCAGGGGGTGCAGATGCTGGTCCTGCTGGTGCTGCATGATGACTCACACCGGAGGTTCCAGCTGGTTCTTCGCCATCCGAGGAGTGCAGTGGCTGATCCACACCAGTGAGCTCAGTGTTCCCCGGAGCCTGGGACAGGGACTCCTCCTCGTCTGCTGCTGTGTCCCCATCATCACCTGTTTTGGGGAGAGACACAGATTGTATGTTATGTTTCTACTGGCATCAATTGTTCAAACACCTGACAGTTGTGACTGTACCTCTGGATGTGGGCCAGGACATTGCATTCTCCTAAATTGTGACAGTCAGAGAGTGATATTGGTGTAGCACATTGTCCTGCCAACCTGTGGCATGTCAATGTGTATGTTGAGGTGTGTGTATGACCAGCATTGGTGGTATTTGGTTGCCATCCAGGCCTCCTTCTCCCCCAGCCCAGTTATCCCACCATGAAGCGTGCTTCCATTGCAGGGAGTGCAAGTTGTCTTTCAGGATGTCAGTCAGTGGTGTCCTGCTGTTGGTTGTTGCACAGTTCCCAGCAGGGCCTTGTGCTCCCCCAGCAGTACCCAGTGTCAGCCATCTTGTGAGTCCTTTTCCACTCCCTGTGATATGAGCATGGTTGAGAGTGGTGTTGATGGGCCAATTGTGAGGGTGAGCAATATCTGTGCCTACAACTCCCATCATGCTATTGCCTCCACCCCCCTTCCCAGCATGCCCATCCTTCCTTATTTTTGACTCTGCTTCCCTGTGGGGTGGGGTGCCTGTGCTGACAGGATGGCTGGGAGTGTTGACCTGGCAGTTGTTTGGCTACAAGTCCCAAGAGTGTCCCTGTGCTTCACACAGCATAACCCAGGGTGGTGGTTCTTTGTGGGATCTTCAGTTAGGATGTGAGGCATTGCATTCTCCCAGGTGGGTTATGTGGAGTTAGTGTTGAGGGGGTGTGTGAGGGGAGGTCCTTGTAACTATGGTCAGTGCTGTGAGTCCTCCTTCACACCCAGCCAGATATCCCACCATGGAACGTGCTTCCATTGCAGGGAGTGCAAGTTGTCTTTCAGGATGTCAGTCAGTGGTGTCCTGCTGTTGGTTGTTGCACAGTTCCCAGCAGGGCCTTGTGCTCCCC
Organism: Calotriton arnoldi; assembly: GCA_963921515.1. Lineage (NCBI taxonomy): Eukaryota > Metazoa > Chordata > Amphibia > Caudata > Salamandridae > Calotriton > Calotriton arnoldi. The sequence continues at coordinate 77,736 of CAWUFW010014026.1, forward strand.
CAGCAGTACCCAGTGTCAGCCATCTTGTGAGTCCTTTTCCACTCCCTGTGATGTGAGCATGGTTGAGAGTGGTGTTGGTGGGCCAATTGTGAGGGTGAGCAATATCTGTGCCTACAACTCCCATCATGCTATTGCCTCCACCCCCCTTCCCAGCATGCCCATCCTTCCTTCCTTTTGACTCTGCTTCCCTGTGGGGTGGGGTGCCTGTGCTGACAGGATGGCTGGGAGTGTTGTCCTGGCAGTTGTTTGGCTACAAGTCCCAAGTGTGTCCCTGTGCTTCACACAGCTTAACCCAGGGTGGTGGTTCTTTGTGGGATCTTCAGTTAGGATGTGAGGCATTGCATTCTCCCAGGTGGGTTATGTGGAGTTAGTGTTGAGGGGGTGTGTGAGGGGAGGTCCTTGTAACTATGGTCAGTGCTGTGAGTCCTCCTTCACACCCAGCCAGATATCCCACCATGGAACGTGCTTCCATTGCAGGGAGTGCAAGTTGTCTTTCAGGATGTCAGTCAGTGGTGTCCTGCTGTTGGTTGTTGCACAGTTCCCAGCAGGGCCTTGTGCTCCCCCAGCAGTACCCAGTGTCAGCCATCTTGTGAGTCCTTTTCCACTCCCTGTGATGTGAGCATGGTTGAGAGTGGTGTTGATGGGCCAATTGTGAGGGTGAGCAATATCTGTGCCTACAACTCCCATCATGCTATTGCCTCCACCCCCTTCCCAGCATGCCCATCCTTCCTTCCTTTTGACTCTGCTTCCCTATGGGGTGGGGTGCCTGTGCTGACAGGATGGCTGGGAGTGTTGTCCTGGCAGTTGTTTGGCTACAAGTCCCAAGTGTGTCCCTGTGCTTCACACAGCATAACCCAGGGTGGTGGTTCTTTGTGGGATCTTCAGTTAGGATGTGAGGAATTGCATTCTCCCAGGTGGGTTATGTGGAGTTAGTGTTGAGGGGGTGTGTGAGGGGAGGTCCTTGTAACTATGGTCAGTGCTGTGAGTCCTCCTTCACACCCAGCCAGATATCCCACCATGGAACGTGCTTCCATTGCAGGGAGTGCAAGTTGTCTTTCAGGATGTCAGTCAGTGGTGTCCTGCTGTTGGTTGTTGCACAGTTCCCAGCAGGGCCTTGTGCTCCCCACAGCAGTACCCAGTGTCAGCCATCTTGTCAGTTGTTTTCCACTCCCTGTGATGTGAGCATGGTTCAGAGTGGTGTTGATGGGCCAATTGCGGGTGTGACCAATATCTGTGACTACCACTCCCATCATGCTATTGCCTCCACCCCCCTTCCCAGCATGCCCATACTTCCTTCCTTTTGAGTGGACTTCAGTGTGTGTGAGTGTGACAGCAATGGCAAGATGGCTGACAGTATGGTCCTGTTGTTTGTTGGTGCCCAGTTCCCAGCAGGGCCTTGTGCTCCCCACAGCTGTGGCCAGTGTCAGACATCTTTGAAGTGGCTTTTGACTCCCTGTGAGGTGTGCATGCTTCAGTGCTAACTTGCTGGGCCATGTGGGTGTGAGATGTTGATCTGTGACTACCACTCCCATCATGCTATTGCCTACACCCCCTTCCCAGCATGCCCATCCTTCCTTCCTTTTGAGTGGACTTCAGTGTGTGTGAGTGTGACAGCAATGGCAAGATGGCTGACAGTGTGTTCCTGTTGTTTGTTGGTGCCCAGTTCCCAGCAGGGCCTTGTGCTCCCCACAGCAGTAGCCAGTGTCAGCTATCTTGTCAGTTGTTTTCCACTCCCTGTGATGTGAGCATGGTTCAGAGTGGTGTTGATGGGCCAATTGTGGGTGTGACCAATATCTGTGACTACCACTCCCATCATGCTATTGGCTACACTGACTTGACCAGCATACACAGAATTCCTTCCTTTCAGTGAGCTTCCCTGTGAGGTGGTGTTCTAGTGGTGGGTAAATATCTGGGAGTATTTGTTGGTTTTATTTGTGCCACTGCCTTGCTGTATTTGTTGTTAGGTTTGTAGATGTCATGACACAGTTACATATCACTATGGGATGGCAGGTATTGTGTTTGTCTGACTAGCATTCACATCTTGGGATGGATATCTTTTGGTTGCTGTGTATTTGCTGAGTGTGCATGGTTTGCCTATCCCCTTGACTGTGATGTGTGTGTATAGTCACACCATATTGTGTATATTAGTTGTGTACTCACCAGGCTCTGGGATGTCTGTTAGTCCGTATACGCTCACTGGTGGTAGGATGGCCCGCACCTTCTCCTCCCAGGGCCTGAGGTATACTGGTTTTGCAGGAGGGCCACTGCCGGTGTGCTGGCTGAGGAGGTAGTCCTTTTGAGTAGGTCCCTGACCCTCCTGCGAACATCATACCACCTGTTCTGGATGTCTTCCTTTGTGCGCAAACATGGTGATTGTGCGTTGACCCTGTCGACAATCCTCGCCCACATCTTGGTTTTCTGCGACATGGGGGTCTGTTGTACCAATGTACCAAACAACTGTGGCTCTACCCTGAGGATCTCGTCTACCAGGACTTCCAATTCGCAATCTAGGAACTTATGGTTCTTCTTTGGGGGCATGGTGATGGGTGGTGGTGGTGATTGATGTGTGTGTGTGTGCAAGTGGGGGTGTGTGAGTGTAGGTTTAGCTGGGTGTGTGTGAGGGTGCTATTTGTAGGTGTGGTAATGGTGTGTGGCTTGTGTGATGTATGAGCTGTGAGTGTGTCTGTGGTTGATGTGTGATGGTGTTCTGTCTGGCAGGTCAGTGGAATTTGCAAGGGATCATGGTAGGGATTTGTGGCCTTTATGTAGGTGGAGTTGGAGGTGTGTCCTTGTTCCATTTTTTTTCCTCCCTGTATTTATTGGCTTAGTGGTTGCTTGTTTGGCCCTTTTTAAAAAAAAATGTCCTTGGTGTTTTTGGTGCATGTAGGAGTCGTTCTTGTGTCCGTGTAGGACGCTGCAGTTGTGTGGTGCGATCTTGTCCGACTCGTTCCCGCTGTGTGTCAGCTAGGTTTCATATGCGGCGTACGAGTCGGTCGCGTAGTATTGGGTTGCTTCGGCTGGGTTTTGTATGCGTGTCGGTCGTACGGCTTATGCTCCGGGCGAGTCGGTCGTGTTTTGCACGCACAGCATCGTACTACGTGGGTCGGAGTTCACGGGTACGTTTCGTTCGGGTTCAATCCGAGTGCGTGTCGGTCGGTTCGTTTCGCGTGATTTCCCGGCCTGATGGCTTGTTTCCGTCCGAGTCTGTCGGATTTCACATGCATTTCATCGTACTACCCGGGTCGTGCGGCGCCGGTCCGAGTCGGTCGGACTAAATTCCCGTACCGAGTCGGTCGGTACGTTTTCCGGCCCGAATCGGAATCGGCCCCTAAGTCTTAAAGATTGATCTAAAGACACTGAATGATGGCGGCAATAAAATCTGAAAGGACTACAGTGAAATCGTAGTCCTTCCTCGGTTGCCACTATGCAGGAAGAGCCAAGTTGACTACTTAACCACCTGCAAGGAAATCATGTATTTTCACTAGAAGCATTTGAGAAAGGCTTGGTGGCCGAAATGCATCAGGCTAGTGAAATGAATGCATTTTTAAATGTGAGAAATTGAATAAATGCATTTTTAAAACCCGCAGAGTGCTCCAGTATATATATATATATTTATATAACATTGCTTAGATGGACTACGAATATTGTCAGATATATCTAATCTGTTCACTTGATTTTTAACACGTGATAAGATGGCGGCTGATATTACGGGCGATTCGCCCACAGCCAAGTAGTCCTTTGTTAATTTCTACCTACCAGTATGTAACGAGGCTTTCACTAAGTGCACTTTGTGTGATCAAGCCGTTAGGCGAAACGCGTCACGTAGATTTATGACGGAATAAATCTTTTTGTTTTCCAAACCTGCCTCATTTTTCCGAGTGTGCGAGCGATTGGTCTCTGACATTTGGAATTGGATTATCGAGCGGCTCCGCCGACTCTCGCACCACCTTCCACGGGACTCCGGCTTCCAGCAGGAGCATCTTTTCTCATTTGGATATATATATATATATATATATATATATATATATATATACCAACTGGCGGTCGCCAGTAGGTAGTTCGAACCTTGTTCCTATTCAAAAGCGTTTATTCTTTTGCCAATATCTTTGGCGCCGTTTGATGAATCTTCACGAAATTTTCAAAACTAATGGCCCGCTCAGGTCAGCTGTTGTCTTGAAAGTTTCGGGGTGATTCATCAAGTAGGGGCTGAGAAAAGAGGGGGGTCCCAAAACGTGTTTTCTCCATGTTAATTTCCATAGGAAACTTTAGGCATGGCTACAGCCTGAACTGCTGAACGGAATTACATCAAATTTGGCAAAAAGTAGCTTTTGGTCCAGAAAGCACGCTTTTCTTTAAATGGTGTAAATCCGTTCAGTAGTTTTTGAGATATTTACAGATTTACAGATATCAATATTTGAGAATTATGAGATCTGATTGGCTGAACCCTCCCGATCACAAGCTTGTTTCTGATTGGCTGCCAACACTTCAAACCAGGAAGTGTTGGAAGCCATCTTGTGACTCGGTACCGAGTCACAAGCAAAAAAGCAAGAAAAACATTAAAAAACAAGAAAAGGGGGCAGGGTAAAAACACCCTGACCCCCTAGACCTTGTGAGCCAAAAATAGCATTTTTTAAAAAAATTCGGCCGGAGTCGCGCCGGGTGCACGAATCTGGGCAATTTTTTTTTAAAAACGAAGTGCGGTCTCCCGCGCTTTGTGTTTTTTAAAGCCCCCAGGTGGGCCAGGTCCCAGGGGCAATGTTCTATTATGGTGCAGGGGCCTGCGGGGGCCCCTGCAGCCCTGGGGACCGCCACCTCCCCGGGGCTTTATCAATAATGTGTGGGGAGCACGCGGCCCTCCCACAGCCCCAGGGACCGCCACCTCCCCCTCCCCGGGGCTTTAATAGAAAAATGCGTGGGGGGGCTTCTGCCGCCCCACCCTGCCCTGGGGACCGCCACCTCCCCGGGGCATTACAAATTACATGTGGGGGGCCTCGCGGGCCTTCCCAAGCCCTGGGGACCGCCACCTCCCTGGGGCTTCAATTTCAATAAACAAGAGTGGGGGCTCCTGTCCCCCCACACACTGCCCCGGGGACCCCCACCTCCCCGGGGCATTCAATAAATTAAATACGGGGTCCGTAGCGGACCCCTGGCTCTGAGGACCACCACCTCCCTGGGGATTTAAATCTGTTGGAGGGGGGCCACGTGGCCCCCCTTGTGGAGCACTCCTTGGCCCTGGGGACCGCCACCCCCCAGGGCCGGCTCCAGCAATGTGCCAGGGTGCCCACCCCCAGGACATTGCAGTTTGCTATGACAGGGCAAGAGCACGGCTCCCACCCTGCCATAGCAAACACTGCTTTGCTTCATGGAAGCGAGAGCAGGAAACCTGCTCCCTCTTCCATGAAGCAAAGCAGAATTGCTTTTGGGCAAAGGGAGATGCATGTTAGCAGCTCCCTTTGCTCAAAAGCAATGCCGGCTCCTGCAGGATGCGGGGAGCCGGCTGGGACCGCGGGGGCATTGGGGCTCCCTCGCAGTCCCCAACGTTGGGGTCCCGGGGGCCAAAAGCGGCCCAGGGAAGGGGAGCCACGAGGCCCCCCTCCCTTAATTAAATAAAGAAATAAAAAATAAAAGAGGTAAAGCGCCGGGGGATCTGGAGGGGGGCGCGCGGCCCCCTCCTTTAAAATAATAAATAAATAAATAAGTGGCATGCCCCGGGGGATGGGGTCCCCGGGGCAGAAATCGGCCTCGAGAGGGGGGGCCACGCAGCCCCCTTCTCGTTTTTTTAATTTTTTTTTTTTTTTAAATGGCTCAGGCCCTGGGGATGGGGTACCCAGGGCCCACAAAATATTAAGAGATAGGGGGCCACACAGCCCCCCTTCTAACAAAAAACAAAAAAAGGAAAGCCGGCATCTCGCGGGAGGCCCCGCCCCCTCCCTGCACCACTCTGCAAACGCGCCTCTTGGCGCGTTCTAAGTTGGGGGATTAAGTCCCCTTGAATCCTGAGGGTCCCTGGGGGCCAACTAGCCCACCAGGTACCTCCAGTAAGCCTCACACAGTGGGATTGCTGAGAGGTGGTCCGAGGCCACGCCCCTTTTTACACCACTCTGCATAGGTGCCTCTTAGCGCATTGCTGGTGGGACGAAGAGGTCCTCTTGTGTCCTGAGGACCTCAGGACTAAAGTGGACTTCATCCCCCGAGCAGCAGTGCACCAGGAGGCGCATTTGCAGAGTGGTGTAAAAAGGGGGCGTGGCCTCAGACCACTGTCAGCAATCCAGCTGTGTGGGGCTTACTAGAGATAACAGGAGGGCTAGTTGGCCCCCAGGGACCCTCGGGAGGCAAGGGGACTTCATCCCCCAACCATGAGCGCACCAGGAGGCGCATTTGCAGAGTGGTGGAGAAAGGGGGCGTGGCCTGTGTCCCCCTGTCAGCAATCCCACTATCTGTTGCATACTGGAGGTATCAGGTAGGCTGGTTGGCCCCTAAGGACCCCCAGCAGCGAAGGGGACTTTAATCCCCATCCAAGAGCTCGCCAAGAAGCGCGTTTGCAGAGTGGTGGGGAAAGTGGCCGTGGCCTGCTATGAGAATTTAGCACTCCTGCTGTGTGGGACTTACTGGAGGTAATAGGAGGGGTAGTTGGCCCCCAAAGTTGTCCTTGGGGGCCAATTATCCCTCCAGTTACCTCCAGTAAGTCCCACACAGTGGAATTGCTAAGAGGTCTTCGGAGGCCCACGCTCACCGTTCTCCACCACTCTGCAAACGCCTCCTGCCACAGTACTGGTTGGGGGATGAAGTCCACTTTACTCCTGAGGTACTTTGGGGGCCAAGTAGCCCTCCTGGTACCTCCTGTAAGTCTTACGCAGTGCAATTCCTCATCGCTGGTCAGAGTCCCAGGCCCTTTTCTGCACCACTCTGCAAACGTGACTACTATGTTATAGTTAGAAATTAGCATTTAAAAAACCATAGAAAATCACTGAAAAAACCATAGGTTTCAGGGATGTTATAGTTAGAAATTAGCATTTAAAAAACCTTAGAAATTCACTGAAAAAGCGATAGGTTTCAGAGACGTTATAGTTAGAAACTAGCATTTAAAAAACCTTAGAAATTCACTGAAAAAACAATAGGTTTTATGGACGTTATAGTTAGTTGAACATTTCACTCATACAAAACCAGAGAAATTCGGCCGTTATAGTTAGTTGAGCTAACTATAACTCGCGCCCCCGCAATGCACTGCTGATGACGTCACATATTACATCACTCATGACATGGTCAGTGACAGCACTGATGACATCACTGATGACATCTCAAATGACATCACTGATGACGTCATACACTTAATATCTGATGCACCTCCTCACATTCTAATATAACCTTTCGCACACACTCACAGACCCACGCACAAACCCACTCACAGATTTGTATTCAGACAGTCTCACATGCAAACATAGACCCATTCAGACACTCATGCACCCACTCACAGATGCACTCAGACACCCTCACACCCACTCACAAATCCACTTAGGCACTCATGCACCCACTCACATAACCACTCAGACACTCTCAAAACCATTCACAGCCCCATTCAGACCCTCATGCACCCACTCACAGACCCACTCAGACATGCCCACCCACTCACAGACCTACTCAGCGATTCACATATTGACTGACAGATCCATTCAGAGACTCACACATCCACTCACAGACTCACTCAGAGACTCACGTACCCACCTACTGATCCACTCGGACACTCATGTACTCGCTCACAGACTGAGTCACACACACATGGAGGCACTCTAATACCCACTCAGACACTCTCCCACCCACTCACAGACTCACTCAGACACTCACGCACCCACTTACTCACACACCCAGTGAGACACTTATGCAACCACTCTCAAGCCCACTGAGACACTCACACAACCACCTGCACACCCATTGAGACACTCATGCACTCACTCATACATTCACTGAGACAATCATGAACTCACTCACACACTCGCTCTCAAAGGTTACAGGTTACAGTTCGGAAATACATGTAAAAAACATAGAAATTCACTTAAAAAACCAAGGTTACAGGGACGTTATAGTTAGGAAATAGAATTTGAAAAACCTTATAGTTAGGCTCAGATTTCACACATACAAAACCATAGAAATCTGTCAGTTATAGTTACCTGAGCTAACTATAACTTACACCCACGCCATGCACTGCTTATGACCTCACATACTACATCACTCATGACATGGTGAGTGACATCACTGTTGACATCACTAATCATCATCATATTTTTTTTTTATTTAGGGGAGAGGGCCACGCGGCTCCCCACCCTGGGCTGATATCGGCCCCGGGGACCTCATCCCCTGCAGCCCGGCCTACATGTAATAGGGGAGGGGGGCCACGTGGCCCCCCTCCCTGGGCCAATGTGGGCCAATGTGGGCCAATGTGGGCCAGGGGACTCCAAACCCCTGGGACCAAGCCATTTAGAGCTGGGGAGGGGCTGCATAGCCCCTTCCTGGGCCATATATGGCCCCAGGGACCCCATCTCCCAGGCCTGGCCACCTTTCTGTGGGTGCCCCAAAGGCACCCACTCTCTACTGGGACCACAGGGGCTTTCAGACTGGGGGAGCTGCTGGAAAGTCAGCTTCCTGTGTCTGACAGCTATTGTACTCCATTTCCAGCAAGTGAGAGCATTTCCACGTTCGCTGTGGCTTGGCAGGAGCGGTAAAGCTCCTGCCAAGCCACAGCAAACAGCTATGTCCCAAAGGTGGGCACCCCGGGACATGGCCGGAGCCGGCCCTGGGGGGTGGCAGTCCCCAGTTCCATCTATGGCCCCAAGAGGGCTGCCAACACTTCCTTGTTTGACGTGTTTGCAGCCAATCAGATCTCAGCACAGTATTGGGAGGAGTCACAGATCTTCTGCATCCCTATATATACAAATTTGAATTTGTTTTAAAAACTCTGCAACTACTAAACGGATTTACACCAAATCACAAATACGCACTTCCCTGGGCCAACATCTACCTTTCTGCCAAATTTGGTGTAATTCCCTTCAGTAGTTCAGGTTGTAGCCATGTCTAAAGGTCTCATGGGAATTAACATAGGAAACACACGTTTTTGTGACCCCCTTTTTTCTTGGCCCCCGCTTGATGGATCACCCCATAACTTTCCTAGCGCAAAAAGAATCACCAGCACACTTTTTTTTAAAAATTGTGAAGATTTGACAAAAGACACCAAAGATATAGGCAAGTCAAAAAATGCTTTTCCTATGGAAACTAGGCCCTAACTATAACCAACTACTGGTGACCTCCAGTAGGTTACTTATATTTGAGTTTTTGCCTGAAGAGGGTGATCAGCCTTCTCAAGCAACAACCACAATCCGTGTCAGAAAAGTCACAAAAGTCACTACATTAACTTGTGCTTAACCCTCTGGTAGCTTGGCACAACAGCAGTCAGGCTTAATGTGTAATGTATGTATGCAGCACACAAACAGTAATAAAGTGAAAGCACAAGACAACTCCCACATCAATTTAGAAAAATAGAGTAAAATTTAATAAATAATTTGAGACCAAAATGACAAAAATCCAATCAGTAGAGCCAGATATGTAATTACAAAGATTTAGGTTAGTATAGTGCCTAAAAGCACAAAGCGCCACTTGTGGTCATCTAGTCATGATAGACTGGGGGAAAGTTCATGCCAACTGCAATGGAATGCATTGCAGATACAGGAACCAGGTTAGTCCAGCTGAAAAAGTTATATTCTCAGAGTTGAAGGCGAAGAGAATAGTTAATGGTGGGGGAGGCCACAAATAGAGCGTCGCGAATGGTCGTTGCAGTAGTGCAAAGTGCAGGCCCTGCCTCGCAGATGGTCATCGCTGTAGCACGAAGATCCTGTCAGGTGTCGGGGTAGTCAGTTGCTGGAGCTTCGCATTGATGGTCACTGCAGGCTTTTGCCGCTGTAGGGTGAAGCAAAAAGAACAGATGATGAACACGAAGTGCAGATTTTACGCTTCTGCTGGCGGTTGCTGTAGAGCGAAGAGTCAGGTTCACCTGAGTTTTGGGTTGGCGGTCATCCCGGGCTGCAAATATGGGTGAAAACTGGCCCATTCACAGTCATGCGGAGCCAAAAACTTCAGGGTTTCTTCCTTTCTTCACAGGAAGAGCTCAGCGAATGCCAGCCAAGGGTCCAGAACCTGGGGTGGCACCTCTTGGGGATTAGGAACTCACACCAGCAGGGCTCAGGCAGGTCCAGTTGAAGGTCCAGATAGGCCAGTACTGCAGGTCAACTGGGCAGTTGCAGGGACACCTCTGGACCTTGTTGTGCCCCCATAGCTCAGAATAGGAGGTCACACGCCTGACCCTTGAAGTTACTCTAGTAGTCCTGGGATCAAGGAGAGGGTCCTCTCTCCTTCAAGCTGCAAGGCAGGCCTCAAGCAGCAGGGTAGTCCTCTGAAGAACAAGGCAGGTCTCAAGCAGCAGGGAAGTCCTCTGTCAGCAGCAGGGCAGTCCTCTGAGAAACAAAGCAGTCCTTCTGAATTTTTCCAGAGGTCTGGGAGTGTACTGAAGAGATGACCTGAGGCTCCAATATTTATAACTATTGCCAGCCTATGAAGTGGGAGACATTTCTAGACTTCACCCCACATCTGGTTCTGGAATTTCCTTCCTTCCCTGTCCAGGCATCAAGGGGTCTAGGGTGACAATGAACTGGTGTCAAGTTCTTTGTGAGTGGGCTGATGCAGCTCCTTTGAAATGGATGTGGGGCAGGTAAAAGCTCTGCCCCTCCCATCCTGGCAGGAAGGCCCATCCTGCCAACACCTAGCCCCACTTTATCTCACTGTATGGGCGGAATACACAAAGGCCAACTGCCAATCACACCCAGTCATGAAACCCAGGACATAGGCTGCAGGCAACAAATGGTTAGGACAGGAAAATGCCAACTTTCTAAAAGTGGCATTTTTAGAAATGTGACTTAAAATTCTACTTTACCATTAAAGAAGGGCGGGGGCAGGGTGGGGGGAAGTCGACAGATGACGGAATAGGGAAAATAAAATGCAAAAATAAATAAAACCACTTACCTTGCACTCGCTGCATCACTGAGTCGGCGATGCAGCGAGCTTAAGGTAAGTGGTTTTCTTTTTTAAATTTTATTTTCCCTATTCCGTCAAATGTCGACTTCCCGCCCCGCCCTGCCCCGCCCTTCCCTGCCCTGCCCCACCGCTCTTACCTGCACTGGCTACCACTGGTGCCAATCAGGTGTAGGCCAGTCTTACTATGTTTTAAGTAGTGAGCACAAGCACTTTAGCATTGGTTAGCAGTGGTAAAGTGCAGAGTCCTAAAGCAAAAAAATAAAGACGTTCAGCAACAGGAGGTGAGTAGGCAAAAATGTTTGGGGGGAGACCACCCTAAGGGCTATCAGGTCTAACATGTGTACCCCCCAGCTGAAAGTGGGTAGAACTACCCACCCTCATAGGAGTTCTCATCACTACAGCAGAAGAACCTGGATAGGAGTGGTCTGACCCACTGTGGCAGTCCACCATAAAGCTAATTCCACCTCAATGGTTTGGAATTCTCATTTCTCACTCCTCATCTGCATGAGCCATCTGATGGGCCTTTGGTCTGTCTAAACCCAAACGTGAGTCTGAAACAGGTATGGTCTCAGCTTCTTTAGTGCCCAGACCACAGCTAAACCTTTTCTTTCAATAGCACTCAACCTGAATCCCTGGGGAGTAACCTCCTACTTATGAAGGCTACACGTTGGTCTAGGCCCTACTCATTCAACTGTGATAGTACAACCCCCTATGCCTTGTTCTGAAGCATCTGTATGCAATAATATCTCATTGGGGAAGTCAGGGGCCTTGAGTACAGGTGTTGTACACATGGTCTCCTTGAGGTTATCAAAGGCTTTCTGGCAGGCCTCTGTCCATATCACTTTCTTGTACTGCTTCTTGGAAGTCAGCTCAGTCAAGGGGACAACAATGGTGCCATATCCCTTGACCGATTTCTATAGTAACTAGTGAATTCAAGGAAGGTCCTCACTTCAGTCTGAGTTTCAGGGGGCTCCCAGGCCAGGATAGTCTCAATCTTGGGCTGCACCTTATCCCCACCCACCATGTGTCCCAGATACAACAAATATCCCTGCCCTATCAGGCACTTGCTGGCCTTGATAGTCAGGCTTGCCTGTTGCAGAGCCTGAAGGACCTCCTGAAGGTGTAACAGGTGATCCTCCTAGCTGGAACTGAAGACAGAATTGTCGTCAAGGAAAACCACACTGAATGCCTCCATCCCAAACAGGACCCTATTAGCCAACCTCTCAAAGGTGGCAGGGGCATTCTGTAGCCCAAAGGGCATCATCCTAAATTGATAGAGGACTTCTGGGGTGGAGAATGCAGACCTCCCCTTAGTCCACTCAGTTAGGGCAATCTGATAGTACCCAGACATCAGATCAGAACTAAGAAAGAACTTGGCAGCCCCTAACCTCTCTATGAGCTCATCAGCTCAGGAGATAGAGTGAGCATCAGTCTTGGTGACTGAGTTAGGACCCTATAGTCCATGCACAATCTGAGTTCTGGGGCGGTGCCAGGAGAGTAGGCTTTGGATACCAGCACTACTGGCCTGGAGCAGGGACTATTGGAGTGCTCAATCACCCCCAATTCAATCATCTTGTACAATTCTTCCTTGATGCTAACCCTGCCTCCTGTGAGTCCTGTATCAATATCATGGGTACACAAATGTGTGAGCCCAGGGGTGAGGGAGAACAGAGAGGCACACTGCTCCAGCAACTGACGACAGTCCCTCTGCTGCTCTGGGTTCAGTGTACGGGAGAGGCCCGCCATAGACCCATCCCTACGCAGAACCATCCTGTTCCTTAGAAGATAGAAGGTCAGGGAAAGTTTCCCTCTCCTCTTCCACCCCATCATCAGTCACCAGGAGCATGGCAATTTCAGACCTCTCATAGTGTGGTTTGAGGTGATTTACATGGAGCACCCTTAAGAGGTTCCTGGGGGTCTTGAGGTCCATCAGGTAGAAGAACTCCCCCTTTCTCTCCTTTATTTCACAAGAACCTGACCAGCGGTTTTGGAGGGCCCTGGCCCACACTGGCTCCTTCACCTTCTTAGACATCTGGGGCCAGTAAATGTGTTTGACCAACAGGCGCCAAGTTTTCGGGAGCTCAGTTGGTAATACTGCAGCAAAGATAGAGAATTTGATGACTAAGCTGATTAAGGCTATCAGGGGCAGGATGCCTAAGCTGGTCTCATTGAAGTTGCAGATGTGCATTGAAGATGTGGTCTCTTTAATGGAGGATAGTATTTTCAAGAGTGCAGTCTCCTAGATGGGGAGAGTACCTCAAATGGGGATTCACTTGATTGTCACCCAATAAAGGCCAGTGGGATATGCACACCCCTTTCTTCTGATTTCTACCATCATGGTGAGCTAAGGCAAAAAATGCACAATGGAGTATGACTTTCTTTACTTTCTTAGAATGACTACAGCTAGAAGGATGCACTAGGAAAGACAGCTGTATTTTAGTTCATGCTTCAGATTGAGTACATATCAGAAAAAAAAAATGTGTCAATAAACCGAGTGTTGCAGAATTCATTTTGGCCATCGTAATTTATCAGTAGAAGGTGGTAAGGTCTATTGCAGCAGCATGGGACACTATCTTAATATAGTTTAAAGAACTCACAGCTGTGGAGCCACCGGTATCTGCTCCATCCTAGGGACTCCCCTGGCAAAATCACTGTTTCACACCATTGATTCATCTCTTTGACCTGGTAAGTTACTCTTCTACTCCATTGTTTAATCTCATTGATCTTCCAAGTGGGTGTTATTTATGGAGATGGGTGACAAATATAGTATGTGGAGACCATTACTCATCTGGATGGGTGACACTCTTGACGTGCCAGGACTTCCACCATATCATGACCATTGTTCTTTCTGTTGAGTGTTAAGAAGGTCAGTATGTGTTAAAGCTTAGCATGTATTTGGATTCGCTCCCTGCCTGGTATTCCCTCCCGTCCATTCACCTGCCTATTACTTTTTTGTTATATGCTTGTGCACTCCACTTTTTCTATATTTTAGACACTTAAACCTGGTGTCTAAAATGTATGGTAGGCTGAAAGCTTGAGAATACAGCATAGTTACCATCTGTAGTATAGTATTGGATTCGTATAACAAGTATTACGATATGTTCATTGTGGAGTGATACTTTATTTTGAACAGAGTAACAGTGTAAAACAGTTAATGATTTGTTGAAAACCCCAATAAAAGTAATTTGAAACATCATCAGAAGGTGGTAAGATGTCAATTTAAAGTAAGACCCTGCAACTAAATCTGGCCACTGATTTGAATTATTCCGTCATAAAACGGAAGCGGATGAATGAGTCACTCTTCCAAAATATGGTACTTTTAATTCAATCTACATAACATTGAGGGCCATATTCTCAAGGAAGTGGCGGAGAGAGGCATTAGCCTTCTTGGCTTAACGCCTCTCTCCGCCACATCGGAAACGCGAGGCTGCACCCAATTCTCAAGGATATGGTGCAGCCTCGGGTTTCCCCCTGCGATGGTGCTAAGTTTCACAACTTGGCGCCAACACTGGCACCCTTGCACCAGAGTGCAAGGGTGTCTGCAAGCAGGGAGGTTTGTTTATGTACAGGAAGGCGCCCCTCCCTGCACATAAACAAACCGAAAATGCCAGTTTGTAACTTACATGTGTGCTGCTTCATGCAGCACACATGTAATTTACAAAACGGCATTTAAAAAAAAGGTTTGTTCATGTACAGGAAGGGACACCTTCCTGTACATGAACAAACCATGGCATTTGCTTTTTCCATGTGTGCTGCACAAGGCGGCACACATGGAAAGAGAAGCGAGGAGAAATAAAGCATTTCTCCTCGTTTCACCACCTTAAGACCAGATTTTTCCTGGTCTTAAGTTTGGCGCTACCTCCTATTTAAGCTGCCCTTGTGAATAGGAGGTAGCGTCAAACTCAATGGGTGTTGCAGTGGAACGCCCACCGCAACACCCACTGCACGCCCCCTTCACGCTAAAAACAGCGTGAAGGGGGCCCTATTCACAAGGCAGTGTTAAGCCGCGTTAAGCCACTTAACGTGGCTTAACGCTGCCTTGTGAATAGGGCTAAGCCCCTATCGCCACCACAACGTCACTGAAAGTGACGTTGTGGTGGCGATGGGGGCTTGAGAATATGCCCCTGAGTGTCTCGACAAATGGTTACTCTTTGCCAGATGTAAAAAGTATACTAAGATTTGCTTTGGCTTATGTTGGGTTCAAAATGCTTATGTCAAACGTTATCCATAGAGCAGAAAGATATAATTTAAGGGACGCCTACTACACTTATTAACATAGATTTCCTATATTACACTACGTCATAAAGTCACGACTTAAAATGACAGCATAAAAGCAAGAAAAAAAGAGGGTACTCCAACTTCAAAATAAAACGCGCTGGTGGGGGTGGACACTTCCTCATCATTGCACCGAAAGTCATCAAGTATCATATTTAAAATCAAACTCACTCCACTCAAATCATATTTCCTGTCCATGACATAAAAAGGCTACCAAAAGGCAAGGCACATTCGCATTTTGACCCTGATTACAATTTTAAAGAAACATAATTTTGCACAGGGCTTAACAACTTGTGTTATTATTATTGCATCATTGCTGTTTTCCCAGGACAGATTTTGGCAAGTCACACTAACAAATGTTTAACAAGGCCAAAAACATGCGGAATTTGGTGGACTAATTCCTGATTCTGCATGTTATACTTCATTGCCAAGATGAAAAAAACTCGAAATATAAGATGTTTACCAGACCCAGTGAATACCCCACCCCCTGGGGTAATTCGGCACTATACCTTGATGTTTCAGAACTGTTGTCTGTAGCTTTAATTACAAATAAATAATAAATAGATATTTTCAGAAATTTGAAAAGTATTTTCTGGAGGCATGCAGCTGGTATGTTTGTGGACTTTGATTCCCACAGATCAAGCTGAGGGTTATGTTGAGTATGGATGGATGAACTAAATAGTTCGCGCACGAAGTTCATTGAAGTAGGGAAACTTGACCCTTTTTGAGGTTGGGTGATGGTTACCGATTGCACCTGAAAATAAATTTAGCTTGCTGCAGGGATTATTGCCTTCCACAGAATGTCCTGCATATGAAGGGTTGGACATTCTATTACAGGAAATCCAAACCAGGTTAATAGGGCCAGAGATGAGGCGAGCTCAGGAACCCTCTATTGCAGGAAATGTCTTTACTTGCTACTGCTCAGGGCCTCCTTCAGACCTTTGCAGCTGAAGCATAACACATGTATTTGTTGGGGTGCTTGGCACTGATTTATATCTTTTTATATTTCCCCAGCTCAATGTTATTCATTTTATTGACCTCAGAAGGATAAGAAGCTGAGCGGATGCACTGGGACTGTGACCATGAGGTCAAACACAGAATTCTGGAGTCCGCTGCACCACCAGAGCCAGGTAAGCACAGTCACTGCTTGGCAGCTGTGTTCTACTCTTATGCACCACTCAAAGTCCCACTTCAAATATATAAATTTGCAAGTCACCAGACACTTCAAGCTCACTGAGGCTTCAATGATGAGGACTTGATTTATCAGCTCTGTCAGCCATGCTCAGTCCAACAGAGGCACAAGCAGAAAGGACATTCTTTTCTTCTTGCTTTAGCCTTCAACATCCACAATGTCTACAGTAAGTGGTCACCAATAAGGCACTTTACAGAGAGAAACTATTTTTTATGGGGGGAATTTTAAGCCTCACGTCCATCACTGGCAGTCTGTCCCTCAATAGATCTCGGCCCATTTTTGGTCTTCAATAAAGTCTGTGAATGTTGGTTTCAGTCAGGATGCATTGACCTTGTACTCAGAATCCAACATGAGTGTTGCACTCTTACTTCTTCCACAGCCTCCACCAATGACCAAGTATGTAGGAATATATGGGCCATTGGTAGAAGAAACAGGAAATGGGAATGGGATAAGAGAGAAAACAGAAACACAGAACTCCAGCACTCTGAATCGTCACTTCTGCTAGTCAGTGATTTCTGCAGCCAGTAATAGATATTTTGAGGCAAACAGATATCTTTAGTAAATTGCCATTGATGTTCTGCACTTAAACGTAGTAGTGAATAGATAGATGGTAGAAATATCTCTATGTAATCAACTCCCTGTACTTTGATTACTTATTGCTTCTACTTGACTCGTGTAAAACTACAGTGTAATTAACATGTGTTAGATATTCTTCTATTCCTTATCTAGCAATGCATGTAAACATACTACACCTTTAATACCTTATTCTTTGATACTTACACAAAACATAAATATATAGGTCTGACTAAATAGTCCTTCCTGTTCTGTCACAGGAAACCTTCAAGTAAAATTGAACAAATCTGCACTTGCATAAGAGTTCATACTGATGTTCAACATAGTTCAAATTTAATTTCCACAACAACAGAGCTGTTCTATCTGGCACTTTGCTCCAGCTAAGCTTGACCGTTATGTGTAAAGAATTCAGTCTATTCTTTTCTACCACCAGTTACGACAATCTGCCATTACTCCAAATGTATAATGTAGGTATTTAGGAAAAGGGCAACCCCTAGTATAGCTGTAGGAAATGACCATCTTTTGCGTAGTGTACCCCCAGATTCTTCGCCTATCTGTTTCTGCTGTCAGAGAAAGGCTGTGCACTTTACCCGTGCTAACCAGTGGGAAAGTGCATGTGCTCCTCCCTTCAACATGATGAAATTAGTATACTTCTTACTGGCATGCTTAATTTACCTATACATTCCTAGTATATGGTACATAACGGAACCAGGGCTATTAGTTATGTGTCACAAGTGGAGTGCAGTACTCAATGTGCCCCCCAAACTCCTCCCCCCACACACACACTACAGTGACAGTGTAAAATATGGCTTTAGGCCTATCAATGTAGCCTAACTAAAGCAGCTTTTAAACTGCAATTAGACTTGACCAAAGAAACCCTTTTGATAAGTCTAATGTTTCCTTTTAAATAGAAATAATCACCCCTAAGTAGGCTTTACTGGCCATAAGTCAGAGTGCATTGTATTTAATAGTAGGACATGAAGAAATATATTGTTACATATGTCTTTAAGGTGAAAATGTCACAAAGCAATTTTCACTGTAGCAAGGCTGTCTGTTCCATAGGAAAACACTGGGATGTAATATTATCTCCGGCTAGGAAACACATTTTCATTCTTGGACTCATTGTAATATTTATTAAAAGCCCAATTAACTGTTGAAGTTGGATTTTGATTAACTGTTATGGAAAGGGTACTTTTAGAAAGTTATCATTTCCCAGCCTAAAGCCTCTGGAGGCCAATTTGCAATAGCCTCCAGCTGCAGCCCTCTGAGTGCTAAACCCTGAATGATGTGTGAAAACTGCTCCCAGAGCATGAGACAAAGGCTGGTGTGTGGGAAGATGTTTCTGTTTCTCTTGCAGGATGACTATTTGGGCAGTACCCTGGAACTTTTTTTAACTTCAAAGAGGCCTCCTCTGTCCCAGGTAGATTTCAGATAACACCTGCACAGACCCCTTCTTTGTTCCCACAGTCAATCAGGCTCCAATTACAGTGGTTAGGGAGCTGCCCTCAGAATGGGTTTGAAGTGACCACAGATGAGGGGTAGAACATTTCCTTGGCCACACCTCTGGGGTGGCACACAGGCTCTGCACAACAGTAGAAGTGTTCCACCATCTTGTATTTAGGCAGAGAGGGGCCCTGTGGCATTGTTTGCAGTAGTGCACTGTGGGAATGTTGCAAAAGAGAGTAACCGCTAGGAACATTTACCCTGTTGGTCAACAAGGTGCCAGGAGTCACTCACCCCCACCAGTGGGTGCTAGTCATAAATGTGGCATCCCAATTACCCCCTGACAATACTACTGGACATGTGTAATATCAGAAGAGGACTGAACCTGCTGTCTTTGACCTAAGAAGAGCTTCAAAGGATTGCACCTACTCTCCCTCTTGCACCCAGGTCACAAAAGTGGCTCCAAGGGTCGTAAGGCTAACCTTTCAAGCTACAGCAACACAACAAACAACAAGAGAACTTTCCTGCGACTTCCCAGCTTACCAGTTAAAAAAGAAACTACCCTGGACCTTGTTGCTGGCTTCTGCTGGAGTGAATCTTGATTCCACCATGCTAGTACTGAGGTCCTGAAACCCTGGGCTGTGTCAAAGCGCACTCCTCCTAACATCCTGAGAAACCTGGCCCTAACAAGCTTTTTGGCTCAAAGACCACTGGAGGACCAAGACAAAACTGCCTAGCTGATTCGATTAAGGTGTGTTGCCACTGGGCAGAAGATTCAGGTTTCTCCCACTCAGAGCTTTTCCACAGCAGCAAATCTGATTCAGTGGGACCTTACGGAGATGAAAACCCATGTCATGGAGCCTTCTTTTGCTATAGCCTGCAGCCTTGCTCCACTAGAGGAATACAAGCTCCAAAAACTGACTAAGTACGAAGTCGCCAAATGTTTCCAGCCAGAAAAGGACCTTAATTGTGGCATGAAATTCAAATTTTTCCCACTTTGAGCTGTCCCTCCAAAATTCAACAACTTCACTCGGATCTAGCCAACCTCGTGGCGTTCTTCTTGGCCACAGCCTTCTGCTTTGCCCCGCTGAACATTTTTGCCTTCCACTTCAGAGACTTCAGAGACTAGTCCTCCTGGGCCCTGCCCTCCCAGCACACAGCTCAGCCTCGGCCCAGCCTGCTAGTGCTCGGCCTCCAGTGCAGCCGAGCATGGTTCAAGGCCCCGTGACTCTCCCTCCACAGCTTGCCTTTTTCTCCTTACCTTTCTTTCGCCCTTCTGTGCCTTAATTTTCTGCCTTTTTTGCCCTTTTGTGCCTTAATTCTCTGCCTTTTTTGCCCTTCTTTGACTTGTCTCTGCCTTTTTTCTGCGCCCTCGTGACACCTCGCCTCTCTTTTGCCTTTACTGCCTTTTTTATTTATATCTCCTGCCCCATTTTTTCCCTCTCTCTCACCTCTCGCCGCTGCTGCCCCCGCAGCCCCTCCCGCCTCTCAGCTGTTCCCGCTCTCCCCCACGCCTACTTAATGGCATCTGCTGCACACTGAGGACGAGCAGGACCCCCTGGGCCCTGCTCTTCCAGCACGCAGCTCTGCCTCAGCCCAGCCTGCTAGTGCTCGGCCTCCAGTGCAGTCGAGCATGGTTCGAGTCCCCGTGACTCTTCCTCTTCAGCTTGCCTTTTTCTCCTTGCCTTTCTTTCGCCCTTCTGTGCCTTAATTCTCTGCCTTTTTTGCCCTTCTGTGCCTTAATTCTCTGCCTTTTTTGCCCCTCTTTGCCTTGTCTCTGCCTTTTTTTCCGTGCCCTCGTGACACCTCGCCTCTCTTTTGCCTTTACTGCCTTTTTTATTTATATCTCCTGTCCCATTTTTTCCCTCTCTCTAACCTCCCGCCACTGCTGCCCCCACGGCCCCTCCCGCCTCTCAGCTGTTCCCACCCTCCCCCTACCTAATGGCAGCCGCTGCGCACTGAGGACGAGCAAGACCCCCTGGGCCCTGCTCTCCCAGCACGCAGCCCCGCCTCTGCCCAGCCTACAAGTGCTTGGCCTCCAGTGTAGCCGAGCACGGTTTGAGTCCCCGTGACTCTCCCGCCTCAGCTTGCCTTTTTCTCCTTACCTTTCTTTCGCCGTTCTGTGCCTTAATTCTCTGTCTTTTTTGCCCTTCCGTGCCTTAATTCTCTGCCTTTTTTGCCCTTATGTGCCTTAAGTCTCTGCCTTTTTTTCTGCGCCCTCGTGACACCTCACCTCTCTTTTGCCTTTACTGCCTTTTTTATTTATATATCTCCTGCCCCGTTTTTTCCCGCTCTCTCACCTCCCGCAGCTGCGGCCCCTCTGTTCCCGCCTCTCAGCTGTTCCCGCCTCTCAGCTGTTCCCGCCCTCCCCCTACCCCTACTTAATGGCGGATGTGCTCAGTGGGTGCGCCGCTGGGGCACCGAAGGCGTGCCAAAGGCAAGCCTGTCTGCGCCCGTCCGTGACCCGCCCCGACCAGTGCCAGGAACCCTGGTCCTCCGAACCACCAGCACTACGATTCAGCAACTCTCCATGCGCTCAACCCCGGAAGAAACAACAAATGCCAGCTATCAACACCGAACACCACCCAAGGCCAGTTCTCCTGCCGACAATGCTGCCACACTTTCACCCACCTCCGGATGCCCACCACCTCCACCAACCCACCGGATGCCAGTGCACACAAACCCCTGAGCTGCATCCTTCTCAACGTTCGCTCCCTGCATAGACACGCAATAGAAATCTGGGAACTCCTCAGCACCCTCTCGCCCGACGTCGCCTTCCTCACAGAAACCTGGACCAATGCCAGCTCCGCACCCGGCATTGCAACCGCCGTCCTCGACGGATACAAGATCCAGAGGAAGGACCGCCCCAACCACCCTAGAGGCGGACTCGCCATTATACACAAAAACTCCCTCCAACTCACCACATCCAGCACAAACGACTCCACATACCCCATGGAACACCTGCACTTCCAGATCCTGATCAACCCCAGAATGATTCTACGCGGCGCCCTCGCCTACAGACCCCTGGACCGCGCACCTTGTTCACCAACACCATCGCAGACCTCATCGCCCCCCACTCCATTGCATCCACGGACTACGTATTCCTCAGAGACCTGAATTTCCACCTCAACAACACCAACGACCCCAACTCCACAGCCCTCCTGGCCAACCTCGCCAACATTGGACTGAGACGGCTTGTCACCACCCCCACCCACAGGGCAGGACACACCCTCAACCCCATCTTCACCGAAGGACACAACACCTGCTTCAGCCACACCACCCAACCCATCTAGACAGACCACAACTGCATCCACTTCTCCTTCTCCAAACCTACTGCACACAGGCCCACACCTCACCCACTGTGCAGGAACTAGAGCAAGAGCACCAAGGAGCACCTCAACTCTGCCCTCAACCGCTCTTCTCCCCCCACCTCAACCGACACCAACTCCGCAGCCAACGCACTCCACAGATAGATCACTGACTGCGTAGACACTCTCGCCCCCCCTCCATAACTCTGACAGTAAGTGCAACACGAAGGCCACCTGGTTCACAACCGACATCCGAGAATCCAAGCGCACGTGCCGACGACTCGAGAAAACCTGGTGGAAAAACAAAACCCCTGAAGCACGCTGCACCTACAAGACCACCATGACAGAACACCACCAACTCATCAGAACCCACGAAGAAGAGCTTCATCCAGAACAGAATACTCACCAACTCCCACAACTCTAATGAACTTTTCAGCATCATTCAAGATTTCACCAAACCCCCCAGCGAATCCTCCGACGTCCCTCCCTCCCAGGACCTCTGCAACAAACTCGGCTCCTACTTCCACCTCAAGATCAGAACTCTCTACAACAACTTCGGTGAATAAAACCTAGACACCGACCCTACACCTCCACCCGACAACGCAACCCAGCCGACCATTACCGCCTGGACCCCCACCACCACAGAAGATGCCGTCAAGACCATGAGAAGTATACACTCGGGAGCTCCCACCGACTCCTGCCCGCCCCACATCTTCCACAGAGCTACCTCCACCATCACACCCGAACTACGACGTACCATCAACTGCTCCCTAGAAACAGGCTCTTTCACCGACGCCTGGAAACGTGCAGAGGTCAAGCCCCTCCTCAAGAAGCCCACAGCAGACCCAACAGACCTCAAGAGCTACCGACCCATCTCTCTCCTCTCCTTCGCAGCAAAAGTCCCCAAGAAGATCGTCAACAACCAGCTCACTAACTTCATAGAAGCCAACTCGATCTTCGACTCTTCCCACTCTGGATTCCGCAGCAACCACAGCACCAAGACAACCCTCCTAGTTGCCACGGACGACATCCGCACCCTTCTGGACCAGGCCCACACGGCAGCCCTCATCCTACTAGACCTCTCAGCAGCCTTCGACACCATCTCCCTCCACACCCTAACCGCCAGACTCCAAGACACCGGCATCCGGGGGACCACCCTCGACTGGATTCACTCCTTCCTCACTGGCCGAACCCAAAGTATCAGACTCCCACCCTTCCTCTCCGAACCCTCAAAAATCAGCTGCGGAGTTCCCCAAGGATCCTAACTCAGCCCCAAGATCTTCAACATTTACATGGCCCCTCTCGCCACCATCGTCAGAAAACATGGACTCAGCATAGTATCCTACGCCGGCGACACCCAGCTCATCCTCTCCCTCACCAACGAACCCGACGCCACCAGACACAGTTTCCAGGAAGGTATGAAAGACGTTGCCTCCTGGATGAGCAACAGCTGCCTAAAGCTCAACTCAGAGAAAACGGAAGTCCTCCTCCTCGGATCCTCCCCCTCAGCATGGGACAACACCTGGTGGTATTGGAATTTTGAGTGCACGGAGAAACGTAACTGTTACAACACCTGGTGGCCCACCACCCTCGGCAAACCTCCCACACCCACAGACCATGCTCGCAACCTCAGCATCATCCTCGACTTCTCCCTCACCATGCACCAACAGATCAACGCCGTATCCTCCACATGCTTCAACACCCTCCGCATCCTTTGCAAGACCTTCAAATGGATCCCCCCGAATCTAGAAGGATCGCCACCCACGCATTCATAAGCAGCAGACTGGACTACGGGAACGCCCTCTACGCTGGAATAAACCAATCTCTACTCCTCAAACTCCAGACTATTCAGAACACCGCAGCTAGACTGCTCCTCGGCATCCCACGACAACACTGCATCACCCAAAACCTGCGAAAGCTCCACTGGCTCCCCGCCAAAAAGAGAGTGACCTTCAAACTCCTCACCCACGCCTACAAGTCCCTCCATAACATCGGACCCCAATACCTCAACGAAAGAATCTCCTTCTATGCACCCAAGAGAAGCCTCTGATCCGCTGATCTTGCCCTAGCCGAAATCCCGCGCATCCACAGAGCCAGAGCCAGAGGTCGATCCTTTGACGTTTTGGTATCATTTAATTTATTGAAATGTACTCTTTGTTTCTAAATTGGTTTGGGATTTTGCTTGTGTTGTGTTTTGACTTTATTTCTGTTTTGGTACTGCATGCATACTTTACACATTGTCACTAAGTTAACCCGTCAGCTCTGTGCCATAGTTACCAGGAGTTTGAGCTCAGGTTTATTTAGTAACTTTAGAGATTCAACCTGAGAAGCATAGTGGCTATTGCTTAAGGTCGGTCATAATCTTCCTTAATTAAAACCCTCAATTTCTTACAACAGCCACAGGCTCATAAACTCTGTTTTTGTGGTGAGCATATGGATTGGTGAGTGTTAATTAATCTACATAGAACCACAGTTCTCTGGTCCCATTTTTTAGACTGATTTTCGATCAGGACCACTGAGCTGGAGAAAGGACTGCTTGAAGATTTAATCAGCTCCGCATGCCACCTCCACCCGCAGAAAAGGAGAAAGCCAAAAACTTAGGAATCATGATAGACAGAACTCTCTCTATGCGGCCCCAGATTCAAAATCTTACTGGCACATGTTTCGGCATTTTACGAATGCTAAAATATTCCTGCCACTGCTTCCGGTTGAAAGTAGGAAGATCGTAGTGCAGGCCATGGTGACAACAAAGCTGGACTACGTCAACAGCCTGTACCTCAGTCTGCCCAAATCTTTGATCCAACGCCTACAAGTGGTTCAAAACGCGGCAGCCAGAGCCATTTGTACACCTAAACTCAGATCTAACATAACTCCGACTCTTACATCATTACACTGGCTCCGCATCAAAGACCGGATAGACTTTAAAGTCTTGACCATCTTCTTTAAAGCATTCCACAATGTAGGAGCCGGCTACCTAATGAAACGGGTTAATCATCACACTACTTTGAGGCCGCTACGCTCCTCCAATGCCAACCTGGCCAGCGTGCCTAAGATACGTCTGGCCCGTACCGGCGGCAGATCCTTTGGCTTCCTTGGCGCGAAATTGTGGAACAGCCTCCCGGCGCCATTGAGGCTTAATTCCGACCTACTCTCCTTCAGGAAAAATTTGAAAACTTGGCTGTTTAATCACTAGGCTGGGGCTTTCTCACTTTTTCCTTCCGCTGGTTATGCGCCAGGACACTCTAGCCTGAGTAGCTGTGCGCCCCAACAAATACCCTATTTCATTTCATTTCATTTCATCTCCATGTCCAATATCTCGGTATCTTGCCTTTGATGCTATTAGCAACCTTAAACAACCTGTTGTAAGCATTGCTTTTGATGACAGTCATTCTCTTTCTGTAGCCAATGTCATGATTAAGAAGCCAACCTGTCAATCTTGGGGTCAGTGGGAACTCTTCTGACAATTGTTGTACTAACAGCCTACAGTCTCTATAGTTTTCTGGCATCAACTAGGAAGAGGACTTCACCCTTTCTACGGAACCACCCATGTCTTTCCCATGAAGTAATTTTGGGAGGTGGTTGAGACTAGCCTAACCAAAGCTAAATGCAACACCAAATCAGCACAGCCATAGTCGGGTTCAGTGTGCTAACATGATAGGCTTGTGTGAGTGCCTGATTCTTTCTTATTCCCTCTCATTCTATCTGGTTTTGGGTGGTTTGCTTCCCAGATTTCTAAAGCAGTGGCCAATTCATAAATAACCATCCAGAAGAATTGGCACAAATGCTTTCCTAATGCATGTTAATGCTTTCATCATTGTTTCACCACTGTTTATTGTAACCTTCATTTTTCGAACTCTTTTTTTAAGTGGAGCCCACTGGAGTTCAAGAAAAAAGTGCTCATTTAATTATGTTAGAATTGTTAATCTTTTCTCAATTATTTTGGTATGTTTCTTGCAACCCAGGTGTGCCTGAATCCCTTGTTATGTTCTGAATATTTATATTATTCATTATTTTAGTTGTGTTGGAAGTTGAGCTAAGCTAATCTCTATTCCCGTTCAAATTCAATTTGCATAATGGTATTTCATTCTTCCCTCTCCTCATTTTGATTAACTATGTTAATAATTATTTGTTTGTGTTTGCAGTTGACTTCAACAAATTTCTGTTCCTGCTCAAATACCATTTGCTTAACAGTATTTTCTCCTCCCACCTCCCCATTTCGACTGGTTGTGAGTGGCCCTTCTTGTCCAAGGCCTAAAATGTTAGTGAGAGCGCAAATGATCCATCAGATGGAACTGTGCTACTGCATCCACATGCAAAATTGTGCCCTTGATAAGCCACCATATTTACCTCGTCTTTCAACTATAACTCCGTTCAGTTCAAGGACGCTGGCCCTCATTTCTTTTTATTTTAATTGGTTCAGCATTTTGACAATTATTTAGCTGAGTTCGTTGCAACCAGAGAGTGGCTTGGTATCCTATTATATTCCTCCTGGCCGTGACCTTCCATGGCTATTCTGGACATTCTACTTGTAGAAGCTCTAGCTGCAAATCCACTGGAGACTGCTATGCTGGTAAGGACATTTTAGGCCTCTTTTTTCTACTATAAAAGGGACCCACAATTTGATTGACTCATTAAGGTAGAAAAGCTTCTTTCACCCAGTTATTCTTAGGAACATTTGTTCCTGCTTTGAGGGTAATAAGATGTGTCAGCCTCAAGTCTCCTTCTTAATTTGTACTCACAGCAGGATCAGTGGTTAAAGACAGGTTTCATATTATAACTCTTATAATTCTTATTGAGCATGTAGGTTACAAACTGAATGCAAGCATCCTCCCCACTGCCTCCCTCTTTTCACTGACCTTATAGTACCATCCTAAGAAATCCCCCATTATGATTAAGAAAGCAGAAGATTTCTATGGGAATTCCATGAGCATTTGTAGCCAATGTTCAGCCACAGACTCCTAAATTTCCACCCAAAGGAATCCTTCTGCTACCCTTTCTTTTATTCTCTAAAATCAACCACTAATTTATTATTTCTTGATGTGGCCACCTTTAAGTCCAACTGTTGGCAGTGAAAATGTTCCTTCTTGAAACTGTCCCATTGCATCCAAGAGTGAGTATTTAACTCATAATGTCTTAAGACTACTTCTTTCTAAAGTAACAGTAAGTATTAAACTCCGGATTTCTTGAGATAGCCACCTTGTAACCTAACACTGACTATTAAAGTCCTGCGTTCTTTAGACGGCTCCCTTCAAGTCTTGCAGTGAGTATGGAACTGATAACTTCTTGAAACTCCTCCCTTCTAGTGTAACAATGAGTATTAAACTAATGATTACTTGAGTGAGTCACTTTCTAATCCACAGAGAGAACTAAACTAATGAATTCTTGAGATTGTTCTGTTCTAGTCCAGATGCGGGTATTGAACTCATGCCTTCTTGAGGCTGTCCCTTTCATTGTCAACCTTTCCACTCAAATCATCACTTCTTGATGGTTCTCCCTTTTAACCCAACCATGGGAATGTGACATCTTAAGACTGCTTGCTTTCAGTGCAACAGTAAGTATTAAACTTGTCATTTCTTGAGTCAGCCACATCTAATCTACAATTGAGTATTAAACTTGGTGCTTCTTTAGACAGCTCCCTTCTAATCCAGAGGCAGCACTAAAAGCATTAGTTTGGGATATTGTTCTGTTCTAATCTAGCTGAGTGTATTGAACTCCTGCCTTCTTGAGACTGTGCCTTTCGATTCCAATCGTGGGCCCTCAACTCATCAATTCTTGATGGTTCTCCATTTTTAAACCACCCATGGGAATAGGGCATCTTGAGACTGCTCCCTTCTAGTCCAGATTCAACATGTGACTTCTTGAGACCATTCCCTTATAATCCTACTGTGGGCATAATGTTCAGGAAGGTCTTGAGAAGACAACCTGCTAATGTAGATCTGTGTATTGAATGCATGGCTTGCTCACACTACCATTTTGTATTTCAGCTGTGAACAAAGAGTTCATAGCACCCTGATTGCAAGGCTCGGGATATTTATCTTTTTCACTTTTGCTGGTGTTTGTGCATACTGGTAGTTACAGGTCTTACCTGTCCTTGGGTGGTGAAGGCTAAACATATTGGGCAATTATAAATGCGAGCTGCTCTGGACACATTCGTCACACATGTTCAGATGCATTGATTCACATGTGTTGTTTTGTAGCAGGGATTTTGAATTCAATACTTGCTTTGTTTTCATGCTATTGGTCATGTACCACCGCTATCGCTCAAACACTATAGCAGAGAGAAAGAGCTACTATATCAATAACTCCCGGCAGGAAACCAGACTGGAAGTCCTCTGTAGGACCTCCTCCTCCCTCCCCTTGACTGACAACTCAGTGTCGTTCCTAGCACCAGCTCTGGCAGACAGTGGTTACAAATTAGTTCCAGCACATGGCCACACATATCCATTTCCATGGATTCATGAGCCCAGCTCAAGACCCACCTGCTTAGACCACACCTAATCTACAATTTGTCTTTCCTTGTGGACCCGACATATTCTATGCATTAATGAATTCATTGTTTTATTTCGTAATTATGGCTTCCAGCTGCGTTTTGCAATGAAAGACACACATAAAGTTGCAAGATAATACTGGATTTATTCATTTTCATCCTAATGACCTAGATACAGTACAGCACATCTGCCATGTCCATCTGGCACATTTCAAATGTTGCTGTCGGTTTTGCATGCTGCAGTAATTTAAATACCTCTTTTGAATATTTTGCATTCTTACTCCAAACCTGGCATAATATGTCTCTGTCACCCAGAAAGGCAACATGTAGTGAATTGCATGCAATAATATCCGATTCACAAATGTAAGAGAACTTTCGCCGTGTTTTAATTCCAAAGAGTTCAACGAGCAGTGCAGGGGAAGTATTTTGTAGATACTTATCAAACTTCGTATTATTTGCACTCTCTACACCCGCATATAAATTTGATATTCGAGACGCTGCTGAAGAGTGAAAGAAAAAAGAAAGTCAAAGTAGCAAAGTTGAAAAATGATCATTATTTCGGATAAAACTGATTTAGCTGAATTGTCATAGCAAACTATGCAGTAAGTGAAGTTATTTTCCAGCCATTAGTAGAATAGGGAAAACGAGGGAAATAAAAATCAGGGATGGAGCAAAAAGATGAGAGCGGAGGAGGCAGTAAATAACATTAAGAGACAAATTTTAATGTAGGAGATGGCAAATTCTAATTAAAGCAAATATTCAATAAAGAGAGATATATGTGGATATTGCTTTCTTGAGATGTGTAAGACCTTTCAGCCTTAGGGTGGTCTTCCCCCAAACGTATTGCTAACTTACCTCCAATTTTTGCTGAAATTCGTTTTTGTTGGTGTTAGGACTCTGTGCACTTTACCACTGCTAAACCATTGCTAATGTGGGCTCACTCCCCAAAATATGGTTTAATGGGCATATACCTAATTGGCATATTTAATTTACTTGTAGATTAGCATTCCATATACCCAGGGCATGTCAATTAAATGCAATCAGTGGGCCTGCAGCACTTATTGTGCTACTCACTTAAGTACAGCGGTGGCTCTTCCGCTATGGCGGAGGAACGTCGACCCCACCTTCCAGCAGCCAAAAAAATGAAAAATAAAATGATAATAAACTCTTGTTTATTATCGTTTTACTGTTTGCACTCGGAGCGGAGGCTTGGGGGCGCAGCCAGTGGTACGAAAGGCTGGTTGAGGAGTGGTTGCACTGCTATTCAGTGCACATAACGGTCTGGCCGGCCGTCTCAGGATGGCCAAACCGTCATGCGCACTGAAGCTCTCTCCAACCCGAGCTGCGTTGCCGGGTTGGAGAGAGTGGGCACAGGCTCCCAGTCTAACTGGGATTGCAAATTATCGGCGCTAAGGCCAATCCTGATGCTGCTTTCAGCAGCATGAAAGCAGCATCAGGATTGGCCGCAGTGGACTCTGGGAGACTGTGCCTGCAGTGGAGAGGAGCACGATGGCACAAGTAAGTGTTTTTCTTTTTATTTGTCTCATTACCCGTCCATCCCACCTTCCACCCAGCCCCTCGCCACTCTATCGACACACCGGCCACTACTGCTCAAATAGCACCCTAAAACATGTCCCAGGCCTGCCATTGCAGCCTGAATACAGTTTTAAACTGCCATGTCAACTTAACATTTAAACCCCTTTGCCAAGTCTTAAACCCTCCTTTTATTACATATAAGTTACCCCTAAGGTAGACCCTAGGTAGCCCATAGGGCAGGGTGCTGTGTAATTAAAAGGTTGGACATGTCCTCTTAAGTTTTACATGTCCTGGTAGTGAAAAACTCCTAAATTCGTTTTTCACTGCTATGAGGTCTACCCCTCCCATTTAATAACCTGTAATTTCTAATTGGGAGAAGGTGGAAATGTCATGTTTGGTACCTATGACATTGTAATGACAAATCCTTTTTAATGGTAAAGTCAGATTTTTCATTACAAGTTTGAAAATGCCACTTTTAGAAAATTGGCATTTTCCTGCCCTTAGCTCTTTGTGCCTGCTGCCTGTCTTGGGCCGCATGACTGGGTGTAGCTGACAATTAGACTTTCTGAATTCCTCCCAGACAGTCACACAATAGAGGGATTATGTATGCCTTAATGGGCCGTCTCCTGGCAGGACGAGGGGGGCAGAGCTGAGCACAGTACCACTTACACTTGAATAGCCTGTGCTCTGTCCTCACACAAATGGCCTACGACCCTGCATTGTTGCTGCAGCCAGCTTGGAGCCTGGGCAGGGGAGTCAGGAAATTCCATGCACTTCAAAGAACCTTTCCAGAAGCTTCTCCCACCTTCTTGAAAAAGGGCACCCGGGTACAAAAATAGGATCTGCAGACCCACTCTTCAGTTCACGACTGGAGCTGCAGGAGGACTATGACCTACTGTACTCTCTGACAGACTGCTGCAGTACCTGGAAGGACAGCTTTGCTGCCTGGAATCTGCCTTAAACCCTCAGAGTCCTGCCCTGATTTTTAGCCCTTTATCTTCACCTGCACTCAAGACTATGAGAGTAACTCCAAGTGTTAGAAATGGGGTCTCTAGTTAGCAGAGGGTTGCACCCTGTCCAAGTAGGGACCACCACCCTATTCAGGGTAAGTCAGATACACACCCTAAATTAACCTGTGCTCACCCTTTGGTTGCTTGACACAGACCAGTCAGGCTTACCTTAAGAGGCAATGTGTAAAGTATTTGTGTAACACTTAAATTATAGTAACTCAATGAAAACACCACAAAAAGACTCCACCCAGATTTAGAAAAATAGATAATATTTGTCTGAGTAAAACAAGACCAGAACAACAAAAATCCAATAAGTAAAAGTCCAGATATGATTTTTAAATATTTTTTTAAACTTTATTTATCAGTTTCATAGTAATACAGACATTGTATGCGTACTCACTTTTAGCCTGTACAATAAAGGGATAAAAAAAAATTTAAAAATGACAAGTATGACTCGTTAAAATGACATGAATTTACATAAATAGAAGCATTCCAACCCGTCTACAATTTGGGATACATAGCTGGCAAGACCGCTACCTAATTATGAGCAATAACATTAGGTCAGGCAACCAGTACAAGCAATGCATTCAGAAGTCAAGAATTGACGATACATCATATTATACTGCAGGTATATCAAAACATATGAATCCCAAATGAGTACAGTCCAATTTAAGGTCATCTAGCCCACACCAGAGGGCACAACTCCATCGGGCTGTTGTATGATTGGGGCAGCATTCAATTCTAGGAGGTAGTTTTTTAAAGGACCCCAGATATCTTTTGGCCGAGAGGTCGGCGGCTGCAAGCTAGCGAATAACTCACTATTCATATTACAGTATGTGAGACTGTGTAACCATGATTTGACCGTGGGAGAAGACCTCCGCCCCCAAACCAGGGCAATCTCTCTTTTTGCCAACAATAGCGCTATTGCCGTCAACCGACGCACTCCCTTGGGGAATCCAGCACATAACCCAGCAGCGCAACCTCCAGTAATGGCTCGACATCTAAGCCAATCATTTTCTCAATTTCCTTACAGACCGCTAGTAGGACTGAATTTTGACACAGTTCCAGACCATATGTGAAAAATCGGCATGCGGAGCTCTACATTTAAGGCATGTGTGTGGCCTGTCTGGGTTAAGCCAATGCATTTTCTCGGGGGTCATGTAGATTTGCCGTATAAACTTGAAATGCAATAATTTGTGTCTACTATTGAGGGAGACTTACTTAATTTGTGTACAGCAATATACCCAGTGTGAGTCCTGAATTGGGCAGCCCAGGTCACGCTCCCATGCTTCTCTAATTTTGGAATCTCTACTGGGGACCAGGGTCATACATGCCCTGTACATTTTAGAGATTAAGTGTTCACCTACAGAGTCTGCAATGACAATGGACAACGGGGTAAGAGTTGCAGGCTCCAAGGGAAACTCAGCAATAACTGTTCGCAACGCACTGCGGATCCTGTTAAAAATAAAGTGGTCCATGAATGTTGCCTCACTAAACCTCCCCTCATCAGTACTAGAGAAAACGTGTCCTGCTGTGAAAAGGTCCCCTATTGTCGTTATGTCATATTTAGTGAGCGTGCGCTGTACTAATTTCTCGTGCATAATGGGAATCCATGGGTTGTTCATTAATGGAATGCCGGGTGAGTACAGTGCGGCTACCTTGGTAACTTTCAGTAGCTTTCGCCAAGCCCAACTGGTAGAGGAGACTGTCTGGATATCCCGCGGGTCCCTGGGGTATCCATGTGGCAATATAGTGTTTAGGGTAGCAGGCAGGACGAGATCGGCTTCGGGTCTGGCATAGGGAATCCGTGCATCCGGATGGTACCAGGAGTGTGCGTAGCTGCACTGCGATGCTAAATAATAAATTTGTAAGTTAGGGACTCCAAATCCCCCCCTTGCGTACAGCAAAGTCATAGCGTCCCATGAGACCCTGGGATTCTTGCCCCCCCAAACCAACCGAATGAGGTGAGAGCGCAGTTTTTGAAAGAAACTATTCGGGAGTGGGACGGGAATGTTGTTGAATAAATATAAGAACCTCGGGAGTACAATAATTTTTATTAGCGCGACTCGACCTGCCAGTGAGACTGGAAGTCTCGTCCACCTGTTCTTCAAGTTTGAGCATAGCGGGCCGTAGTTTAGTTGAAGAATCTGCTCTGTATCTTTATGAATGTGGATCCCCAAGTACTTCGTGGAGTCCTCGCACCACTTTAGGGGGAATTCACATTCCCATCTCGTGGTACCCGAGGTTAGAGGGAATATTTCTGACTTACCCCAGTTGATCCCCAGGCCCGAGAAGCCACCAAACCGAATAATCTCCCGTATCAGAGGTTCTAGATTATCACCTGGGGTCCTCACATATAGAATAATGTCATCTGCATATAGGGAGATGAGCAAGGGACCAGTCTGGAATTGTAGGCCTCTGTGTAGATGTCGTTCCTGGAACTGTCAGACCAGGGGGTCCATAGCCAAGTTAAAAAGTAACTGGGAAAGCGGGCACCCTTGCCTGATGCCTCGGGAAAGGCTGAAAGAACGAGAAATAGTGCCATTCAGGCGCAGGCGGGCAGTGGGGGAGGAGTAGAGCAGCGCTGTGAGGTTGATGAATCCCCTCGGCATGCCCATCCTCTTCATCACCTCCAGGAGAAAGGGCCATTCCAAGGAATCGAAGGCCTTTTCAGTATCCAAAAGGATCGCTGCTGCTGGTAGCTCAGGTGATATCCTATGGAGTACTGCAAACAACGTTCTGAGATTAAGGGCAGTCGATCTGTGTGGGACGAAACCCGTTTGTGCGGGGGAGATAATGCGGTCCATCAATAGCGCCAGCCGCAGCGCTATCATCTTGGCCAGAATTCTGTAGTCTAGATTTAAAAGGGAAAGGGGTCTATACGATCCGCAGTCGAGTGGATCTCTTCCTGGCTTGAGCAGCAGTATTATTACAGCCTCTCGCAGGGTAGGGGGGAGTTGCTGTCTCTCTAAAGCCTCATTGTAAACTTCTAACAGGTGAGGTGCCAGCAGGACTTTGTATGCTTTATAGAAATCCCCGGAAAAGCCATCTAGGCCAGGGGCGGTGGAGCCGTTCACGGCATCTATTGCGCTAGTTATCTCCTCCGCAGAAAAGGGCTCCGCCAGGAAATCCTGCATAAACCGTTCCATATAGACCATGGCAAACTCCTCGAAGTAACTCCCCAGTTCAGTTGCAGTGTAGGTCGTTTTGGAGGTGTATAGTTTATTATAGTAGTCCAAAAACTCATCTCGAATATCTAAAGTACTCGTGAGAGTTTGGCCCGAAGAGGAACGAATTTCAGAAATGCATGGTCGACCAGTGGAGGCCTTCAGCAGGCGCGATAACGTTCTGCCGGGTCTGTCCCCTTCACCATATCGCCGGGCCACACCGTGTTTGGATAAGAAATGGGTTTCCCTCTCCGCGGCCTCCCTGAATTCTGCTAGAAGGGAGAGACGTTGAGTAAATCGTGCAGGATTGGGGTTGGCTATTTGGTCGTCATCTACCGTCCTGATTTGTTGTTCAACACGAGCTATTGAGGCCCTGAGGTCCCTCAACACACCTGCATGCTTGGAGATACACACCCCACGCAAATAAGCCTTAAATGCCTCCCAGATGACTGCCCAGGAGTTTACAGAGCCAATGTTGAGAGTGAAGTACTCCTCTATTGCGTCACGGAGCTCTGCCCTAAAAATCTCATCCAGTAGGGCTCTACCCGGGAATCTCCACTGCATCTCGCAACCTTCAGGACTGGGAATCCTGACCCGCAAGACCACTGGGGAGTGATCCGAATAAGTTCTTGGCAGTGTCTGAGAGGATCTATGCCAAGTAATGAGACCAGGGGAGACTAACCAGTAGTCCAGCCTGGTCCAGGTGTCATATTGGGCAGAGTAATGGGAATACCCGGGGTCAGCCCGGTGGCGTAACCTCCAGATGTCCACCAAGCCAAGGGAGTCGCACAAGTTTAGAAGCGCCCGGTGTGCCCATGGTTTGGAATCTGTGGAGCTAGATGAGCCATCAACCTCCAGGTCAACTAATAAATTAAAGTCCCCTCCCATACATATATACTCCGCGTCCAACTGTAGAAGTTGTGCGTGGAGGCCGTGAAAAAACTCCGGATTATCCACATTGGGGGCATAAACATTCACAAATGCTACTCTGTAACCCATTAATTGCCCCGTCACCATTGTGTAGCGCCCATCAGAGTCATTCCGTATGGTGTGTTGCTGGAAGGGGAGACGCTTGTGTATTAATATCGCGGTGCCTCTGGCATAAGAGCTATAATTCGCGTCTGTGGGGGCCCCAGCTGGTTGCAAAAGAGGTGGGTTTAGTACTAGGCAAGTGGGTTTCCTGAAGGAATGCAATGTCTATTCCGTGTCTTTGCATGTAGTGTAAAACGTGCTTCCCTTTTCGGGCATTATTGAGCCCCCTGACGTTCCATGTGATGAGGGACAGGTCAGAATTCTTTGATAAATCATCTAAGCCAGTTATTTGTAATGTAAAACAATATCAGCTGTTGGATGTCACAGCAAACCATCTAAAATAGATAGTGAGTACGCTGCAGAGTCAACTGTTGTAGCACAACAATGAAATCAACCCCTCCCACCACCCCCCACCCATCCCTGCACACCCCAACGCAGGGAAATCCCCCTTGAAATAGACCATCACATGCAACCTGCAAACAAATCAACAAATTCGACAGTATAGAAACCAGGTACATAACCACCATGTTACACAGTGAACCTGTTACACACATGTGGAGGTGACAACGCCACGCCAGCAATCCAACTTACAATAGCTATGGTGTTTGGAACATAAAGCCTGTCCCACTACCAGGAGAAATCAAACATTGTAAATCAAAGTTACCCGATATGGAGGTCAGTCTCATTCGGTAGAGAAAAAGTCAACACTGGCCACTGAACCGCTGTGGGGAGGAGAGCTGCGTATTGCGTCTTTGGGTGTTTGGTTATTGGAGATCCTATAGTCTATGCAGAACTCCTGTACAGCCATAGGGGAATCAAAGATACGAGGTCTGCCCTCGATGTCCACCCGGAGCCTAGCTGGAAACAACATGCTGTACCTGAGACCCAGGTTCCGAAGAGTCGCCTTGACGCCATTGTATTTACACTTGCCTCCTGAACCATTACAGTAAAGTCTGGATACAAGGCCTGCCAAGTGATGGTACCACGCTCTCTTGCCAGCCGAAGTGCTGTGTCCCTATCTCGGAAATTGAGGAGCCGAGCAATTATGGGTCTGGGGGGGCATCCTGGGTTAGGACGGGGCCCCAAGGCTCGGTGCACACGTTCCACAGCAAAACCGGTGGTAAAGGAGTCCCTACTGAAGATGTCGAACAACAGGGTCTCCACGAACTGATCCATGCGACCAGTATTGGTCGTTTCTGGCACGCCCAAGATGTGAATATTATTGCGCTTACTGCGCGATTCTAAATCCTCATTTTTAATTGCAACGTCTTTGAGGACTTTTTCTACTTGCTCTAAGTGCTTAACTGCCTGGGCAGAGCCGTCCACTAAGTCGGACACTCTGCCTTCCACCGTGTCGAGCCGCCTTTCATGCGAGTCCAGCTTGGCCCCCATAATATCAAGGCATTTATCCAGGGAGTCAAATCGGTGGTTGAGCGCACTAAAGCCAGCCCTCAATTCCTGGAGCAATGAGGCCGAATCCGATGGGGGGCCTCCTGTAGTAGGCGCATCCAGTGCACCCTCCGCCATGGTAGCTTCTGAGCCTGCTGCCTTTTCTGTTGGTTTGGTGAATTGCAGCAAACGCTGTTTAGGAGCTTTGCGGCCCATGCCACCCTACAGAGACCTCAAATTTGTCACATACGCCATGAAGCGTCTTACATGGCAGGGGCAATGAACACGCTTGATCAGGGTGGGACTTGGGCTGCAGGGTCTTTAGCTTCAACACCATCCGAATGGTCCGAGAAATGTTAAGGCACCCCCAGGGTTCCGAATCGTGTCCAGCACCTTAGCCAGGGTTACTGGGTGCAATTTAGTACTGCCGGAGTTAAAAGTCTCTGCGTGCTACTAAGTATTGGTATTAGACAAACAATGTGAGACGCTCTGTGCGTGTCACCGGGCGTGGAGCTCTCCGTTGCGATCACACTGATCCGTTGCTCAAGCGCTGCCGGCAGATGGCGAGCGTCTGGGCCCCCTAGTCCTCCGAAGCCCCCTCCCGCAGACCGAGCAGCAGTCGGATGACTGCCTCCCAGGCTCTCCCGCAGACCCTATCACTGCGGGGCCTCCGGGAGTAAGACGGGCGGCACCCACACTCCGGCAGGATTACCAGGAGCGGGGCGCAATCGTGGAGATGGGAGGGGGGGCCCGGCCACGCTCACCTTACAATGCAGGACTCCCGGCACCGTCAGGATGGATACGCCGCACTCCTCACGTCGCGGACTCGCTCCAGGCCCAGGCTCCCCTCGGCAGCCGGCCCCGCCCACAAACGGTGTTCGACGAAGAACGGGACAAGCAGGGCGATACTGATGGCAACGAACAGCTCCGCTGGCGCACAACAGCTGCTAAAGCATCAGCGACAGCATTTCAGTGGGTTAAATTGCAGTTTGCTGGGGACAGGGCGATCATGCTGGATTCCACCGGCGGGGCTTCAGAGTAGCACGGCCATCTTGGTTGGCTGCCTGGCCACGCCCCCCTTTTTTAAATATTAAATGAGAAAACAGTGCTTAGTAGTCACAAGCTGTCAAAAAGTTACTTAAGGTTGCTAGGGACCGGTGCAATTTCAAAGTTTAAGCTTATCGTGAAGAAGGGCAGGCCGGCTAAAGAATCCATGCAGGGTCTGCTAAAAAGTATCCAATCAGTCAGGTCACTGCATCGTCATCGAGCTCCGTTGAAGTGAATGTAAAGCATCATCTTTGAGCCGTGCAGAGCGTCGTCGTCAAGCTGTGCAGGCTGTGGATTCTTCTTCGTCGAACAGACCTGCATCAGCATCAAAGGGGCGATGCATCAGAAATTCTCATGCAATTCTCATGCAGTCAAGGCAATGCATCAGTGTTTGCAGAAATCTGCTGCAGAATCCACTTCTGAGGTCCAGGACTGGAGGGGGCACCTCAGGAAAGGGAAGGATTCACAGATGGCAGAGTCCAGCAGCACCAACAGGATTGCAGGAAGTCTTTTGTGTCCCTGAGACTTCAGAAAACAGTAGACAAGCCAGCAAGCCCTTTTAGTGACTCTGGGTTCAAGTGAGAGGGTCCAGCCCTTGTCCTCAGCAGGGCAGAGATCAGAAGGCGGCAGAGCAGCTCAGCAAAGCAGGGAAGCGGTTCCTCAGAACAGTCAGTCACAGCAAAGTGGCAATCCTTTTAGCACAGCAGTCTTTACTCTATCATAGTTCTCCCCAGGTCCAGTAGTGTACTGATTTGGTAGGGCCAGAGCTCTAGTACTTATACCCAAAAGTGCCTTTGATGTAGGGGGTGACTTCAAAGGAACTCTCTGAAGTGCACAAGGATCCCTTTCAGTCCAGACTTGGCTCCAGGCTACCATTGGGGTGTAAATCAGCCTTTAGTGTGAGGGCAGGACACAACCTATTCAGATGTAAGTGTGAGCCACCTCTCCCCCTTCCTGCCCAGGAAGGCTTTCAGTATGCAGATGAATCCCCTGTCACACCTAGCCCTTCCAGTGTTGTGACTGTCTAGAGGCAATGCACAAAGCATAGCTGTCACGCCTCCAAACGTTTAGGCTGTGGGGCTGTGAGGCCTACATGGAAGAAGTAGGCCTCACAGCAGTAAAAAATGAATGTAGCGGTTTGTCACTGCCAGGACATACAAAACTTACAAGTACATGTCATTTCTTTTAGTTACACAGCACCCTGCCCTTAGGGCCACTTAGGGCCTACCTTAGGGGTGACTTATGTGTAATAAAAGATGAGCTTAAGGCTTCACAAGAGGTTTTAAATGCCAACAAAGTGGCAGTGAACTGCACACAGAGGCCCTACAATAGCAAGCCTGAGACAGGTTTGAAATGCTATTTGTGTGGGTGGCACATTACATTACAGGCCCTGGGTACATGGTGTACCACTTTATAAGGGACTTACTGGTTAACTAAATATGCCAATCAGGTATACACCAGTGCCAACATGTTTAGGGGAGAAGAACATGCACTTTTGCACTGATTAGCAGTGGTAAAGTGCTCAGAGTCCTAAGGCCAACAAAAAGATCCAGCAAAACATGGATATAGGCAGGCAGAAAGTTGAGGAAAGGATAACCTAAGGATGATAGGTCCCCCAGCTAAAACATAGGGAGAGCTACCCAACCTCTAGGGAATTCTCATCACTAAGGTGGAAAATCGTTACAGGCCTCTAGCATTGCCGTGTTCTACTCCTGGTCTCTGCTCCACCCTGAATTCCATACCCTGTAGGGAAATAGACTACCTCAAGAATTTTGGATTTTCACCCTTCAGTTGCATGATCCATCTGAGGTGCCTGTGATCTTTCCAAATCAGAAGGTGAGTGCCAAACAGGTATAGCCTCAGCTCCTTCAGTGCCCAAACCACAGCAAAGGTTGTTCTCTCTATTGTACTCTCTCTGTTCCCTGGGGAGTAACTTCCTGGATATGAAGCCTACAGGTTGGTCCAGGTCCCCATCATTGAGCTGTGAAAGTACTGCCCCTACACCATGCTCTGAGGCGTCTTTCTGAAAGATAACTTCTTTGGAGAAGTCAGGGGCCTTGAGCACAGGACATGTGCACATGGCGTGCTTCAGGGAGTCAAATGCTTCTTGTCATGTCTCTGTCCAAATCACATTCTTAGGCTGCTTCTTCGAAGTCAGCTCAGTCAAGGGGGCAACAATGGTGCCATAGCCCTTGACAAACCTCCTATAGTACCCAGTGAGGCCCAAAAATACTCTGACCTCAGTTTTGGTTTTGGGGGGGCTCCCAGGCCATGATGGTTTCTATCTTGGTCTGAAGAGGTTGTACCTTCCCTCTGCCTACCAGGTGGCCCAAGTACACCACATACCTCTGCCCTATCGGGCACCTAATGGCCTTCATAGTCAGGCCTGCATGTTGCAGGACATGAAGCACTTCCCAGAGGTGAAAGAGGTGGTCCTCACAACTGCTACTGAAGACAGCTATGTCATCCAGGTAGACAGCTGAGAAGGCCTCCAAACCAGCAAGGGCCTGGTTCACCAGCCTCTGGAAGGTGGCAGAGGAGTTCTTTAATCCAAAGGGCATCACCCTAAACTGATAGTGACCCTCTGGAGTGGAGATGGCTCCCTCTCTTTGTCTCCCTCTGTTAGGGTGATCTGCCAGTACCCTGATGTAAGATCAAAGGTACTTAAGTACTGGGCCGCCCTTAACCTGTCAATGAGCTCATCCTCCCTAGGGAATAGGATGAGCTTCAGTCTTGGTCCCAGAATTTAGCCCACTGTAATCCACACAGAACCTCAGTTCAGGTGTGGTGCCTGGGGCTGGGGGGGGGGCAGTGTTTGATACCAGAAGCACAGTAGTGGTCCAGGGGCTACTGGAGGGAGGGTTCTATCACCCCCAACTCAAGCATCTTAGAAACTTCGTCCTTGATGCTGGCCCTCACCGTTTCCGACAACCTGTAAGACTTATTCTTGAGAGGGAGGTTGTCCTCTGTGTCTACAACATGGGTACACGGGTGGGTAATCCCAGGAGCGAGGGAGAAGAGAGAGGAGTACTGTTCCAACACTTGGTGACAGTCCCTCTGCTGTTCCGGAATCAGAGTGGGAGAAAGGATTACTCTTTCCAAAGACCGTTCCTTCTCCTTGGAGGCCAAGACGTCAGGGAGAGGTTCACCCTCCTCTTCCTCTGTGCCATCTGTCACCATCAGCACGGTGAGGTCAGAACTTTCAAAATGTGGTTTGAGGCAAATGATGTGAAGCACTCAGTGGGTTGCCTGTGGGTCTTTAGGTCCACCACGCAGGTGACCTTAACCTTCTTCTCAATCACCACATATGGCCCAGTCCAACAGTCCTGAAGGGCATTGAGGTCCATGGGTTCCATGACCCACTCTTTTTGTCCAGGCTGTAATTCCACAGTGGTAAAATGTTGGTCATACCCCTCCTTCATTACAGCCTGGCTGGCTTCCAATTTGTAGGAAGCTTGCTTGCACAACTTAGCCATTTGGCTACAAAAGGCCAGCATGTAGCTCGCTACATCCTAGAAAACTTTCCTGGAAACTTGCTCCCACTCTTCCTTCACCAAACTCAACGGTCCTCTGACAGGGTGACTGTACAGAAGCTCAAAGGAGCTAAAGCCCACTCCCTTCTGTGGTACCTTCCTGAAGGAGAACAACAAGCAGGGCAAGAGGATATCTCACTTTTTCCTCAGGCAGATTTCTGATCATGCCCTTCAGGGTCTTGTTGAATCTCAACAAGCCCATTTGTCTGGGGGTGGTAAGGTATGGAAAACTTGTAAGTAACCCGACAATCTTTCCACATTGACTGCATATGCAGACATGAGGTTTGTGCTCCTGTCAGACACAACTTCTTCGGGGAAACCCGCTCATGTAAAAATCCCCATCATGGCCTTTGCCACCTCTGGGTACCAGGTGGCATGATCCACCAGAACCAAGATGAACCTGTGGCCTGAAGCAGTCTAGGGATCCATAGGTCCAACAATGTTGATGCCATCCATTTCACAGGGGGGCTAATGATGGGTAGTGGTTCTACAGGAGCTTTTAGCTTTTTCCCTTTCTTCCCACTAGCCTGGCAGGTCACACAGATCCTACAGAATGTATCTGAGAATGTCCTGATCTTGGGCCAATAGAAATGTGGGGCAAGCCTTGCAAAGGTCTTGTCTTGGCCCAAGTATTCTGCCAAGGGTATTTCGCAAGCCAGCTCCAGTAAGAAGGCTCTGCAGTATTGGGGGAACCACCAGGGCCCTTCATGTCCCATGCACAGGAGCCTTAGGGTCACTGTAAAGGAGGTTATCCTCCCAGTAAATGTGATAGCTCCCAAAGACTTCACCTGCTGCTTGGGCCTCGGCCTGGTGCCTCATGCCCTCAAGGGTTGGACACTTCCTCTGTGCCCTACAGAACTCCTCCCTGGTGGGCCTTCCTTCTACATGCTAATCAGCAGGTGTAGGCAGGTCACCAAGAGGAGCAATGTCCTCCTCAGTGGACTCCAGGGGGGCCACTGCAGGTGCCCCATCCATCTCACTGGGGGTACATCCAGGGGCTGGTTTCTTGTGCCCTCTCCCTTTCCCCTTTTTAGCAGCTGGCTGGGCCATTATTCCAGGCTCCAGCCCTTTTTGACTCTCTTCCCGGGCAACCCTGAACCTTGTTGTGGCACAGATCCACTCAAGTAACCCCAACATCTCCACATAAGCTTTGAGCTCCACTTCTTTCCAGATAGCGTGCTCAAGGTCATTACCCAAAAAACAGTCCACAGGCATGGCAGGGCTAATAGCAACTTTCAACAGACCTGTAGCTCCCCACTCAAATGGAACCAGTGCCACGGAAAAGTGACCCTCCCTATTGTCAGTCTCCATAACTTGGTGGAATGAATTGGGAATTATCTGCTCTGGGGACACCAGCTGACTCCTTACCATAGTCATGCTGGCACCTGTGTCCCTCAGAGCTTCAACACCTTGCCCATTGAGGGTGACCAATTGTCTATATTTTGTAGCATTTGATGGCACAAGGATCTTAGCAACCAT
This sequence comes from Calotriton arnoldi, assembly GCA_963921515.1. Lineage (NCBI taxonomy): Eukaryota > Metazoa > Chordata > Amphibia > Caudata > Salamandridae > Calotriton > Calotriton arnoldi. Next base: position 120,283 of record CAWUFW010014026.1, read on the forward strand.
CTCGCAGTCACCCAGGGACAGTAGGGTAACCCCACTAAACTCCCCCCCATTAACTGGGATATACTCCTCCCCAGCACTATGTTAGCCACCCCTGGGTTTCTACCTCCAGGGTGAGAGTGTGCTTTTTTTGTACACTTGGTATCCCCTTTGTAGTGTCCATACTCACCGTACTCATAGCACTTGGGAGTTTTGGGCTCTTGACTTTTGTCAGGGTAGTTTTGTTTCTGGTGGCCAGATTGGGAAAGAGAACCAAACCCTTTTCCCTGGGAATCATTTTGGGTCTTTTAGAGAACTCCTTATTTTTGTCTCCCCCCCTCTTTCTTCTGTTGGGAATCCTAACCACTCTTTTGGGAGTCCCCCCAGATACCTTCTTGGACATTCTGGTGCTGACCCAGATGTCTGCCTCTTTAGCAAGTTTCCTGGAGTCAGTGAGCTTTCTATCCACCAGGTGCTGAAGCAGCTCTGGAAAACAAATCTCGAGAATGTGCTCTTTCAAAAGTAGGTTGTACAACCCTTCAAAATCATCAACCTTGCTGCTCCTCACCCATCCCTTCAGTGCCTTACCAGGGTAGTCCAGGAAATCCTCCCATGTCTGTGTAGAGTGGTTGTGACTAGCCCTGAACCGTTGCCTGTACTTCTCAGGTGTCAAACCAGACTTGTTGACTAAAATGGCCTTCATGGCAGTGTAGTTGGTTTAGTCCCCCACCTCCAACTGGCAAGCTCCAATTTTAATTTTATTTCCTCCCTCCTGTCTGCCAGCTCCTCTGGTGACAGTTTCTTTGAGGAGACACTGCTCCCTGCTCTGGCAACCACTACTGCTCCTGGCAAGTTGTAGGCCTCATCCACAGGCAGTTCCAGAGCCACTTCAGACTCCAGATTCAGGTCACCCTCCTACCAGAGATCTCCTGCTCTTCCTTCTCTGGGATGTCATTCCCTGCTACTGGGTCTCTGCCCAGGCCCTCAAAGCTTTCTGTAGCTGCACCTTCTGGTGAAGCCCCTTGTAGAAACTTGGAAGTCCTTGCAGAAATCTTTCAGCTTCTGCACAGTGTAGCATTCTAACCTGGCAAGCTCAAACAGGTGCAGGTGGGGCTCCTCCAAAAAGAGACATATTTTAGCAGGGAGAATTGAAAATTAAAAAATGCCAATTAGCACAAGACAGACACATTTTTTGCCAATCAGGAGATGTAGATTCTAATTGGTCTTAGTTGAACAGTTGTAGTGAACACTGAATTACTATACGGTATTACAGAAACACAGGTGATATCGTCACTGCTGACCACCAATGTTAGAAATGGGGTCTCTAGTAGGTAGAGGTTAGCACCCTATTGAAGTAGGGGCCACTCCCCTAGGCAGGGTAAGTCAGATACACACCTTAAATTAACCTGTGCTCACCCTCTGGTAGCTTGGCACAGAGTAGTCAGGCTTAACTTAAGAGGAAATGTGTAAAGTATTTGTATAACACTTAAATTACAGTAACTCAATGAAAACACTGCAAAAACACTCCACACAGGTTTAGGAAAATAGAGAATATTTATCTGAGAAAAACATGACCAAAACGACAAAATTCCAACAGGCAGAAGTGGAGATATGATTTTTTAAACATTTAATGTGAAAACAGGGCTTGGAAGTCACTGGCGGTCAAAAGGTTATTTGAGTTGTGAATGACCAGGTCAAATTCAAGGTTTGGGCCGACCGCAATGGTTGCGGTCCGGCTATAGAACCCATGCAGGGTCATCCAAAAAAGTATCTTGGATGGATCAAAGCACCCATGTCGCGGGCAGGATGCAGTGTTTTTTCAACACAGTGGGGTCACTGCGTCACCATTGAGCTCTGTTAAAGTGAATGCAATGCGCTATCGTCGAGACGCGCAGAGTGTCGTCGTCGTCAAGCTGTGCAGGCTGTGGATTCTACGTCGTCGAACAGCCTCTGCGTCAGCGTCAAAGGGGCCATGCGGCTGAAATTCTCACTCAGGCGAGGCAATGAATCGGGTTTTGCAGAAATCAACTGCAGAACCCACTTCTGAGGTCCAGGACTGGTGGGGGCACCTCTGGCATGGGTAGGACTCACAGGTGGCAGAGTCCATCAGCACCAGCAGGATTGCAGGAAGTCTTTTGTGTCTCTGAGACTTCAGAAAACAGGCGGTAAGCCAGCAAGCCCATGGAGTCACCCTGGGTTCAAGTGAAAGGGTCTAGTTGTTGTCCTCAGCAGGGTAGAGATCAGCAGGCAGCAGGGCAGCTCAGCAAAGCAGAGAAGCAGTTTGTCAGAACAGTCAGTCACAGCAAAGGGGCAATCCTTTTAGCACAGCAGTCTTCCCAGGTCCAGTAGTGTACTGATTTGCTAGGGCCGGAGGTCTGGTACTTATACCCAAAAGTGCCTTTGATGTAGGGGGTGACTTCAAAGGAACTCTCTGAAGTGCACAAGGATCCCTTTCAGCCTAGCCCTGGATCAAGACTACCAGTGGGGGGTAAGTCAGCCCTTTGTGTGAGGGCAGGACACAACCTGTTCAGATGTAAGTGTGAGCTACCTCTCTCCTTTCCTGCTCAGGAAGGCTATCAGTATGCAGATGAATTCAGATGAATCCCCTGCCACAGCCAGCTCTTTCTGTACTGTGGCTGTCGAGAGGGAATGCACAAAGTGTAGCTATCACCCAGCCCAGACGTGTATTGGAGACAGGCTGCAGGCACACAGAGCAAAGTTAAGAACAGAGAAAAGTGCACTTTCTAAAAGTGGCATTTCTAAAATGGTACTCTCAAATCCAACGTTACCATTAAAGAGAATTTATCACCACCATTCTAAAGATATTAAAAATGAAGTAGCTACTCCTATCCAATCAGGAATTACAGCGTAAAAGGTGTTTTAAGGAATCCCCAATGCTAGCCTATGGAAGGAGTAGGCCTCACAGCAGTGAAAAATGAATGTAACTGTTTGTCACTGCCAGGACATGTAAAACTTACAAGTACATGTCCTGCTCTTTAGTTACACAGTACCCTGCCCTTAGGGGTGACTTATGGGTATTAAAAGGAGAGTTTGAGGCTTGTCAAGAGGTTTTAAATGCCAAGTCAAAGAGGCAGTGAACTGCACACAAAGGCCCTACAATGGCAGGCCTGAGACTGGTTTGAAGTGACCCGATTAGGGCCACCCGGGTCACTCGCGACCACCTCTCAGCCTTCCAAACAAATGAAGAGTCGGTCAGACAGTAGAGAATACAAACCAAAGTATTTATTAGTAATACACTCGAGTGGAGTCCGGTCTGACCAGCCTCCTTGGATTGCTGCAGAGGGACTGACTTCTACCCCCAGGACAATGTATACTGTACATTTCAGAATCACTAAGACACGCCCAGACTGGAATTTTCCAGTTGGTAGCTGGTGAACAAAGAAGACACACAAAGATGAGTTGCAATCCCAGGACCGGGTACATGCTATCTCAGCATCAAGGTTACTCTGCTCGTACCCGCCGCTCTAAGGGTGGGAGCAGGCCTATCTAGTGCGAAAGGTATGTAATAGCAAAAACAATCTATTCATTAGTACAGCGAAACTCAACCTTGGAGGAATACAAAAAAATATTGCAGCTGCTTTCTGCTGAGGCAGACAGAATGAGAAAAAAATTAGCTTCGATCATGACTCAAAATGGCGGCTGAATACAAAATGGTGCAGCGAATGCTAACTTTACATAGAGCAGTACACTGGCAGAGTAAATGCATGACATTTACATTTCAACAGACCCTCCTTTTAGCATGAGCTAACCAGATTGTTTTTGAGAGGACGGACAGTGCAGCATAGCGTGTATACAACAAATAAACTTCAGAATTCAGAGCACTCCATGTATTCGGCATCAAAGGAAGAGGAATCTTCAAATATACCCTCGTCTATCTGCATAAAACTATGTATCTCTTTCTGAGTCATAATCACGGCATTAGTGTCATGGATGGGCGCCTACTGCTTTGGGGTAAGGAGTGTGATACAAGAGGTGCAACAGGCTCGGAGGCATTGTATACAGAGGCAACAGGTGAGAAAAATACCAGCGACTACCTCTAGGAAAGCAAGGATCTTCCAACCCCAGGATGCAAATATGCCCCAAAACCATCCAGAGAGTGTCCAGGTACCATTTTCTTGGTGTATGTTGGATGAAAGTCTATGCAACTTCTGTATGGCAGCATACACATTGGGGGCGTGGTCTGGGATGTATACACAACAGCTACTGCCAATGACGCGACAGGCCCCTCCCCGGTCAGCAAGGATGACGTCTAACACCATCCTGTTTTGTAAAGAAACAAGCCTCGTAGCCTGGAGCTCAGCTGTGATATTCGTCAGAATCCCAGCTGTCGTCTTAATGACCCCTTCTACAACTCTGGTGAGTCAACGGATATTAAAGCTATAGGATATGGGGCCCCAAAAAGGTACAATACCTTTCATGGCATCTGTGAACTGTTGCAAAGTGGTATCTGTCTGATCTATGTCCTCTGTGTTAATAACCCTTCTAACTCGGGGCAGGTATGCACTCCTACGCTGCAATCGATGATCCCTATTGTAATTGGATGGTGCTATATACACTGGGGGAAGAAGAAAAGAGAGATAGCATACACCTGACCACCCCCTAGGAAGCCAAACATAAGCTTGGGAGCCGCAAACAGAATAGACATTGTATGGCGGGAGCAAAGGCGGGCTACTAATTGTGCTCAACGTATATGTGTAATTGCAATTACTCTTCCCCACTTCCACCTTTCCAATTCCTCGAACACAGAAACCAGCTGTTGTATTGACTACTGGCACTGGCATTGCTTTATCCTTTGTAATATTGCCTGTTTGGAAAGATCGGAAATATTCAGTAGCATTGAACCCCTGGAAATCTAACATTTCATTTCGAAGCCATGTCTCATTCTTTACCTGCTCATATACATTCATGCAAGCTGTTGGAGACAATGTACCAGGTGTCCCTTGTTCTCCTAGCCTCGGGGAAATATATCCCTGATGGTAATGTATGTATTCGAACACAGTGCGGGAGTCAGCAGATGTCATATTCATAGCAGAAAAATGGAAATGATAATGCACCATCGTAAACAGCGCAAACCACCCCTCACAACTTCCTATATAGGATAATGGCATTGACAATAAAACATCACTCTTATGTGTAACTGAGGTGAGTAGCCCACAAATCCAGCAATTAGTAGCATTGGAAGTATTATGGGCCTGGTGCAACATTTGTAAAAAAACATTGTCTACATAAGTTTTCCGGTGTTCTCCTTTGTGAGGGGCCAAAGTAACAAACATGTGTAAAGGGGGAACAGGAGTTATCCCAATCAGAGAGTGTACAGGATACTTCTCATCCAAGAAGTAAGATATTTCTAATACTATTATTAATGCAATAACAACTATTGATATAAAAACTATTTTACTCTTCATGGGCCAACCCCGCTCTGGACGCAGAGGTGCAAAGGGCTGCTCTTCCTCAGTAATGGGCCGACCAAATGGATACATTGTAAACAAGGGAAAAAAGGAATGCAATGGAACTAATGACAAAAGGGGGGCAAGTGTTCCCAGTGTCCGTCTGAGCCTCGCTGGTAGACTCCTATTGTTCATCAACGTTGGCGCTTTTGAGCACCAGCGGTGGAGCTGCTCAGTCCTAGCTCGGATCCGTATCCCACATTGCAGGGTAATGTACTTCCCTCCTGGGGAGCACACTCGACTTACCCTGTACAATGTCTGAACAATGCACCAATCTCGCCTCTCCCTAAGCTACTGTGGCCTGACTTGTCGAGTCCATCCCTGCTACTCTGACTTTTCCTTTGGTGCACTGTTCCTCTGTCGGGGACGCAAATTGTACCTAGCTACTCCAAGCACAGAGGGGTCAGGAAAAAGGGGGTCAGACACAGAGGGGCCAACGGAAGAAGACTCTGGAATTGCCTTAATCTCCAGGGGCACTGCCGCATTTAGGATCTCATCATTCTCAGCCTCTATTCGGGTCCACGTGAGATGGGCATCCAAAAAGGGAAGGAACCGCAGGACTCTCTCACACTCGGGGTTCCCGATGCCCTCACGGACCCACTGATCGTAAGGTAAGGGTAGAGGCACTTTGCGGCAATGCTGGCATTGAATCCAATTCTTTCGGCTGGCGACCTTCACGGCGGTGCGGGTGGAAAGGAGCACCTGGACTGTCCCCTTCCACCTCGGCTCCAGACTCTTCTTTCTCTGGAAATTGCGCACCAAGACAAAGTCGCCAGGCCGGATGTCGTGGCCTGGCCCCTTGGGTACTGGTGGGAGGTATTCCTGGATCTGTTGGTGAATAGAATGCAGACTTTTAGTTAACTCATACAAATAATCCACCAATAGAGGATATTCAATTTCTGAGAATCGACAAGGTTGCGGGACACCCCAAACATTTGCCGGGCGCCCAAACACGACCTCGTAGGGGGACAATCCTGTCCTAGAATGGGCTGTCGTTCTTGTGGACAAAAGGGCTAATGGTAAAGCATCTGGCCACTGCAACCCTGTGCTCTCCTGAATCTTTGCTAGTTTCAGTTTGAGAGTACCATTGTACTTCTCAACTAAACCTGCGGACTGGGGGTGATTTGCAGCGTGAAATTTTTGTCTGATATGCAGTCCCTCGCAAACTAACCGGATAACTTTCGCATTGAAGTGACTTCCATTGTCACTCCAAATCAAACGGGGCAAACCGAAGCGAGGAAAGAACTCCTTAAGGAGTACCTTTGCAGTCGCTATGGCTGTGTTTTCCTTTGTGGGGTAAGCCTCAACCCATTTACTGAACGCACAAACAACCACCAACACATATTTCAAATTGTTGACTCGATCCATCTCTATGTAATCTAACTGGAGGACCTCAAAAGGGAAAGTGGGAAGTGCAAAATTACCAGGTGGCGTAGGGGTACCCTTTCCAGGATTGTGCATCATACACACCATACAGTATTTGACCAAATGGGAGGCAGTCTTTGGGATGTTATCATTCTGCCATACAGGGTCTAACAACTTACAAATACCTTTCGCACTAATGTGAGCTGGCCCGTGCGCCATGGTGACTACGGGAAGAACATATGCATCTGGTAGCATCCATCTCTGTTTCCCAGACTTATCAGTCCAACACCCATCCTCATCCAAACGTGCTGTGCTTTCCTGCCATATTGCTAATTCCTCAATAGTTGCCTCACTCTATATCTCCTTGACACTTTCCAGTGTATCCTCAAACATGGTAACCTCAGGCACCCACCTAGCGGGTCCTGCTACAAACATCTTTTTCATCTTCGTTTGGGCTGTCTCCTTAGCTGTGTGGTCTGCGAATGCATTCCCTTTACCCACATTGTCAGTAATTGCCTTGTGGGCGCTGCACTTTATTATCGCTAATTTCTTAGGAAGTGCCAAGCCGATAAAAGCCTATGTATGAGGGGGCCGTGTTATATTCTCATCCCATGGGAAGTGAGAAACCCTCTTTCTGCCCAAAGTCGTCCAAAATTATGAGCGACTCCAAATGCTTACTGACTGTTAGTATAGATATTGACAGTCAGTCCCTCACTCAACTCACAGGCTCGAATAAGGGCAACCAGCTCTGCAGCTTGAGCCGATTGATAGGGAACTTGTGATGCCTCAACTATAGTGTGTAGTGTAGTGATTGCATATGCGGCTGTTGTACTGCCATCTGGTAACTTGAAACAAGAGCCATCGACATATAGTTCCCCTTGGGGGTCAGATAAGGGAACATAAGTCAAGTCTACCCGTCCTTTTGTCTCCTCCTCCGTGCGTAAGATACAATCATGTATATCAATTTTCTCACTCTCAGAAGGGAGGGGTAGCAACGTGGCCGGGTTCAGAGTGGCACATCTTTTAATTGTGACATGCGGTGCAAAGAGAGTTAGCTCATACCGGTCAGACGAGCACTGGTGAGGTGCTGTGTCTTGGTTTTATTCAAAAGGGTATCCACAGCATGGGGGACCATGACTGTGAGGTCAGAATCAAGTACGAGCCCAGCCGATTGTCTTATTGAGACGGCCACAGCCGCGACCGCCCTTAGACAGCTCGGGAGGGCTCTCGCGACAGGGTCAAGAAGCGCAGAAAAATAAGCACAAGGCCGTTGCTTACCTCCAAAGGCCTGTGTTAAAACAGAGAGCGTGCAACCAGCCGCTTCCTGTACGTAGAGCACAAATGGCTTCGCATAATCTGCCGTACAAAGCACAGGCGCAGAGCCAAGTGCAACTTTTAATTGCTCAAAAGACTGCTAACATTCAGGCGTCCAAGGCAATGGTTCATGCACATCTTTAGTGGTTAGTGCCAGCAGAGGCTATGTTAGTAACGAGTAGTTAGGAATCCAGTGCCAATAATAGGAAGTAATGCCAATAAAAGCATGTACATCCTTTTGAGTTAGAGGGATAGGCATTTTAACAATGGTACTGATGCATTCAGGAGTCAATCTCCTACCCCCCTTCGACAGTAGGTGACCTAAGTAGGTGACCTTCTGTCGACAATACTGAAATTTGGAAAGGGACACTTTATGTCCGTGGTGTGCCAAATGCAGCAACAATTTAACCATACTGTCTTTGCAACCCTTTTCAGTGTCAGAAGCGATGAGAAGGTCATCTACATTAACCCTGGCCGGTGAACTCAGCTCCGCTCGCGGAGTTTGCGGAGTTTTCTGCACTCCGCGTTACGCGGAGTTCGCGGAGTTCCGAAAAACTCCGCTTCGCGGAGCGGAGTTGTTTTCTTCGCTCGCGTTCATCAACGTCAAGTTGGCGACCTCGAGCGAGGAAAATCAACCTCCCGGCGAGATTTTTCCTCGTTCGCGATCGTCAACATCAAGTTGGCGAGCGCGAGCATGGAAAATCAACATCCTGGCGAGATTTTTCCTCGTTTGCGATCGTCAACATCAAGTTGGCGAGTGCGAGCGTGGAAAATCAACATTCCCAGCGAGATTTCTCAACGCGGGGGGTCAGGTTTCTCATAGCGAGTGGTCGCGAATGCTCGCGACCGCTCGTGTTGAGAAAGCTGCCACTCGAGTAAAAATCTATTCAAGCGGCAGAAAAGGAAAGCTTGCGCTGTGCATGGTGCCGTTCGCAATGATTGCACAGTGCAGACAAGCATCCGGCACTGTGCAATCACCGCAAACGAACTGCATTTTTCTATTATACTCCGCCGTTCGCGGAGCTCTGCGTAGTGCGACTGAGTTTTTTTTGCACTTTGCGGTGTTCCGCGTAGTGCAACTCCGCGAACTCTGCCCAGGGTTAATCTACATATTGAAGCAATACGTTACCCAAGGGAAGCGTGAGGGAGTCCAATTGGGCTCGACAGAATCTAAAGCTTCTGCCAGCTAGTGTAAAACCGAACAAGTGCCTGCTGTCTGGATGGATCGGGATATTAAAGAATGCATTTTTTAAATCAATGACAGAAAAGAATTTAGCAAAAGAAGGAATCATTGTTAGAAGAGCAGTAATGTCAGGGACAACCGGGAACTGAGGAACCACTATTTTATTTACTTTGCGCAAATCAATCACAAAATGATAAACATCTGGATGATCATCCGAGGAGCCTGAAAGTGCCCTCTTCAGAATGGGAAGAATGGGGCTATTACACACATTCGCAGTCGTCTCTTCGACAACCCCTGACTGAATCAGATCCTGTATAATGCGCAACAAAGCTCTCTCCCCTGCTTGTGGTATTTTGTACTGAGGAATACGAGGCAAAACGGCAATGTCCTTAACTTTGATAGAAACTGGGGGAATCTGCAATAGTCCTACATCCGTGTCACCTGTTGCCCACAACGTGGGCGGCACATCCTTAAATTCAGCAGGGAGGGGTGCATCTTTGGACAGACACTGCTTAGAGCTGACCACATTCGGTCCCATTGTCATGTAAACTCCTTCCGGAGAACCATAAATCGTCGCATGCAACTTCTTTAATAAATCTAAGCACATCAAATTCTCTCCGCAATTAGATGTTAAAAAATGGCGAATCCACAGTAAAAGGACCTATAGTTAATGTGAGAGGTTTGGAAATGGGGCTCACAACCGGCACACCAGAAAATCCTACCGAAACATTATTATGGCCAGACAGAGTAGCCCCGGGGACCAGTGAATGGGAAATAGAGCTATTCATAGCACCTGTATCCACCAAAAATTCCTTAGCTGAGCCATGCAAATCTGCAGTAACGTAAGGACCGCGCTGATCTACAGCTATCTAAACTGCTCCCTCACTCTGTCCCTGGCTGTCCTAGCTATGAGACAGTCCCGTCACCTCGTCTATGTCATAGTCATCGTGGTAGTACTGTTTGCCCCTAGGGTCGTCAAAGTAGTTCTGATCAGTGCGCCCCTTTGACGTCCCAACTGCCTGAACCCTGTCCTGGCCACCGTCTCCGCGACCCCGTCCACGAGACCCTAGCCCCCTCGGAACCGCCATCTTTTGCAAAAGCACAGGACACTCGCTGCACCAGTGTCCCTCCTCTTTACAGTACGCACACTGATTCGGTCCTACAGGCATAGTGTTCATGCTAGTACGCAGAAGCTGTCGGTCTGGACCACCTCGTCCTCTACCATTCCCTCGAGAAGCCTGTTGCAACAACACCTTCGTCTTCAATTCCTTATGCTTTTTCTCCACATTCTCCTTCTCTTCATTTTCCCTGTGCTCGTAATACTGTGCCATACTCAATATCATAGAAGGGGAGGAGGTAGTCCAAGTGCTCTCCGAAGCCTGCAACCGAGTCGCGATCTCAGGAAGCAAGTTCGTAACAAATCTATTAACGAACAGTCGGACACCCCCCTCCACCGACAAATCCTGTGCACTAAAATCCCAAAACACACCTTCAAATCGAGTGAAAAAATCAGACACACTTTTATCCTTCTTCTGACGACATACTGTTAACTTGTCCCAATCTACCCTTCTCGGTGGAATAGTAGAGTGAATATATGTAATAATTCGACCAGGCAAAGCTAGTATCTCAGCTTTAGGCTTCTCACCAGGCTTCCTCTCCTGGTCCCATGCTTTAATCTGATTCCAAGTACCACCCAATTCCACAATGTGGTCCTGTGTGTGCACCTGCCTCCAAATATCAACGGGCACCAATAAACCAAAGAACATTTCAATGTCCGCAAGCGTCATCACTGTCGAGGAAGCGGCCTCAGTTGATTCCTTACAATATGCAGTAGGATTCTTCCTAGGGTCAGGTAGCTGAGTCTTAAGGGACAAAACCTCACTCCTTTTCCATGGAGTATAAACCCATTGTTCCTGGAGCCGGGCCTCTACCCGGGGTCTAGTAACAATGTTATGCTGATCCCGCAGCTCTGGTATTTCAGGGTGATATATGGGGTGGACTTCCCTCATCGGGAATTAGGACAATGTTTTCAGGCTCTTCTCAAGCAGCCTGCCTCGATAAGCGATCAGCGTCGCAACATTATTAAAAACGTTGCTAGGTGCCATATCGGCAGCATATACACGGTCCCTAGTATCATAAATAATCTGGGGTGCTAAATCATTGAAACACTGTTCCCACAGTCCGATCAAAGTAGCCGACATGTGCTTAAGGGCATGTTGCTGCACAAATGGCTCATAATCTCTCATCACACTCCACACATCCTCCATACTGTAAATGGGATGACGAGCCCACTGAGTAGCCTGATTGGCTACCGCCCTTTTCTCTTCATCTCCCACATCAGATCGTATCAATATCCACCCCAGTCGCTCCCTAGCAGTCGCCCAATCGTGCTCCCCTATTCCGCATACAGGCGTTCCGCTACTCAGTAATGTTGGGGAATGGGGGAACAGGGAAGGAGTAGTAACAGAAGGAGCAGGCACCAATGTTGCTAGTGACTGTGTCGTGGGTGTGAGGGCTGGCGAGAGAGAAGCCGAAATAATAGGCGTAGCAGGGAGACTGGCAGTTATAGTAGCAGCAGAAGGTGAAGCCAAAGAAAGAACAGGAGGCGCCGTGGCCAAAACATGTTGATCAATAGTAGAAGAAATAGGGGCAGCAGAGACAGAAGAAACAGATGACTGAGGCTGTGGGATAGCAGGATATATTTTCTGTGGGGCGTATGCGGGTGGAGGTCGAGCATCTAACAATTCCTCCACAAATGTATCATTTTCTTCTTGGGCAACATAAGACTTTTCACACTGTATTCGAAATTTTCTATCAGCACACTCTATTCCTTTTTCTATTTTCTCTCTATCGTGCGCTACGGCTTTCTGAGTTACTGTCTGCATTCTCCCCTTCTGGGCCTCTTTCTCTGCTTTCATTCGTCTCTGTTTAGCTTCCTTTTGCCATGTTCTGAGGGAATCAAACATTGACTGCCTACTTCTTTTCGCAAACAATTTATCCTGTAGAAAATTAATTTTCTGTTCATAAAAAGTGCCCATCAACGGCCACTGCAACTCGGCATTGTCCCTCGTATATTTGTGCCATAGTGTACTAAACATAATAGGGCCAATGCCATGTTTAACGTACATGTCAAAATTTGGAGTGCCTTCTGGAGGGGCCAGCTGACTTTCTTCCAATCGAGCATCAGTAGAACAGCAACGACAGCCCAAACAAAACACCTTACTAAGGCACAGCATTTTCAAAGAAAACAGGTTCACTATTTATGCCGAGCAGATATTTGCAAATATCTTACCAAATTGGTCCTCAGACCACATCAAATGCAAATCAAAGTGGTACCATGTTCACAAAGAACTCAAACAAATTCAAGCGCTTATCCAGAGACGGTCCTCAGACCATACCAAATACAAATCAAAATTGTGCCATATCCACAAAGAACCAAAGCAAACTCACCTGGTGCACACAGGTTAAGCGAAGTGTTATTCTCCACTGCCGACTCTTTGGACCAAACGGTCAGATCCAAGGGTTTTGCCGTTCAGGACCCCAGTCGGGATGATCACTGGGCGAGGCACCGCCCGGTCAGACAGACTGGGCAGCTGTGAGGACAAGACTCTCTTGTGCGGGGATCCCCGGTCCACCCGTCCAACCCGACGTGGCCCCGACCTCCTCACCCGAGGATGGGCCACCCGATGGAGTCCCTGTTTGGGCGCCAACTGAAAGAAGTGACCCGATTAGGGCCACCCGGGTCACTCGCGACCACCTCTCACCCTTCCAAACAAATGAAGAGTCGGTCAGACAGTAGAGAATACAAACCAAAGTATTTATTAGTAATACACTCGAGTGGAGTCCAGTCTGACCAGCCTCCTTGGATTGCTGCAGAGGGACTGACTTCTACCCCCAGGACAATGTATATTGTACATTTCAGAATCATTAAGACACGCCCAGACTGGAATTTTCCAGTTGGTAGCTGGTGAACAAAAAAGACACACAAAGATGAGTTGCAATCCCTGGACCGGGTACATGCTATCTCAGCGTCAAGGTTACTCTGCCCTTACCCGCCGCTCTAAGGGTAGGAGCATGCCTATCTAGTGCAAAAGGTATGTGATAGCAAAAAGAGTCTATTCATTAGTACAGCGAAACTCAACCTTGGAGGAATACAAAAAATATTGCAGCTGCTTTCTGCTGAGGCAGACAGAATGAGAAAGAAATTAGCTTCGATCATGACTCAAAATGGCGGCTGAATACAAAATGGTACAGCAAATGCAAACTTTACATAGAGCAGTACACTGGCAGAGTGAATGCATGACATTTACATTTCAACATGGGTGGCACAACCAGTGCTGCAGGCCCACTAGTAGCATTTAGATCACATGCCCTGGGTACATGGTGTACCACTTTGCAAGGGACTTACAGGTAAACTAAATATACCAATCAATTATACACCAATGCCAACATGTTTAGGGGAGAAGCACATGCACTTTAGCATTGATTAGCAGTAGTAAAGTACTCAGAGCCCTAAAGCTAACAAAACGATACAGCACAATATGGAGGTAGGCAGGCGAAAAGTTGAGAGTAGACCACTCTAAGAATGACAGGTTCAACGTCAAGGGATAGTTTGCTTGCCTCCTGTTAAGTGCTACAGGGGCATCAAAGGCTCCCACCATCTTGAAACCATGCCTAGACCCAGCCTGAGTGAGTCCTGAACTCCCAAGAGGTGTCGCACGAGCCCTGGACCCTTGGTTGTGGTGCTAGAGGTGCCCAGATGGCCAAAAACCAAAACTGAGATCTTAGACAAATTTTGTCCCAGAAGTGCTCTGACAACCAAGCGGAGACCGGGTCCAACCTGCTCGTCTATACACCCGAAGTGCATCGCCAGTCAGATTGACTTCATGGCTTCTCCTGCTACGTTCTTCTCCACAGCAGCACATTTTTTTCTGCGGCCCGTCACCAAAGGGGTCTCCTACTTCGTGGAACTATCTTCGGCTACAGCCCTCTGCCTTGTCCCGCTGGAGATTTTCAACTCCCAGTTCAGCTACATGTTCGTGGTTGTCACTTTGACCTTTTATGCACTAGCTTTTACTAACAACATTAAAAATCCATAACTCCGCTTCTACTGATTGGATTTTTGTTGGTTTAATGTCAAATACTTTAATAAAATGTACTCTATTTTATTACATTGGTTTCAGGATTTTTCTTGTGTTGTGTCCTCACTTTATTACTGTGTTTGTACTGCATAAATAGCCTCTAAGTTAGCCTGACTGCTTTTTGTGTCAAGCTACCCAGGGTTAAGCACAGGTTTATTTAGTGACTTTTTGTGGTTCGCTCTGCAAGGGACTGTGGCTGTTGCTTGACCAGGGTTAACACCCCAGTCAACCAACAACCCAATTTCTTGGAAGATGTTATACACTTAGGGCCCGATTCTGATGCGGGTTGGAAAAGCTTCCCGACCGAATCGGTTGGGAAATGGTTTCCAACCCACTCAGATCGGGAGATTCCGACCGGCGGAGTACGATGGATCTGTATGCTTCCAGATACGATTTGGTTGGACTCCCATTGACTTCAATGGGAGCATATGTTCCTAACCGCATCATAATTGGGCCCTCGGTCGGGAAGACACGTTCCCGATCCGATTTGGAAGGAGCAAATGCCGTTAGGAGGCCTTCCTAACCGCATCAGATTCAGGCCCTAGGTGGGAATGCTTTCCTAACCGCATCAGAATCAGGCCCTTAATTGTAGAAATGGGAAAGTCACACTTACAAAAAAGGAAATCATGTTTTGATATCAGTTTTAATTAGAAAATAAAATGGAATTTGGCAGTTTACAAAAGAAAGTTTTTACATCCCTCTCGGGTAGTACAGAAGTGGCTTTGAAATGTTGCACTTGTAATGAGGGCTGGGTTTAAACTGGGAGACCAGCTCCTGTAAGATGCCTCCAAGACGCTGTTCTGTGTTATGAAAATTGTACCAAGGGGCCCCTTGGCAGGGTAACAGTATATTTCATCCTTGTTTCTATAATACTGTCTGTACCTTGATCCTGATGTGCTTGCTACTAATAAAAAAGAATTTTTTTTTTTATAAAGTTTTTACAGCTTCAGTCCTCATAGATTTTCACATCTGCAGACAATATGTGTGCATGCACAAGGAGAAAATAAAGCATATAGCAGTTTTTGGGTTCTTTATAGTTTTTTGGTGATACTGCAAAGACATCCAGCACAAATGACATTTGCACGCTGGACTGTGGGTGTTGTTCCGCGCACTATACCCTTAATCATAGAATAATGGGGAATAATGCGCAAACACAGCTATTGCCCTAATTGCACAGGTGTAACTGGCTCTAGGACACATTTTTGACCTGGAAGTTATCACCAAAAGCAACCTGGTAGTGACTGGCCACATAAACATGGGCTGGAAGCTAAGAGGGTCATATGAGAGAGAAACAGAGAGATGTAGGGGAGAAAAGTATGGGGAGATATACAAATATGAAAAAGTGGAAGGGCTATAAAGGAGTATGTACAAGGAAGAGGTGAGGGAGAACGAGGGAAGAAGGAAAAAGCAGTGCAAATAATGAAAGGAGACAGATGAGAGGAGAGAATTTGAGATAAGTGAATAAGAAAAGAGTGAGCTAGGATATTGGAGAAGAGTAGAAGGATGAAGATGAATAGGGGGAAAGAAAGGGTAATGTAAAATTTAAGGTGATGAAAGCAAGAAAGGACAGACCATGTAAGTACTGGAGAGGGTAGGAAGCAGAAGCTTGTGAGAGTTGTGAGACATGGTATAAGGTAGACAGGGCAAATGCAGAGAAATAGGGAGAGATTTGTGAGGACGTAAGACCCTTTAGCTTTACGAAATCTCTAAACCAGAGACTATCCTAAGGAGAACACTAAGGAGAGCTTGATTTATGTTGTTAATGTCCAGAGGGCCTGTCCAACTCCACTTTCTACTTGACCATCATCTTATCTGTTGATCCTCTGTAAATGAGTCATTGCAGATAGGTCAAGCTAGTTGAACAGACTGCATATAGATGCTATGTTGGAAACATGTGAGTGCACCTGGGCAGTAGTTGTGGTGTGAGGTGAGAGTCTCCTATTGGGAATCTGTCTGTAGAAGGCAATACTAGAGTTGAAGAGTCCTGATAAGCCCTTTTTCTGGTCTTGCTCCGGAAAGCCTTGCTTTCAATACTGCAAAGATCAGGTGTGCCCAACGTTTCCTTAGTGAGAGTTACTTCTGATCATTGAAAATTGTTGTGAGCTACTGCCTACTATAGGGATATGATAAATGTACACAGAGGTCAAATAACTTAAGCAAAGAGAGCATAAAGCATTGATGGAATGGGAGCTTTATCGCAAAAGCTTTACATTTCTAGTCCCTAAGGATCAGTGTTGTCCCTTTGTGGATGAGACAGTGAAAAGGAGAAAGAGAAATAGAGAATGAGAGAGAAAAAGATGAGAAAGAGAAAAGACGAAGAGAGAAAGAGGCAAAGAGGCAAAGAAAAGAAAGCATGGGTGCATGAGAGAAAAAAGGCAAGAGAGAAAGAAAGAAAAATTTAAAGAAAGAAGCAGAGAAGCACAGAAAAGAAATAGAACAATCAAAAGTATTGAAAGAATGTGAAAAAAATAACAAAATATATATAGAGAATGTAGCAAAAGAAAGGAGGGAAATGACTAAAGATAGAAATTATTTAAAAAATGAAAGCGGAAGAAAGAAGAGCGAAAGGAACAAATTAAAGCAAGCAGGGAAAGAAAGAATAATAAAGGAAGTTACAGGAAAAGAAAGAAGGAAGAGCACAAAAAAGAAATAGAAAGAAAGGACAGCCATGATAAAAGAACAATTAAGTAGGAAGAAAGGAGAAAAAGAAAGGAAAAAGTACAATAAGTAAATGCAGGACAAACGAGAAGGACAGAAAGAATATCAGATGGAAAGATGTAAATAAGAGTGAAAAAAGGAGGGAAAGAAGAAAAGAAAAAGACAAAGAAAGAAAGAAGTAGAGAAAAGAAGAGATAGGATAAAAGAAAGGAAGTAGAGAAGAGGAGAGAAATCAAGAAAGAGAGGCTGATAAAAAAATATATGGACAAAGGAGAAAGGCAGAAAGGGGAGGGAAAAGAGAATGAAAGAACAAGGGAAATAATTATTGACAGACATGAGGAGAGAAAGAAAAGGTGAAGAGTGAATTAGAGAGAAAAAGAAAAAAGCAGAGAAAAAAGAGGAGAAATAAGAATGGAAGAGGAGAAGAATGAAAAAAAGTTAATGAAGAAACAGAAGGGGGAAAGCTATTTCCTAACTATAATGTCCCGGTAACCTGGGTGTGTGAGTGGTTGTGTGGGTGTGTGAGTGTGTGGTGGGTGGTGGGTGGGTCAGAGCATGTGTAACTGGCTTTATGGGTCTGTGAAGTTGACGTGTGAGTGGCTGTATGGGTGTGCGCATGGGTGTGTGAGTGGGACTTCCTCTGTGGCTGTGTGAGTAGTTCTCTGGGTGTCTGAGTAGGTGTGTGAATGGCTGTATGAATGTGTAAGTGGGTATGTGAGTGATTTTCTGGGTCTCTGAGTGGGTATGTGAGTGGCTGTATGGGTGGGTGAGTTAGTGTGTGAGTGTATAAGTGGAAGTGTGAGAGTGTGAATGGGTGTGCTAGTGCATCTCTGACAGAATGTGTGGGTCTGTGAGTGGGTGTGTGAGTAGTTTTCTGGGTCTCTGAGTGGCTGTGTTAGTGGCTGTACTGGGATTGCATGTGTGTGTATGCAGGTGTGTAAGTGGGTGTGTGAGTGAGTTTGTGAGTTGGTGGGAGTGAGTGTGTGAGTGGTTCTCTGGGTCTCTGAGTGGGTGTGTGAGTGTTTGTATGGGTGTGTGAGAAGGAGAACACTACTCACACACCCATACAACCACTCAGAGACCAGACGGTCTCTGAATGGTGTGTGAGTGGCTGTATGGATGTGTGAGTGGTTGTGTGGGTGTGTGAGTGAGTGTGTGAGTGGGTCTGTGAGTGGGTGTATTTTTTAAAATTGGGTTCTGGATCTGCAGACTCATCGCGGATTCACATGGGGGGCCGTGCTGCGGCATGGTGGATCCACAAATCTTCTCGCGCCCAAAAAACAACAATTTGGGACAATTTCTTGCACAATTGAGGCCCCTCACAGACCCCTCCATCAGTCCCATGGGCTCAGGATACCTCTATCCTGACCCCTTATATCCTATTTACACTTTATTCCCCCCCCAGGAACCGTGTCACAAATGATAAAATGGCAGCCGCAACTTTTCTCCCAGGTTGCGGTCAGGCAATCATGGTATTGTTGTTGATGAGTGGATCCATGAATCCACTGTGGTAGATCCACGGTGGATCCACGTCTCTAGATATACATATATCTTTTTCTTTAATAACTCCAAAACTACTGAACAGATTCACGCCAAATTACAAAATGCACTCTTTTTGTACCAAGATTCAGCTTGCTGCCAAATATGGTGTTATTCCATTCGGTTCGGGTTGTAGTTGTGTCTAAAATCCCTATGGGAAATTGCATTGGGAAAATGCGTTTAGGGACCCCCTTTTTTCTTGGCCCATGCTTGATGAATCACCCCGAAACTTTTCAGACATGTATATATACACACACACACACACACATATTATGTATATATATATATATTCACTGAAAAAACCATAGGTTTCAGGCACGTTATAGTTAGAAATTAGCATTTAAAAAACCTTAGAAATTGACTGAAAAAACCATAGGTTTTAGGGACAGTTATAGTTAGTTGGACATTTCACTCGTACAAAACCATAGAAATTCCCCCGTTATAGTTAGTTCAGCTAACTATAACTCGCGCCCCCGCAATGCACTGCTGATGACGTCACATATTACATCACTCATGACATGGTCAGTGACATCACTGATGACATCACTGATGACATCTCAAATGACATCACTGATGACATCACTGATGACATCATCCATGTGATAATTTGATGCATCTTCTCACACCCTAATATAACCTTTGATACACCCACTCTAAATTACAGACTGCCATTCTCAAAACCATGGCGCGTTTTAAGTTGGGGGGTTAAGTCCCCATGAATCCTGAGGGTCCCTGGGGTCCAACTAGCCCACCAGGTACCTCCAGTAAGCGCCACAGAGCTGCATTGCAGAGAGGTGTAAAAAGGGGCGTGGCCTCTGAACACCTCTCTGAGCACCTTTTTTGTGCCCTGGGGACCCCATCCCCCAGGGCCTGGTCCCCTTTTTAAAAAAAAAAAAAAAAATGTAAATGGGCCAATTCCGGCCCCGGGGACCCCATCCCCCGGGGCATGGCCACACATATTGTTTTTTTATAGGAAGGGGGCTGCATGGCCCCCCTCCTAAGGCCTCTATTGGCCCCGGGGACCCCATCCCCCGGGGCCCACCTTTATTTAATAATTTTTTGGGGTGGGAGGGGGGCCACGTGGCCCCCCTACCGGGCCACTTCTGGCGCCGGGGACCCCTTCCCCCGGGGCCTGGCCATCCTTTTTTATTTTTTTTAATACACAGGGGAGGGGGGCCACGTGGCCCCCCTCCCAGGCCACTTCTAGCCCCGGGGACCCCATCCCCCGGGGCCTGGCCTCCTGTTGGGGACCGTGGGGGTAGCCCCAATGCCCCCACGGTCTCTGCCGGCTCCTCGCATCCTGCGGGAGCCGGCATTGCTTTTCCACATGCAGCTCCCTGTGTGGAAAAGCAATCTGCTTTGCTTCATTGAAGCGAGAGCAGGTTTCCCGGCTCTCGCTTCAATGAAGCAAAGCAGTTTGAAATGACAGGGCGGGAGCCGCGAGGCTCCCACCCTGTCATTGCAAACAGCAGTGTCCCCGGGGTGGGCACTCCGGGACACTGCAGGAGCCGGCCCTGGGGGGTGGCGGTCCCCAGGGCCATCACAGGCTCCAGGAGGGGGGCAGCGCGGCCCCCCTCCCAACATTGGCAAAGCCCTGGGGAGGTGGTGGTCCCCGGGGCTCGGGGGTCCGTAACGAATTTACATAGTTAGTGCCCCGGGGAGGTGGCGGTCCCCGGGGCGTGTGGGGGAGCTGGAGCCGCCCCACACAGGTTCTTTATTTACAAAAAAAAACAAGCCCCGGGGGGGTGGCGGTCCCCGGGGCTGCGGGGGGGTCCTTGTGAGACCCCCTAAGCATGCCTAGGGGGTCAGGGTATCTCTACCCTGCCCCCTTTTCTTGTTTTACGTGATTGTTTTTCTGTTTTCTTGTGACTCGGTTCTACCGAGTCACAAGATGGCTGCCAACACTTCCTGGTTTGGAGTGTTGACAGCCAATTAGAATGAAGCTCGTGGTCGGGAGGGTGCGCGGATCCACCGTGCCTCTAAATATCGAAACTTTTATTTTTGATTTTCTCAGGAACTACTGAACGGATTTACACCATTTAAGAAAAAGAGTTCTTTCTGAAACAAGGGCTACCTTAGTGCCAAATTTGGTGTAATTCCGTTCAGCAGTTCCAGCTGTAGCCGTGTCTAAAGTTTCCTATGGGAAATGCATTTTTCGACCTCTTTTTTTTTAATTTCTCAGGAACTACTGAACAGATTTACACCATTTAACAAAAAGGTCTCTTTCTGAAACAAGGGCTACCTTATTGCCAAAGTTGGTGTAATTCCGTTCAGCAGTTCGGGCTGTAGCCGTGTCTAAAGTTTCCTATGGAAATGAACATGGAGAAAACACGTTTTGGGACCCCCCTTTTTTCTCGGCCCCCGCTTGCCGAATCACCCCGAAACTTTCAAGACAGGAGCTGACCGGAGCAGGCTACGAGTTTTGAAAATTTCGCGAAGATTCGTCAACCGGCGCCAAAGATATTGAGAAAACAAAAAACGAGTTTCCTATGGAAACTAGGTCCTAACTATAACTATCTACTGGCGACCGCCAGTAGATAATATATATATATATATATATTGCACTGCTTTTAATAACATTCCGCGTGCTATTACTCAACATTTGACATGTAAAACTGAATATGCGGTCTATGTTTTAGAGTGTAGCTGTAATTTAAAATATATTGGAAGTACTAAGTTGGCAGTACATAAAAGGGTCTTACAACATTTAAGAGCTATCACCAATAATGACCCAAGTTACCCTGTGGCTAGGCATTTTAAGGACTGTCAGGAAAGCAATCTTAGTCATTTACAATAGTATGTGTTGGATGCCATCCCTCTAGACAAAAGAGGGGGGAACAGAGAAGCGAAATTAAGACGACTGGAAACGCAATTCATATTGGAATTAGATACCAAATATCCGGGGGGTCTAAATACGAGTGAGAGCCTCTACACGTTTTTATGAAACCCGAGCATCCAAATGTATACTACTGCTGCTATTCTGGTGATGTGTGACATCTACAAATGTATGATCTCTATCTTATATATATTTCTGATGAATGATTATTTATACATATATTTATATTTTTATTGGTCTTATGTCATTTGAGATGTCATCAGTGATGTCATCAGTGATGTCACTGACCATGTCATGAGTGATGTAATATGTGACGTCATCAGCAGTGCATTGCGGGGCGCGAGTTATAGTTACCTGAACTAACTATAACGGGGAATTTCACGGGTTTTGTACGAGTGCAATGTCCAACTAACTATAACTGTCCCTAAAACCTATGGTTTTTTCAGTGAATTTGTAAGGTTTTTTAAATGCTAATTCCTAACTATAACATGTCTGAAACCTATGGTTTTTTTCAGTGAATTTCAAAGGTTTTGTAAATGACAATTTTTAAATGTATTAATTTTTATATTTATTTTTTTGATACTGATTTACTACATTTTTTAAACTATTTATTTTTAGATATTTTATTTTTTTAAATACATTGAATTACATTATACATTACATTACAAAATATACTTTCTCAGAATGAATTACTTTAGTTTAAATACTTTGCAAATAGGCAAAAAAACTTTTAAGTACAGTAGTTACAGTTGTTGCAATGGGCAACACAATTTCAAACACAATGCAACATTGAGCTCAATGTGAATTTCAAGTTAAATGCAATTAGTTACTTTATGGATTACTTTTCTAACCACAGGACTGGATCCTAGATTCAGTCCTGGGACATCTCCTGTAAACAGTTGAGTAAAAGCGTTTTGGTTACAGTAGTGATTTTTAAGGAATATTATTGTATTTTAAAAGTTGACACAGAAACTTTTTCACATAGAATCACCAATGTTATCCTATGGGAGGAAATTCACTTAGCAGGTAAGTAGTGTTATCGTTACTTTTTCTTACTCAGTGGTGGATCCTGGATCCAGCACTGGTGCATCTCCTGTAAACAGTTGAAAGAATGCGTTTAAGTCATATAGGCGATTTTTAAGGAATATTTGTAGTTTGTGAAAATCGACACTTTGAAACTTTTCTGCTGAAAACCAGACAATGGATTCCTATGGAAGGAAATACAAGTTACTGGTAAGTATGGTTAGAATTACTTTTCAGGGTCAGTGCTGGGCTAAAAGATGCAGCACTGGGTTCTCTCCTGATAACAGGTGAGTAAATCGGAATTCGTAGTTCGGCTGATTTTAGGGGAATATTATAAAGTTCCAAAACTCCACACTTAGAAGAATTTCCAAGTGAAACCTATGGAAGGAAATTCAAGTTACTGGTAAGTACGGTTAGAATTACCTTTCAGGGTCAGTGCTGGGCTAAAAGATGCAGCACTGGGTTCTCTCCTGATAACAGGTGAGTAAATCGGAATTCGTAGTTCGGCTGATTTTAGAGGAATATTATAAAGTTCCAAAACTCCACACACACAAGAATTTCCAAGTGAAACCAGTCAATGTTAGCCTATGGAAGGAAACTCAAGTTACTGGTAAGTACGGTTAAAATTACTTTTCAGGATCAGTACTGGGCTCAAAGATGCAGCACTGAGGTCTCTCCTGATAACCGGTGAGTAAATTGGAATTCGTAGTTCGGCTGATTTTAGAGGAATATTTGTATGTTTCAAAAATCGACACTTAGAAACTTTTTCAGCAAAAGCAGGCAATGATATCCTATGGAAGGAAATTCAAGTTACTGGTAAGTACGGTTAAAATTACTTTTCAGGATCAGTACTGGGCTCAAAGATGCAGCACTGAGGTCTCTCCTGATAACAGGTGAGTAAATCGGAATTCGTAGTTCGGCTGATTTTAGAGGAATATTTGCACAATGGTGAAGGAAGGGGGTGGGGCCTGAAGTGACATGTCTGCAAACACGCCCTGTGGCGCGTTTTAAGTTGGAGAATTAATTCCTCCTCAATCCCGAGGGTCCCTAGGGGCCAACTGGCCCACCAGATACCTCCAGTATGCGCCAGAGAGCTGCGTTGCAGAGAGGTGTTCAGAGGCCACGCCCCTTTTTACAACACTCTGCAACGCAGCTCTGTGGCGCTTACTGGAGGTACCTGGTGGGCTAGTTGGCCCCCAGGGACCCTCAGGATTGAAGAGGATTTAATTCCCCATCTTAAAACGCGCCACGGGGCCTGTTTGCACACATGTCACCTGAAGCCATGCCCCCTCCCTTCACCACTGTGCAAACACGCCCCGTGGCGCGTTTTAAGTTGGGGGATTAAGTCCCTTGAATACTGAGGGTCCCTGGAGTCCAACTAGCCCACCATGTACCTCCAAAGCGCCACAGAGCTGCGTTGCAGAGAGGTGTAAAAGGGGCGTGGCCTCTGTACACCTCTCTGCAACGCAGCCCCTGGCGCATACCGGAGGTTCCTGGTGGGCTAGTTGGCCCCAGGGACCCCAGTATTCAAGGGGAATTACTTCCCTTCTTAAACGCGCCAGGGGCGCGTTTGCAGACTGCTGCAGGGAGGGGCGGGGCCTCCAGCACGATGCCGGTCTTTTTTGTGTGCTTTTTCTGCCCAGGGGTCCTTGTGGGACCCCTGAGCAGACCTAGGGGGTCAGGGTGTTTCTACCCTGCCCCCTTTGTGCGTTTTGCGCACTTGTTTCTTGTGATTTTTTTTTTTAATCGGCGGGATCCGCGCACCCTAAGCGCATCCCGCCGTTTAAAAAAAAAATGCTTTTCTGCCCAGGGGGTCCTTGTGGGACCCCTGAGCAGACCTAGAGGGTCAGGGTGTTTCTACCCTGCCCCCTTTTGCGCTTTGCGCACTTGTTTCTGTCCCTCGGTTCTACCGAGGACAAAATGGCTGCCAACACTTCCTGATTTGGAGTGTTGACAGCCACTTGACAGCCAATTAGCATGCAGCTCGTGATCGGGAGGGTACGCGGACCCTACTCGGCCATAGATATATATGTGACTTTACTTTTGATTTTCTCAGGAACTACTGAACGGATTTACACCATTTAAGCAAAAGGCATGACACTGAACCAAGGGCTACCTCTTTGCCAAATTTGGTGTAATTCCGTTCAGCAGTTCGGGCTGTAGCCGCGATGAACGGTTCCTATGGAAAAATGAATGGGGAAAACGTGTTTTGGGACCCCCCTTTCTTCTCGGCCCCCGCTTGACGAATCACCCCAAGACTTTCAGGATAGGAGCGGACCGGAGCGCCCCAACAAGTTGGAAGCTTTCGCGAAGATTCGTCAACCGGCGCCAACGTTATTTCAAATACAATGTTGCGGATTTCCTATGGAAAATAGGTCCTAACTATAACTATCTACTGGCGACCGCCAGTAGATAATATATATATATATATATATATATATATATATATATATATATATATGTATATATATATATATAAATATATATATGAAACTTCCTGACACTGCTGGTTACATCCACCTGGGCGAGGCCGGTGCGAGACACAGGTGCCGGGACCCGGTTGCAGTATGTATGACTCCAAGAGACTCCATAGACATATTCAACGAACAAGTCACAACGCAAATAAAACAGCTCAATTTGAAAGTACAAACTACCAAACAGAAATGTAACAGACGTAATCATCAATATCACAAACTCATGAAGAGACTATACGATGACAACCGGATAGTCATCAGAAACTCCGACAAAGGAGGGAACATTGTGATCTGGTCCAAAGATGACTATACTAAAGAGGCATTATCCCAGTTGAATGACAGAACATGCTACATCAAAAGCAATGGATTAAATTTAAAAACCATATACAATAATTTCTATACCAAATTGTTATCTTGGAAAACACAGGGACTTATTAACATGCAGGAGTACAAGTTCCTTAAAAAAGAAAATCCAACAACTCCTTCAATTTACTTCATACCGAAGATACATAAAGACCCAAAAATACCACCAGGGAGACCGATCATCTCAGCTAGAGATGGGTTGCTTGAACATACATCACAATATGTTGATTATTTTTTACAAGGATATGTCAAATCCTTACCGTCATATGTAAGGGACACTAGTGACTTTTTGAACAAGTTAAACAATTTTGAATGGGACAATGATTACTTACTGATAGCTCTTGACCTAACATCACTTTACACAAGTATAAGACACAATGATGGTATGGCAGCATTAGAACATTACTTATCCAAGAGATCGGAAGAACTAAGACAACACAGCAAGATGTTGATTGATATGGTGGACTTTTGCCTCAACAATAATGTTTTTATGTTTAACAACATGCTCTTTCAACAAACAAGAGGGTTAGCTATGGGAGCCAGCTTCTCCCCCAGCTATGCGTGTTTACAGTACACATGGGCTGGTGGGAGGAGCTGGTCCTGGCAACCAAACATAGCGGTTACATACAGAACAACATTAAGCTATGGCTCTGATTTATTAACGATCTGTTTATAATTTGGAAGGGCACATATCAAATAGCAGTTGAATTTGTAGCAGCCATCAACAATAATGAAAGTAACTTGCTCTTTACAGCCACCATCAGCGACACAACGGTTAGCTTTTTAGATACTCAGGTGTATATTCAAAATAACAGAGTGGAGACCAGAATTTACCGCAAAGAAACGGCTGGCAATTCCGCATTACATGCCAGCAGTGCCCATCCCAGGCATTTAGTCAACAGTATCCCCTATGGGGAGATGCTGCGATTGAGAAGAGTGAGCAGCAACAGTGAGGCCCTTAAAATTGCCCAAAGAGAAAGCAAAGCCAGATTCTTAGAGAGAGGCTATTCCCACAAAGTAATAGACAGGGCAATTGCAAAGTCCATGATACAAGTCAGGGAAGAGTTACTTAGGAAAACAGTGAGAGTGACACAGATTATCCAGACAAACAAGATAATAGTAAGAACGCTGAAGCCAAAGAATTCAGGATAATCATGGGATTTAGCAGACAGGAAAAAGAGTTGCGGGCAATAATTAAACGCAATTGGCCACAAATATTAAGTGATCCGATAACAGGGCCATTGCTTCCACAAAAAGTGTCAATCACACACAGCAGAGGACCCTCCATGAGAGACAGGTTAGTGAAAACTAGCCCGGAAATGATTGAGGGAAGTAACTGGCTCATGACACATAAGGGTTTCTTCAAGTGCAAAACATGTAAGGCATGCCAGGAGGGTCTCAATAAAATGACCTACCAGACCCCGTTCAGTTCAAAGGAACATCAAATCACTAAACTATTAACGAGTAATACAGATCATGTGATATATGTACTTCTATGCCCATGTGGCTTACAATATATTGGAAGTACAAAACTTCAAGCACACAAAAGGATACTTCAACACATGCGAGCCATAACAAATCAGGACAATACATACCCAGTGGCACGACATTTCAGGGAGTACCACAAGTCCAATAGCCAAGAATTAAGATATTACCTTATAGATGCAGTACCACCCAGTAGAAGAGGAAGGAATAGAGAAACAAAACTACGTAGGCTAGAGACTAGGTACATTATAGAAATGGATTGTAAACACCCGGGGGGACTTAATACCACAGAAGATTTATACACTTGCCTTTAGGTTTCAGATTTGAGATTTTTTAGATTCTTTTTAGATCTTTTTAAAAATCTAATATTTAATGTTTTATATTTGTAATTAATATTTAAATATTGACATTTATCTGAAATTTGGAGAGAAATGAAGAACATCTAATCAGTCTAGATTCACATGTAAACATTAGTCAATTTTACCCTAAAATTAAAAAGAACAACAAGAGGAAGGGTATCATAAGACAAAAGTAATTACAAACAAACAATGAAATGTCTATCATACAGGGGTCAATGGGTATTTAAACCCTTAATTGAGCAGATGTAAAATAGCAACAAACAGCATTACTTTAAGGAGATTGCTACACAAAAAGTGGCTATAGTGAATCAAAACATTATTATTCCTGGGAACACTGTAATGCAATGTGAAAGTTTTTACAATGGCACCAGTCACTTTAAACACAATTTTTAACACAATAGCGCTTTAGAGAGTCATTGGCTACATAGACTACATACAAAAATGTAAAAACAAAGCACATTGGAACTTTATGAAGAGGGATTTAACATGATATGTGACTAAAATGTATTTTACAGGGAGTTACATACACTACAATGTAAGGACATATTTATTGTTATTTTTATAACGATTTCTGATTATGAAATTGTGAACCATTATAAGGTTTTAACAATTTTATCAAAAAACATTTAATCTATGATATTAATCTGGAATTATTTAATGTAAAAATGTTTTTAGTAGAACATTGGTCTATTACATGCAGAAATTGCCAAATCAAACTTCATATGTATTGGTTGAGTATGTATATGTAGAACTTCTATGTCTATGACTGCATTTAGTTTTGCACGTAGCACTTGGCCCTTTAAAAAACAAAAAATGAAATCGCAGCATTATGTCATGTGATCAAGGCTCAACTCGAGCTGAAACGCGTAATGGCGGCATCGGAATAAAGAAAAGATACTGAGCACTTAACCTGTTGTCCGTGTCCGTATGTGTGGCAGCAATATAGGAAAGACAAACAGAATTCAGGATATATATATATATATTTATATATATATATATATATATATATATTCGTATTACTCGTCTCGTATGTACTCCCATAGATCAGGATAAAGACGATGTGGACCCAAATTGCTGGTGCTGTTATTTTATTTTGCTTTGTGCCCTGCACCAACCGCCATAATATATATATATATATATATATATATTCACTGAAAAAACCATAGGTTTCAGGCACGTTATAGTTAGAAATTAGCATTTAAAAAACCTTAGAAATTCACTGAAAAAACCATAGGTTTCAGGGGCGTTATAGTTAGTTGGACATTTCACTCGTACAAAACCATAGAAATTCCCCCGTTATAGTTAGTTCAGCTAACTATAACTCGCGCGCCCGCAGTGCACTGCTGATGATGTCACATATTACATCACTCATGACATGGTCAGTGACATCACTCATGACATCACTGATGACATCTCAAACGACATCACTGATGACATCACTGATGACATCATCCTTGTGATAGAGTGGCAGACCTCCTCTCACCCTAATATAACCTTTGATACACACACTCAAAAATACAAACTAACATTTTCAAAACAATGGACATACCAATACCAGTTACAACACACCTATTCAGTAATTCCAAGATCTACACACACATCCACTCATTCACCAACAGTCCCTATACAGTCACTCATACATGTACTCACTCATCATATGTACTCATACACCTATACATCCTGTTACACACCGCCACTCATCCATAGAGTTACTCACATACATAGTCACACATGCAAACAAAGTATCAAACATCCATTTACTTGCATATACAGTTATACACACACTACCACACTTACTTCTACAGAAACTTACACATACTTACTCTCTTAAACAATCACTTATAGAAACACCTACTTATTTGTACAGGAACTCTTCCAATCTCTCACTCTCACATATACTCACTTATATACACCAATACTCACATATACTAGTTTAAAACATATGTAGTTACTCATAAAGACACTATTGAGACAGTCATTCACTCACTAACACACCCATACACATACTCATCCACCTATACAGTCCTGCACACATGCTGTCTTCAACACATACAAACAGTGAGTCACTCATTCATGCATCTATGCACTAAGTAATACCCCCACCGAACCATACAGACACTCAGACACTCATACTGATACTCAAAAAACCAACTAATAACCCATATAGACACTCATGTAGCTACTCACCAACCCATGCAGCCACTTATACACAAAGTGAGAGACTGATACAGATATTTTCATATTTAAACATTACTCACTAACCCATGTATTCACTAAGATACACTTAGTCAGTTATACAATCAATTTTACAAAAACAAATCATCCATTTAGACACTTAAATACCCATTTATTCTTCCATCGACCTTGAGATATACATATATAAAACATATTTAATTTTCAGAAAAGCACACATTCACTGGATGATGTCATCAGTGATGTCATCAGTGATGTCATTTGAGATGTCATGAGTGATGTCATGAGTGATGTCACTGACCATGTCATGAGTGATGTAATATGTGACGTCATCAGCAGTGCATTGCGGGCGCGCGAGTTATAGTTAGCTGAACTAACTATAACGGGGAATTTCTATGGTTTTGTATGAGTGAAATGTCCAACTAACTATAACGCCCCTGAAACCTATGGTTTTTTCAGTGAATTTCTAAGGTTTTTTAAATGCTAATTTCTAACTATAACGTGCCTGAAACCTATGGTTTTTTCAGTGAATTTCTAAGGTTTTTTAAATGCTAATTTCTAACTATAACATGCCTGAAACCTATGGTTTTTTCAGTGAATATATATATATTTATTATACTATGTATACATGTGAAAATGTCTCGGTCCCCTGTTTGCCTCGGTGGCACGGAAAAAATGGGTGGAACTGATGTCAGCACGCCGACGAGGTTCTCTTATGGCTCCGATGACATCATACGGTGTCGCGAGCGGAGCCGTGCTCGTTGACGTGGGAGAGCTAGGAAAGAATTTCCGTGGAATGCTGGTGCAGGGGCTATTCACCTAAGTGTTCAGGCTAGTCCTGTTTATGTTGCCACTCCAGAAACCGAAACCAGTTATCCGAGAGCAGAGGCCCTGCAGATGGCACACGAGGTGGGGTGCCCAGTCGTGTGCACCGGCGGGGCAGCGAAGTGACAAGCACCACAACCCACAAAAAAGGTAATGAGGGCACTGAATAACACAGGATCTTCTCTTTGTATCTGGCAGGAACAACGAAGTTAAAATGCCCTAGTACCAAAATGTAGAATTAGTGCTACAACGGTCTTCAAGAGGACCTGCGATGCCGCTTCTGCCTCCCGTACCCTGGAGGAGGCACATGGGTCACGCGGTACGGTCATACTGCGGTGGGACGCACACTGGTTGACCTCTCATGGCACTGCTCCACACTTCAGGGAGGACGCTTTCCATTAGCTATGTTTTCTGATAACATGTCGCGCCGGCCCCGTCCAACAACAGAACTCCTTTAGATCCAAACAGACTCTTCCACTCTCTCACCGGAAGTGAAACCAGGCCACGCGGACACTTTCACAATACAACAGCCGGGAATGCACTTTTCGGTAAAAAAACCACATTCCTTCCTCCTAATTAATCAAATAAACGTCTCACTGAAGAACAGGGGCCAGTTTCGATCGGTAAACAGCCGTTACAACGACTTTTTTACTTTGCGATACCATTACAACGCATGCATTACCATGCATGCGTTGTACATCACGAAGTCATTACTACGCAGTTTTTTAGAACACATGGTCATTTACCACGCATGCCTTTACAACGAATTTTGTTGTAAAGGTATGTATGGTAAATGACCATGCGTTCTAAAAACATGTAGACGATCCATGTCGTTGTAAGGAAACAGAGGCTGTTCCGTTTCCTCACAACGACGTGCACCGCCCCTCAGAGATGACGTGAAGCAGGAACCACGAGGAGAGAGGAACCATGAGGAGTGAGAGCTAAGGGGGATTGGGCATGGGGTGGGGGTTTCTTTTCTAGGGTTTAGGGTAGTGCAGTGGTGTTTGGGTGGTGTAGGGGGTCGTGCTGGGGGTAGTGTTTTAGGGTTTAGGGTAGTGCAGTGGTGTTTGGGTAGTGTAGGGGGTCGTGCTGGGGGTAGTGTTTTAGGGTTTAGGGTAGTGCAGTAGTGTAGGGGGTCGTGCTGGGGGTAGTGTTTTAGGGTTTAGGGTAGTGCAGTGGTGTATGGGGAGTGTAGGGGGTCGTGCTGGGGTAGTGTTTTAGGGTTTAGGGTAGTGCAGTGGTGTTTGAGTAGTGTAGGGGGTCATGCTGGTGGTAGTGTTTTAGGGTTTAGGGTAGTGCTGTGGTGTTTGTGTAGTGTAGGGGGTCATGCTGGGGGTAGTGTTTTATGGTTTAGGGTAGTGCAGTGGTGTTTGGGTAGTGTAGGGGTCATGCTGGGGGTAGATTTAGGGTTTAGGGTAGTGCAGTGGTGTTTGGGTAGTGTAGGGAGTCGTGCTGGGGGTAGTGTTTTAGGGTTTAGGGTAGTGCAGTGGTGTTTGTGTAGTGTAGGGGGTTGTGCTGGGGGTAGTGTTTTAGGGTTTATGTTAGTGCAGTGGTGTTTGGGTAGTGTAGGGGGTAGTGCTGGGGTAGTGTTTTAGGGTTTAGGGCAGTGCAGTGGTGTTTGTGTAGTGAAGGGGTCATGCTGTGGGTAGTGTTTTAGGGTTTAGGGTAGTGCAGTCGTGTTTGTGTAGTGTAGGGGCGTGTTTTATGGTATAGGGTAGTGCAGTGGTGTTTGGGTAGTGTAGGGGGTCATGCTGGGGTTAGTGTTTTAGGGTTTAGGGTAGTGCAGTGGTGTTTGGGTAGTGTAGGGGGTCGTGCTGGGGGTAGTGTTTTAGGGTTTAGGGTAGTGCAGTGGTGTTTGTGTAGTGTGGGAGGTCATGCTGGGGGTATATTTAGGGTTTAGTGTAGTGCAGTGGTGTTTGGGTAGTGTAGGGAGTCGTGCTGGGGGTAGTGTTTTAGGGTTTAGGGTAGTGCAGTGGTGTTTGGGTAGTGTAGGGAGTCGTGCTGGTGGTAGTGTTGTAGGGTTTAGGGTAGTGCAGTTATGTTTGGGTAGTGTTTTAGGGTTTAGGGTAGTGCAGTGGTGTTTGGGTAGTGGAGGGGGTAGTGTTTTAGGGTTTAGGGTAGTGCGCCCAACCAGCCACAATATCCGTGGACAAAGGGAATCCTGACTCTTTGGAATGCTCCGTCAATTGAATAATTTGGGTCAAGGGCCCTACCACGTCCAAGACCTATCAATTCCTTTCTTGGGATCCCTCATATACTTGGAGAAAAAGGTACATAGTTTCTCATCAATTTCAGGCGTGTGTGCCACCTTCCCCTTCAGTGAGGGCCTGGGGCATTCTCCCCTCATCCTATTCCTGACCTCCCTTTCAAGGGGTTGATGGATTTTCCCCACCACATACTCTGCCACTTTGGCGTCAGGTGTCCACTCTGCCGACCTAGGATGGTAAATTTGGGTAGGCTCGAACATGTCCGAGTGGACCCCGTGCCCAACCGGGGACTGAGAGGAGTGGGACTCTGGACGCCAGGGACGCCCCGAGTCCTTATCCTCATCGGAGGAGAAATCGTCCTCCGATACACCCTCTCCCTCTAAGGGAAACCCGCCGTCGGGGTCTACAATAGTGGTGACAGTGTCGCAATTTTCTCTGGGCCCCTCCTCCTCCCGGCAGGGTGCATGTTTTAGCGTTCGCGCACTCTTGAGGAAGGTCTCCGTAAGTTTATCAAATCCTTCCAAGTGCCCCGCGTTATGCTTAACGGCCCTTTTATTCCCCATCTGGGAGCTACTTGGACCCGCCACCACCAGATCTGGGTCACTGAACACCCCAGGGATGCTTTTCGCCAGCTTATCAACCTGATCCCTAAGAGGAGCCAGCGCCCTAGAAATAGCCAGAGAGAGGGCTTGGTCCACTGCTGGAGGGAGAAGTTGGGGGCCATTCCTCCTCCACTTCCTGGTAGGAGGAGTAAAAATGGTCTTCTGGAGAAGACATGATAGCAGAGGGTGTGAGCACAGAACAAATGCCCTTAAAATCCTTAAGACAGCCCCCTCACCGGTGCTCCAACAGCTGGGCTTTCCCCGAAGCTGTTATAAGAATAGACTGAGGCGCAATACCAATTACCACCATCAGGTGGCGCTCGTCACTAACGTGGCCGTGTGGGGAAATCACCGCGTAGCGGTGTCAAAATTAGGCGAGGGTTGGTCGGGAATCAAGCGGACACTAAAGGAGTGACCGGATTCCCAAACGCGCGTAAAGACCAGCGGGAGCGCTCGACGGAGCTGCCTCGCTCGGACCAGACGCGCCTGACAGGATCTCACCGCGCGCAGAGCACACAGCGGGAGAAACTGCGAGGGGGAGAACGCGCTCGGGCAAGAGCCTGCTGCGCAGGGAATATGAAACAATACCAAGGCAATAATGCTAATAACGTGCACAAGAAACCGCTATACAAACAGC
Source organism: Calotriton arnoldi (assembly GCA_963921515.1). Lineage (NCBI taxonomy): Eukaryota > Metazoa > Chordata > Amphibia > Caudata > Salamandridae > Calotriton > Calotriton arnoldi. The sequence continues at coordinate 153,931 of CAWUFW010014026.1, forward strand.
AACAACGTCAGATTAAGCCAAGAATGTAAGGAATGCACTTAACTGACGAGCAGTGAAGAAAGAGGAAGCGGAAGGGACGTCACGATATTATATACGATGGACTGTGATATGATTGGACTATAGTTGCCTTGGTGACTACCCCCCTAATGGTTCATGGGTTGTGTAGTCTTTTGTTTAATCATTGTTGTGTTACGTTTTCTTTGAACTGCTATGCAAATAAAGTGAGGAAAGATATGCATAATCCTCGCCTCCGTCCTGCCATAGAATTCATTAAACTTTATTTGATCTGATTTAGAAACATAGATCATAAAAGTGTACATAAAAACAGTAAATCCTCTTTCCTAATACAATACAGTGAGAATTAATTAAAACCAGTAGGTAAAAACAGGTGTTACAAAGCCCGGTTCAGAGCAACTTCAGGTTAACAGAATCGTAAAGTTCAATGTTTCGCAAGATCAATCTCATGTACTTCGTGCAAAATACGCAATAAGGGGTCCAAGTAAGATGTAACGCTCCAATACCTGACCAGTTTGCACTATATAAAACTGCAGAAAAACTAAAAATAAAAAGTGTTTTGCACACTTCTGTCATTGGGCTATATGTGGGCTACATCTGGGTGATATTTGTGCTACATTTGGGCTCTTTTTTCTCTGGTGGCCATCTTGGGAGACTTATTTGTTATGAAGTTTCCTAATTTCGTCATTTACTGCAGTCTCCTCAGTAGGAAATGCTTTCAGTTTTTACTTTGATTCCATCAAGAAGGCATTCAGATGTGTCACACATTTGCCATAAATTCAGAATGTTAGCACTCTAGTTGTTCATTAGATCACTGTAGTAAAGCTACTGCTCACCAGGGAGTTAACTGGAATTCTACTGCTGGTATTGAAAGTGATTGTTTCAGTCTGCATGTCAGAATTTTCTAATGAAATAGAAGAGGATTTGAGATCTCACTTAAAACATGCCCTAAATTTTCTTTCTGCAGCACTAACCATAATTTCTATGGCAAAATGAACCCCCTCATTTTGTTCCTTTTTAAATTAAATGTTTTAAGTGTTACCAGTTTATTCCAATCAAGATGGCTTCAGGTGTGCCATACTTTTGTCATAAGTAAGACTGTTAGCTCTCTAGTTGTTCTTTAGAACACTCTGGGAAGCTGCAGTAGAACACAAAGGCATCAACTGACAGGCTGCTCCTGTTGAAATATAACAGGAAGATATTTGAGATCTCACTTAAAACATGTCCTAATTTTTCTTTCTACAGCACTAACCATAATTTCTATGACAAAATGAACCCCATCATTTTGTTCCTTTTTAAATTAAATGTTTTAAGTGTTACCAGTTTATTCCAATCAAAATGGCTTCAGGTGTGCCATACTTTTGTCATAAGTAAGGCTGTTAGCACTCTAGTTGTTCTTTAGAACACTCTGGGAAGCTGCAGTAGAACACAAAGGAATCAACTGACAGTCTCTGCCCTTGTTGGATGTACATGTTTTACTGAGAATGTCAGACTTCATTCTCACATGACTGAGAAAGATAATGTGAATTTACAGAAACTATGCTCTCATTTTAGCTTCTGGAGCACCTTCCAAAACTGTATGGGACAAGCATGTGAAAATAGTTTTCTCTCAAACATGATTCATGATATCCCAGCAGAAGGTTTTTTACAGGGTAAAATCACCTTAGAACACACCACAATTCCTGAAATTAGTATGGTACCATCAACAAATGAATTCTAATGTAACTAAAGTCTGTTATCACCCTTTATAGTTCTCCTTTTGGTAACCCTCAAAATCTTCGATTCACTACAATGCATTTCAATGGGGTACTATCATTTATATTGGTCCCATGATGGCTGCCAGCAATTCCAGGATGAAGTGCTGACAGCCAATCAGATCTCACAATGACATGTGTGGTTAGGCTCCGCCCAGATATATATGTGTTTTCTTTTTCAAATTTCTCAGGAACTACTGAACAGATTTACACCATTTAACCAAAAGGCACGACTCTGATCCAAGGGCTACCTTTTTGCCAAATTTGGTGTAATTCCGTTCAACAGTTCGGGCTGTAGCTGCGACTAAAGGTTCCTATGGAAAATTGCATGGGGAAAACATGTTTTGGGACCCCCCTTTTTTCTTGGCCCCCACTTGACGAATCACCCCGAAACTTTCAAGATAGGAGCGGACCGGAGCGGGCCATAAGTTTTGAAAATTTCGCGAAGATTCGTCAACCGGCGCCAAAGTTATTGGGAAAAGAATGTTGCGGATTTCCTATGGAAAATAGGTCCTAACTATAAATATCTACTGGCGGCCAGTAGATAGTATATATATATATATATATATATATATATATATATATATATATATATATATATATATGAAACTTCCTGACTCTGCTGGTTACATCCACCTGGGCGAGGCCGGTGCGAGACACAGGTGCCGGGACCCGTTTGCAGTATGTATGACTCCAATCCATCAGTTAAATAACTGACAACTGCCAAGTTCGGCAGTGTTGGGTGAAACCTGGGAGCATTTTATTGGATTATTGCCAGAACCGCCGTGGCTGAAGTGAAATACTACCCTACCCTACCGACCTGAATGGTTGTCAGTTATTTAACTGATGGATTGCAGTCATACAAACTACAACCTGTAGGAATGTGTGTTATTCAAAACCACGGCAGCTGCGAGGGACAGAGAGGCTGTCAATATGGCACCAGCCTGTTTAGGGGAAGGAGGCTGTCATTTTACAAAGGACTTTAAGGAGATATCTGCATGAAAGGCACATCAGGAAAAAAAGTTTCATTTTTTTTATTCTATGCAAGACCAAATGCTGCATTGTCTATGAGAGACTATAACAACTTTCTAATTATGGCAAAACAAAAAGATTACCACCTGGTTTAAAGCAGTGGATATACATGCAGATATGGCGGCCACAACCCCGGTATTTGTACCAATAACTTTGTCAGTCCATTGTTGTTGCCTATTCTATGCATTCCTCCAATGAAATTACCCATGAAGCAATTTAAGCATGTGTTATCTTGATGGCGTTTGAAATGAGCACTGAAGAAGGCAGTCTGCCGAAATGCATTTACTCAAAATAAACAAATTAATGTCCTGTGAGTGCTCCGTGCCTGTTTTTTGAGCTGGAATATATATATATATATTTTTTCCTTCAGATAAATCTAACTATAAGTATAACTATGACTGCTGAATTTCTATGGTTTTGTATGGGTAAAACATCAGCCTAACTATAACGACCCTGTAACTTTTGATTTTACCAGAGAATTTCTATATTTTTTTTAAAACTGGGGCTTCAATCCACAGAGGATCTGCAGTGTTTAAGTTTCATCAACAACAAAAAAAATGCAATTTTGAGCTTGTAAGTGGTCCCTCAGGGACCTCTCTATGGGTCCTATGGGGTCAGGCTACCTGTATCCTGACCCCTTGCATGTCTTTTACAGTGTAGTTTTGCCGCACCCGGTCAATCCAACAAAACAAATTGGCAGGTGCAACTTTTAATTCAGTCCACGGCCAGCCAATCAGGGCCTTCCTTTCCCATCCGGATCCTCGGATCCTCCACGGGTGGATCTGCAGATTATCCACGTCCTTAGATATCTGTATTATTTAACCATTAATATCTCTAAAAACTACTCAATGGACTTACACCAAATAACTGAAAACATGATCTGTATAACAAAATCTAGCTTTCTGCCAAATTTCGGTAATTCCGTTCAGCGGGTTGGGCTGTAGTCGTGTTAAAAAAAATGCAAAATCCCCATAGGCATAAAATGGGGGGAAAGCGTTTTGGGAGCCCCCTTTTTCCTGACCCCTGCTTGACGGATCACACGGAAACTTTCAACAGAGCAGCTGAACTGACTAAAGTATACATTTTGAAAATTTTGTAAAGATAGTCAAGCGGTACCAAAGTTATTGGCAAAATAAAAAATGCTCTTCCTATGGAAACTTTAGTCCTAATTTGAACAATCTACTGGCTATCACCAGTAGCTAATACATATATATATATTTTTTTTCTTGTCCACGATATTCAGTAGTACAACCCTCCAAGACTTTGCACTGCTCACTTCAAATGATATGTGCACAACCATGGTCTCCACAGTCACCAAATACAAGAGAGAAGGTCAGCAAAGTGAGATCTCCGCCAATGCCATCACCTCTACTTAATTCCTTTCAGAATGGGCAGTAAGCAAAAGAGACGGTGAGGAACTAAGAGAGAGAGTTAGAGAGACTATGCCTCGGCCACTCACAGGCCTGGAGATGCTCAGTAAAAACCTTACCAAAAGTATGATTCAGAGAGAGATTTTGGGAAACAAGATAAAACGTACAAAGAGAGAGCAAGAGATCTCAGATGCATGCAGCTAGTGTCTCGCTATGTAGCATAATCACATTGTTGACTCTTTGCATACATGTTTTGCATGCATTTACAGCATTCCTTCTACAGTAATTAAAGTGTGAAACTGACATATGCATCTACTGCATGTGTCCATGTTCAGCCTTGTAGACACAAGTTTGAATACCAATAGGTCCACTGAGTCTTTCTTCTTTCAAAGGTAAATAGAGAACCAAAGATAGGTAAAAATAAACATGTAAAAAAGTAGTGAAGAGTCACGTAAGGGTCGAACGAGTGAGTGCACACTGGCTCTAGCCTAACAAAAGGACCACTTCAAGGCCCGTGCAAAACTGTGGTGACATACCTCCTCATGCCTCCTGCATGAGGTTCAGCGTGTAGAGCGTGGGTGGAATGTAGGAATGTCATGACGTGGGAGGTTTGACAGTTGAGTGGAAGCTGGTCGGAGGATCAGCTCTGGTTTCCTGTACCATGCCAGTTACATGGATTAAAGTACTACTTCTACTACTCAATGTGTCAGCCCGTCCTTACAGAAATGGTGACGAGGATGGGATGAGGTCAAGGGAGAGTTAGATAGATTGTGTTTAAAAGGAGTTATTGAGAGAGTAGAAGCATCAGATTGGGTTTCTCCCTTGGTGATTGCCAGGAAGACCAACGGTAAACTCAGGTTATGTGTGGACCTGAGGGATTTAAATAGGAGTATCATTGTAGACCAATTTCCCTTACCAAAAATAAGGGAGATGCTCTCTGCCACTAAAGGTGTAAAGTGGTTCACGACCATCGATCTCACTGCTGCATACCACCAGGTCCCTCTACATAGGAAGAGCAGAAGCCCTACTACTTTTGTAACACTTTTTGGGTGTTTTAGGTTCAGAAGAGTACCGTTTGGGTTGGCATCTGCTGCCGCAATGTTTCAACGCATCATATTTGAGCTGTTCAAAGACGAACAAAATGTAATGTTTTTCAAGATGATATACTAGTGATGGGGAAAACTAAAAGGGACCATGATGTGACTATAAAAAGAGTGATGAATCTTTTGAAAGATAAGGGCCTTACTGCTGAGTATAAAAATGTAAGTTTGCACAACAAAAGGTGACGTATTTAGGTCGTGAAGTTTCAGTGGAAGGCATCAAACCGAAGAAAGAATTACTGGATGCTGTAGAGAAAGTGCCTGTTCCTGATAGCAAAGATGATGTGAGAGCTTTCTTAGGCCTAGTGGAGTTTTACTCAAAGTTCATTGAAAAGTTTTCATCTAAAACTTATTACATAAGACAACTTTTGAAAAACAAGTGTAAATTTGTATGGTCTAGTGAATGCAAAGAAGAGTTTATATCCATCAAAAAAGAATTGTGCATGACTATACCCCTGCAAGGATTTGATCCTACTTTGAAATCCATTGTAACAACTGATGCCAGCGGGAAAGGCATAGGCGCAGTTCTCACCCAAAGAAATGATACCGGTGAAGAATGTGTTGTAGCCTTTGGCTCTCGCTCTCTTACTGCAACTGAGGAAAAATATTCGGTGATAGAGCGAGAGGCACTGGCGTGCGTCTGGGGATTAGAACACTACAGGCCATTCATTTGGGGAAGCCATGTCTTGCTTAGAAGTGATCATAAACCCCTTACCAAAGTTGTGTCTACTAAGGGGTTGTATAAGGCTTCACCCAGATTGGCATGGTTATCTGTTAAACTCCTTGATTTTAAATACTATGTCCAGTACATGCCTGGTGCACAGAACAAAGTAGCAGATTTTTTAAGTAGACTACCCCTGACCACTCCTGAGATTAATGTACATGACGATGATATTGAACAATACAGTGTTGCACTTTTGAATGAAGGTGCAAAGGTAATTTCTTCACTTGAGTGGAGTCAAATGTATGAAGAAGATCGTGATTTATCTGAGGTGAAGAATTGGATCACAAATCGTTGGCCCACTAAGAATAAAGTTTCCCCACAAGTGAAGGTGTTTTGGGAACTCAGGGATGAATTATCAGTAGAAGATGATAAAATATTAAGGAATGGTAGAATTGTACCACCTGAAAGGTTAAGGGACAAAATTGTGGATGTATGTCATGAAGGACATTTAGGTATTACTAAAACTAAAAATCGTTTAAAGGAGCTGTACTGGTGGCCTGGTATGGGATTGTACATCGAAAGGAAGGTTCGGGAATGTGTGCAGTGTCAGAATGCAGATAAGAGTAAGATTACTTTAAGACCACCTTTATGTCCTGTTAGTGCACCAGACATGCCCTGGGAGAAGTTAAGTGTGGACATCACTGGCCCGATTTGGGATGGCCCAGTTCAGAAGTACATTATTGTTGCTGTAGACCATTTTTCGAAATGGCCTGAAGTTGTTATAGTTGAACATGTCAATGTGGGCACTGTGATAACGTTTTGGAAGAGATTTTCCGTAGAGAAGGTTTACCCAAATTGGAACACAATGGAACACAATTTGTGGCTGAGGCATTTGAGACGTTTTGAAGTCTAATGGAGTGAAACACAGTACCACTTCACTTTATCACCCGGCTGGTAATGGACATTTTAACCGAGTGATAAAAGGAGCAATCCAGTTAGCCAAGTGTAATGGTTTGGAGTGGGTAACGGAGTTGTTTCTCACCGTAACTGCGTTCAGATTAGCACCGAGTGCTTCAACAGGACATAGTCCATTTGAATTAATGAGAGGGAGGACGGCTTTCACGAAAGACAACATTGGTAGATGCCATGCACGAGGAGAGTTAATTGGGAACCGGATGTAGTGAAAGAAAGTATTGACAAGGCCAAACAAACATATAAGGCATATTATGATCACAAACATAGTTGCAAGCCAGTCAAGTTACAGGTTAGTGATATGGTGAGAGTTAAGAGGGCAGGAATCTTAAGGAGTGGGCAGAACAGGTTTTCAAGACCGCATAAGGTTACCCAATTGTTTTGCAATGCCGCTTTATTGAGCAATGGTAAGGTTAGGCATTTTAGTGCCTTGTCGATATGTGATAAACGTGTAGTTAGCGAAGATTGTAAGATTTGGAAAGGGTGTGATTGGTGGATGGAAGATGACGAAAAGGAGACAACACACGACAACATCTCGAATGAAATGAGGGGAAGCGTGGAGGTTTCACCATGTATTCAAGTTCCTGGAGTTACCGGAGTTGAGACAGGTGGTAGTGTGGGAAGGTTTGGGAGGATTGTGAAAAGACCAACAAGATTGAAGGACTATATTTGCAAATAGATTCAAATTTTTTTTTGGGTGTTTTATATCAAGGAGGGGAATGTCCTTCCTTGTTCATTCAGTTAATTTGTTCAGTGATTCATTTTAGTTCCTGTTAATTTTGCTTGTATTTTGAGCACCCAAGTTCTCATTGTTATATCTTATTTTCTTATTCCTAGTTGTGTATATTAAAAGAGGGGGATGTGTGGTGACATACCTCCTCGTGCCTCCTGCACAAGGTTCTGCGTGTAGAGCGTGGGGGGAATGTAGGAATGTCATGACGTGGGAGGTTCGACAGTTGAGTGGAAGCTGGTCGGAGGATCAGCTCTGGTTTCCTGTACTGTGCCAGTTACATGGATTAAAGTACTACTTCTACTACTCAATGTGTCAGCCCGTCCTTACAGAAATGGTGACGAGGATGGGATGAGGTCAAGGGAGAGTTAGATAGATTGTGTTTAAAAGGAGTTATTGAGAGAGTAGAAGCATCAGATTGGGTTTCTCCCTTGGTGATTGCCAGGAAGACCAACGGTAAACTCAGGTTATGTGTGGACCTGAGGGATTTAAATAGGAGTATCATTGTAGACCAATTTCCCTTACCAAAAATAAGGGAGATGCTCTCTGCCACTAAAGGTGTAAAGTGGTTCACGACCATCAATCTCACTGCTGCATACCACCAGGTCCCTCTACATAGGAAGAGCAGAAGCCCTACTACTTTTGTAACACTTTTGGGTGTTTTAGGTTCAGAAGAGTACCGTTTGGGTTGGCATCTGCTGCCGCAATGTTTCAACGCATCATATTTGAGCTGTTCAAAGACGAACAAAATGTAATGTTTTTCAAGATGATATACTAGTGATGGGGAAAACTAAAAGGGACCATGATGTGACTATAAAAAGAGTGATGAATCTTTTGAAAGATAAGGGCCTTACTGCTGAGTATAAAAAATGTAAGTTTGCACAACAAAAGGTGACGTATTTAGGTCGTGAAGTTTCAGTGGAAGGCATCAAACCGAAGAAAGAATTACTGGATGCTGTAGAGAAAGTGCCTGTTCCTGATAGCAAAGATGATGTGAGAGCTTTCTTAGGCCTAGTGGAGTTTTACTCAAAGTTCATTGAAAAGTTTTCATCTAAAACTTATTACATAAGACAACTTTTGAAAAACAAGTGTAAATTTGTATGGTCTAGTGAATGCAAAGAAGAGTTTATATCCATCAAAAAAGAATTGTGCATGACTATACCCCTGCAAGGATTTGATCCTACTTTGAAATCCATTGTAACAACTGATGCCAGCGGGAAAGGCATAGGCGCAGTTCTCACCCAAAGAAATGATACCGGTGAAGAATGTGTTGTAGCCTTTGGCTCTCGCTCTCTTACTGCAACTGAGGAAAAATATTCGGTGATAGAGCGAGAGGCACTGGCGTGCGTCTGGGGATTAGAACACTACAGGCCATTCATTTGGGGAAGCCATGTCTTGCTTAGAAGTGATCATAAACCCCTTACCAAAGTTGTGTCTACTAAGGGGTTGTATAAGGCTTCACCCAGATTGGCATGGTTATCTGTTAAACTCCTTGATTTTAAATACTATGTCCAGTACATGCCTGGTGCACAGAACAAAGTAGCAGATTTTTTAAGTAGACTACCCCTGACCACTCCTGAGATTAATGTACATGACGATGATATTGAACAATACAGTGTTGCACTTTTGAATGAAGGTGCAAAGGTAATTTCTTCACTTGAGTGGAGTCAAATGTATGAAGAAGATCGTGATTTATCTGAGGTGAAGAATTGGATCACAAATCGTTGGCCCACTAAGAATAAAGTTTCCCCACAAGTGAAGGTGTTTTGGGAACTCAGGGATGAATTATCAGTAGAAGATGATAAAATATTAAGGAATGGTAGAATTGTACCACCTGAAAGGTTAAGGGACAAAATTGTGGATGTATGTCATGAAGGACATTTAGGTATTACTAAAACTAAAAATCGTTTAAAGGAGCTGTACTGGTGGCCTGGTATGGGATTGTACATCGAAAGGAAGGTTCGGGAATGTGTGCAGTGTCAGAATGCAGATAAGAGTAAGATTACTTTAAGACCACCTTTATGTCCTGTTAGTGCACCAGACATGCCCTGGGAGAAGTTAAGTGTGGACATCACTGGCCCGATTTGGGATGGCCCAGTTCAGAAGTACATTATTGTTGCTGTAGACCATTTTTCGAAATGGCCTGAAGTTGTTATAGTTGAACATGTCAATGTGGGCACTGTGATAACGTTTTTGGAAGAGATTTTCCGTAGAGAAGGTTTACCCAAATTGGAACACAATGGAACACAATTTGTGGCTGAGGCATTTGAGACGTTTTTGAAGTCTAATGGAGTGAAACACAGTACCACTTCACTTTATCACCCGGCTGGTAATGGACATTTTAACCGAGTGATAAAAGGAGCAATCCAGTTAGCCAAGTGTAATGGTTTGGAGTGGGTAACGGAGTTGTTTCTCACCGTAACTGCGTTCAGATTAGCACCGAGTGCTTCAACAGGACATAGTCCATTTGAATTAATGAGAGGGAGGACGGCTTTCACGAAAGACAACATTGGTAGATGCCATGCACGAGGAGAGTTAATTGGGAACCGGATGTAGTGAAAGAAAGTATTGACAAGGCCAAACAAACATATAAGGCATATTATGATCACAAACATAGTTGCAAGCCAGTCAAGTTACAGGTTAGTGATATGGTGAGAGTTAAGAGGGCAGGAATCTTAAGGAGTGGGCAGAACAGGTTTTCAAGACCGCATAAGGTTACCCAATTGTTTTGCAATGCCGCTTTATTGAGCAATGGTAAGGTTAGGCATTTTAGTGCCTTGTCGATATGTGATAAACGTGTAGTTAGCGAAGATTGTAAGATTTGGAAAGGGTGTGATTGGTGGATGGAAGATGACGAAAAGGAGACAACACACGACAACATCTCGAATGAAATGAGGGGAAGCGTGGAGGTTTCACCATGTATTCAAGTTCCTGGAGTTACCGGAGTTGAGACAGGTGGTAGTGTGGGAAGGTTTGGGAGGATTGTGAAAAGACCAACAAGATTGAAGGACTATATTTGCAAATAGATTCAAATTTTTTTTGGGTGTTTTATATCAAGGGAGGGGAATGTCCTTCCTTGTTCATTCAGTTAATTTGTTCAGTGATTCATTTTAGTTCCTGTTAATTTTGCTTGTATTTTGAGCACCCAAGTTCTCATTGTTATATCTTATTTTCTTATTCCTAGTTGTGTATATTAAAAGAGGGGGATGTGTGGTGACATACCTCCTCGTGCCTCCTGCACAAGGTTCTGCGTGTAGAGCGTGGGGGGAATGTAGGAATGTCATGACGTGGGAGGTTCGACAGTTGAGTGGAAGCTGGTCGGAGGATCAGCTCTGGTTTCCTGTACTGTGCCAGTTACATGGATTAAAGTACTACTTCTACTACTCAATGTGTCAGCCCGTCCTTACAAAAACCTATTGGGAACACAATGGGGCAATGTACCCATCCTTAACAAGCTATGGCCTTGATGGACGGCATACCCATTCCGTAGCAAACCATGAAAAACAGATGATAGCCAATGGCTAAAGTGGACGGACCCAAAGCTCACTCTTCTTGCTGTACTTCAAATAATTAATAGCATGAAGCCAACAACATTTAAAATTGCCCGTCGCCAGATCTAAATAAGACAAAATTCAACCAAATGTTGCCAGCGAAATTTAATGTCACTTCCATCCGATGTCAAAGTACACCTTTCTCGTGCTCGGGATAGGGAAATTTGCGAGAATGAAAAGTAGAACATGAAATAAACATAAAATTGAACACTGCCTATTTAGGCTTTTAATAAACTCTAGCTGTCACAACATGCCAGCAGATCGTTCTGCGAGCTATTCCGCTGAGTGACCAGGAACCAAAACTATGGGACATATGGGAACATAACAGGCGCAATCAATTGCATTCAGCAATTTTAATAGTATTTTGATTTGTAGTTGCAGGAAATACATGAATTATATTACTTTTTAGCTGGGAGCTAATGTCTGCCGAATGGCTTTTTAATAACCAGCATTATGCTCACTGTTGAAATGTAAACAGCTTTGAAATAAAAACATTTTGCAGATATCTTAGAGTAATTGCGACATTTAATTTGAGGAGTTCACATTTTTAAAATGTTTCCCTGCAAAAAAAGAGTTGGCCGGAATCACATTTTACGTGAGTCATTCAATATCCAATTGGCTTCTTGCAAGGAAAGGTTTAACCGTTGCAGTTCACGTTTACACGATAATTAGTGCACACATGCGCCCTCATTAATGAGGAAGGCGTTCCTGCATCAATAATGGAAATAGCAACCACACTAAACTAATTTATATATTCATAAACCTGTTTCAAATGTTATGGACATTATTCATGTGAAAATGCAATCTGTAAAATTAACATTTTTCTTACCTCTCAGTATGCAATGTAACAAAAGTGTCCAAAGAGTGCAAAATAGCCATCAAAATCATTGGGCCATTTTCGAGAGTAGTTTATAATACGCAGTGAGGATTTGGAAGTGCTTTAAGCTTGCATGTTACTTTACAGCAGCATGGGAGAGGTCTTGGAATCTCTTGTGGTGCTGCGGGACTCGGTGTCCCATTTTACTTTGAGAAGAGGAGGAGGAGCTCAGGGGCATGCCTGCATGCGCTCAAAAGCGCTGCTTGCCTCCCAGGGCACAAGTCCTAAAAAAAGAAGTGGGGGGACTCTCCAAGTTAGGTAGTATCACAGGAAGTGACATCACGGCGCGTGACATCACAGGAAGTGACATCACAAGATAGGGAAATATGAAATTAATTTGAGCAGTGGACATGTTAGTCTGTTAGATTGAAAGGGAATACTGGGGGGTAGAAGAGGGAAAGGTCTAGGAAGTTTTGTTTGGGAGTTCATAGCAGTAGGAGGGAGTTAGACGTTACCAAGGCACCTGCTTGGAAGCCCTTCTGTCATTTTAAACAGCTGAACCTGCAGCAATTCAAAGAGCAAGGCCACACTTGCTGGGTGTCACCTGTAAAAATACGCACTACACATTGCACACACACACTATCTACATAACCTACCTATGTGACACATGCAAGGCTGTGGAAATACCTTTACATTCACTGTAGCTACTCTTGCAAGAATATGGTATGGTATATTAGATTTTATGGAAAGGCAACAATTCCAGCCACTGCTATACCGTTTTCAAAGCCATGTTCATTGACAGGCAACCACACAAGACGTTTATTTTTGTGGGAGCTACCACCATTTAGCAACTGCACTACAAATCTAACAACGTGGACCAGAGAAGCATGTGCATGCCGGGCTTCCTGGCATCAACACCAAACATGAAATCAGTCTATGGGGCTTCTCGGTAAAACAGGCAGGCTGAATTGTCAGTAGTGCTTCTCTGCTTCACGCACCGATGCTGCCCTCTTCACTTTGTAAAATGGAAGGGACTCCAGTATGTGTACAGAAATGAGCACAGAACATCACAACATGCACGCGCCACTCATGGAAAATTCAGGATATGCCTGCGTTATCTGAGTCTTTCATTCTGACACCAGCAGAATTTAACTCGAGATAGAATATAAACACCACACGCGACATCCATTGCTTCATAGCAGTAAACCTGCTGCTGCCGCCCTAGAGGCGGCCGGCAGGCCCTATTCTGCTGAGGGGGAGCGCAGGGACCCAGCCCCGGCTCGCATCCTTACCTGGTACCAGAGGCGCAACTAGAGCCAAATTTCGGGGTCTTTAAAGACCTGTGAAGTACTGGGTGCGGCTGCAATTAGACTGACGCCAGACCAGCCAGCCTAAAGCAGCTCAAAAACAGTCTTTGTTTGTGTGTGCCCGGGAAGCTGTCTCAGCCCGGGCTGACACACGACGGGGGATCTGAAGCCCTTTGAGCTCTCCTGGTGCACCATCTCAGTGCATAATACAGGGCGCGGCCACCAAAAGGCAGGAGGGATCGGGCCGGCAGCAGTGGAACAATAAATGACGGCAGAAGGGGGGTGAGGGAGCGAAGGGTGCACGCCCCTCTCACCAGCAGCAGCAGCCCAGCAAGGTGCGAGGCGATTGCGGCAGGTTAAAAATGCAAGGCAAGAGCTTTGATAGGTAGCGCAGAGAGATGGGCGGGCAAGTCAATTTATGCCTTCTAAAAAAGTTAAGTGCAGGGGCGTGGTGACCGGCAGACCGAGAAATTCCGGATTCAGCCGCAATCACCTGGAAAAGCTTGGTTAGTCGAGTATCCAGCTATTGATGAGCAGCGTGGACTGCGTCCACCCTGTAAAATAAGTGGGGGGACGCCGTCCACCCGCGTGGTACTCCGACTCGTGCCCTGTTGCCTCCCATGGCGCAGGAGAACTTGGAATCTCTTGTGGTGCTGCGGGACTCGGTGTCCTATTTTACTTTGGGAAGAGGAGGAGGAGCTTAGGGTCACGCCCACTCCACGGCGCTCAAAAGTGCTGCTTGTCCCTCGCGGTGAGGGATGTGCGCGGGCTGCGCCTGGGCCAAGGGAGGGCCCATCCACGCATGTCAAAGCCCGAAGGAGGCTGGGCTAGGCCTCCCCTCTTGGTTCTGTGCCTAAAGTGTTCTCCATCCACTTTTACATACCCCTACCCAGCCACCAAGCAGAGGGGTGAGACACTGGTAAGATTTCAGCGCACCAAGGGATCGAAGTAGACTCTTTCATCTACCACGGAACAAGGTAAGCCCGCTGGGGGCATTATCATTGTGGACATCACATAGTTAGGGGAGTAGGTAGTCTAAGAGGTTTATGGCTCCCCCCATTTTGTATTTGGCGTGCCAGTGTGTTTTGATTCCACTGCTTGCTGCACCAAGTCTCTCTGGGTGAGTCCAACCAAGCCACGGCTGTTTTGTCTCACGGCCTCTCTTTGTGTTGTCACGCTGCCCTGCCTTCACTAAGATCCTTCCCTTACCCAGCTAGGTCAAATAGGGAAACGAAAGACAACTGCAGTAATCCACGCGGCACCAGCATTCACGACCATGGATTGCTTCTTGCAGAGAGCAGCGGGGGCCCTTGAAAAGAAAATTTAACTGGTGGCTCGCCGGCTTTCCCGCTCCCCGGCGAATCAGTTGTACTCTCGCTGTTCCAGCCCTGCAAGTGGTCGGGCCCCTATATTGTTCACCCCCAAAAAGGTGGAATTGGCAGATCCTTCTGCATCCCCCTCCGGTCAAGATTCAGGCCAAGGCAGGAGGGTTGCAACCCAGATCGCTGGGGGGGGGGATAAGTAAGGCACAGCCAGCTCCAGCGCTCGTGCCTGGCTGTGGATCATCTGCTATCAATTCAGTAGTATCTCAATTGGACGCCCAGAAAAGGGGGCTCAGCAGATGGCCTGGACCTGGGGCCAAGCGCAAGTGTTCCATGTTAGGGGCCGGGGCAAAATGACCCAGACCAGAGCGAACACCTCAACAGCCATCAACCTGGGAGCAGCACCCCCTTCAAAAGATGAGCTGGCAGTTATGTTGGAAGCTTGTGTGGGCTGCCTTTTGGATGGACTGGATTCCAAATTGGAACCAATCAAGCAAGCCTGACCTCAATTGAGAGGGAACCCTCTTACTGGTTCCAACGCAACAAGTCACCCAGCAACTTAGTCAACTTAGTCAATACCTACCAAACAGCCCCATCGGCTAGTGGTGAAAACATGGGCCAAAGCCAGTCTGTTCCGCTATTTGCAACTGGGGAGGCTTACTCGATTCGCACTCTCTCGCACAAGAGCATCATTCCTCCCACCCTTTCCCTGCCCCAGCCCGCCCTGCTTCCACCCTTACAGGAAGGTTCGCAGGTGGGGGCTTCAGCCATGGAGTCTATTAGGACAAAGGCTAGCCAAGGTAGCAACACAACCATCAGGAGAGAGCCCGGTGGAGGAGGGGCTTCTATCTCTTCAACTGTGGAGCCGGGTATGCAGCCCCAGGGCCCAAACACCATCCATTTACCCCCTGAAGCAACACCGTATGTTGTGGTCCTGGGCAGTGTACCTGTGTTAAAGCCTGGCTCCACCGAAGATTTTCACCAGTTAAAAAATAAAGTCTTGCATTGGTTGAACAATAACACAATCCTGGGATATAGAGTAGAGAGGCATATTATCATGGTCTGGAGGGTGGCCTGGATTGGAGGGTCTAGAAAGAGTAGTGATGGTTACTGTGTAATAATCAACTTTAATCGGCCACACTTGGCAGAGAGAATCCTTCGCGCGGCTAGTTTACGCGATACCATGAGCCCTGTCACTTCCATCACGGCCCTTCCTCTGGGCTATTTCTACAGACCCCCGTCCCTGTCCACAACCCAAGTTTATGGTATCCCAGGAGATCATCCGGCACAGCTTTCCAGGAATGGCATCAGGCTCCCTCACCAGTCCAAGTCTCCAACGCCTTTGCACCCCTGGGGCTCCTTGATAATTGTGATTGACTGGAATTGTCAGCGCCTATGATCTCTATGACCCCTTCTTTACAATCGGACTTTATGCATCAGGTGGATCAAGGCAACCCCGGACCGTATCCCAGGGACACTAATCATTGCAACCTCATCTCTTGGAACATAGCCGGACTGGCGAGCAAGTTTACAGTTCCAGAGTGGCGTTCTTTAGTCCAAATGTTTGACATTGTTTGGTTG
Organism: Calotriton arnoldi; assembly: GCA_963921515.1. Lineage (NCBI taxonomy): Eukaryota > Metazoa > Chordata > Amphibia > Caudata > Salamandridae > Calotriton > Calotriton arnoldi. Next base: position 170,146 of record CAWUFW010014026.1, read on the forward strand.
CAGGAGACCTGGGCTATCAACTCCTTTTTCCTGGAAGGGTATAAGTCTTTCATCGTGACCGCAACCCCCTCGAGGGCTGGCCGACCAAAGGGGGGACTCGCAGTTAATGACTCACTTAGGTTAAAAGGAGGTATTTTTGAACTGAACACAGATAACCCCTGCCTGCAGGCCTTGCTATTTTACCGAGGGTCTAGCAGATTACTGCTTTTGAAATTTTACAATGCTACTTCATCCCTCCCCGAGGTTTGCAATATATTGCTTTTGGGTACCTTCCTGACTAGTTTTAATGCTTCCACTTGCCATACCGCTAACATTGTTTTGGTGGAAGATTTTAATGTCCATCCTTGTGGAGATCAAAGAATGCAGGGCAAAGGGGGTTCTTTCTGTCCTTGCCATTCCGGCGCGCATTTCGAACATAGTGTCCAGGGGGACACCCTAAATACCCTAGTCTGTGATTTTGACCTCCAATCTGCGATGGGCAAACTGGACCCAGCACAGAGGGACCTTACTCTCACTTTTAAAGGACATGGCAGCGATTCTTTTATTGATTTTATCCTTGTCTCCACTTTTCTTTTTTACTTGATATCTGACTTTTCTATCAAGGTAAGCATCCACAGCGATCATAACCTGCTATGTCTTAAAGCAAGCTGGCCTTCATTGGGCTTGAAGAAGGGGAGTGGGGGAGGTGTTGCACTACAGCCCATAGATGGGGGTAGAAGGCTTAAATGGGCACATATTATCCCTTGTTCTCTTCACAAGACACTTCTAGCCAAATGCCAGAACGAAATCCAGATTTGTCTAGCCACACGGTTGCAGCCGGACATGACAATTGTCAATGCTTTTGAATCTATATCTCGTTCTATTGCATACCTATTCACGGTCCCATCCTCCAAAAGCCAACAAGACAGGGCACCAAGATGGTTCGACTCAGAATGCTTGCGTGCAGCCAGGAGGCTCAAGGAAGCACTACATGCTGCTCCTAGAGACAGAGGCCTAGTTAGAACCCGCAGAATGCAGTACAAAAGTAGCTCTCAGAAAACGTAAGAAAGCTTTGAAGGAGGAGGCTTGGAGTAAGTTCATGGAAGCCAGCACAATCAGGAGTAGCTCCATGTTCTGGAGTATTGTTAATAACCCTTTTCTGAAAGTAGAGACAGCAAACGCTATGGATGCACATATCACAGATAATGACTAGTTCAGCCACTTCGAGGGTATGTTTGGGGGCACTCAGGTTCAGAGCTCATCCTGTGGGGTGGATATTGAAAACTCAGCCCTAACAGTCTCGGAGGGTGAAGTGAGGTGGGGAACAGTGGGTATGATGCGCAATAAAGCACCTGGACTGGATGGAATTCCTCCCGACCTCTACATGTCCAACTTGGAGTTCTGGGCACCGGTGCTTACCTCTGTTATCAACGCAGCTGTTAGGTCTGGCCCCCAGGCCCTCTTGGGCCACTTCCATCATTGTCCCGGTCTTTAAAAAGGGGAACAGAGATAACACCCATTGCTATAGGCCCATCTCTCTGTTGGACTCTGCAGTTAAAGTGGTTGGAAGGATCCTGTTAGAAAGGCTATCCAACTGGGCCTTAGAGAATGACATCCTGTCAGTTGCCCAATATGGCTTCCGTTCCGGCCGCTCAATGATAGATCAATGTCTAAACCTCTTCATGATAATGAATAAGTATACAGTTGCCAGGTCTGGCACCATCTTTCTGGCCTTTATGGACCTCTCTTCCGCATTTGATTGCGTGAACAGATACAATTTTGTCAGACCTTGCTTTCCTTGGGGGTGGACAGGGACATAGTTTTCTTTTTACAAGATCTTCATCGAGACGCTAAGGCGGCAGTAGAATACTCTGGTGACTTGAAGGTCTCACGCCTATTCCCTATCCAGAGTGGGGTCCGCCAGGGTTGCATACTGGCTCCTTTCTTATTTAACATAAACATTAATAATCTGGAGAGGACCCTACTGGACTTTCCTCAGGTGGGACGGCGTGTTCTTCCAGTTCTGTTGTATGCAGACGACGCCGTCTTGATGGCTAGAACCGAAAGGGGACTGCAAACGCTTTTAAACTCCTTTGCTCAATTTATGGGGGAGCAGGAATTGAAGGTTAACAATTCCAAGTCATTTATTATGCAAGTAGGGGCCTGCCCTAGTAGGCCATATCCCTTTAAGGTAGGGTCTACCTCGGTCCCAAGGTTGAGCGTTTTCTCGTACCTGGGAGTGTTGATAGATGAAACAAGCATTTGCAATGCAATCGGTCTCGCCTTTGGGACCTTATATGTATTTAGCTATGCAGCACATTAGCCTGGGTGCTGAAACATCTACTATTCTTTAACATGGAGGGAAAGTAAGCACCAAACTTGTGTGACATGCCAGGTATGGGAACACATGGAGAGAAATATTGCCTTTCAGCGGTAAGTGGTATAGTCCAAAGCTCTATTCTTAATATAAAATCAGGGCCTGCGGTGGTAATATCACTGAAAATACAAGATTTGAAAAAATATTATTGTCTACGGGTGCTCGTGGAAGACAATTTCTTTGGACTGGAATCTAGAGAATGCTAAAGTGATTCTGGTATTTTACTGACCTCTGCTGGTCGTTTTCTATCAAGAAAGTTAAATAGAGGCAGTTGCCAGAGAAATAAAAAAAGAAAGTCTCTCAACAGAAAGCAATTCTGGTATTTTACTGACCTCTGCTGGTCGTTTTCTTTCAAGACCGTTAAATAGAGGCAGTTGAACAGAAAAAAAAGTCCCTAAGCGGAAGCAGACAAGTCCTAGGGCTGATCTCCAGAGCCCACATAGTACATACACATATAAGTATATAATAATAATAAGTATATACTAAAGTATATACAAGAGTTCTCGAATGCTCGACCTAAAAATGAAATGGGGACCTCAACTCACCGTAAGAAAAATGACTTCCCCAGGGAGTCAGCTGCCATATTCAATTTTGCTTCTAGACTGGGAAAATACCGGTGGGAGCCTTCTAAAGCTTTACAGGGCCATGTGTATCCCAAAGGCACTGTACGGCAGTGAAATTTGGGGGTACACCACCATAGACGACCTTGAAATTGTGGAAAATAAGTTTTTGAGATGGCTTTTATCCGTTCCTCAGGGTACCCCTTCTTTCACTGTTCATGAGGAGCTCGGTATGACATATTTCACCGACCTGATAGCATATTGCCCTGTGTCACTTTCGTTAAAAATCTGGGCTGGCAAGGGGATAACACTAAATAAAGTGATTTTAAAAGACTGTTTGGCTCTTGATCACGCCTCCTGTGTGCCGTGGCTCAAATACATCGACGAGAGCCTAACGAGCTTGGGGAGAGGAGATCTTTTTACTAACCGCGATCTGAAGAATAAGAGGGATCTAAACCTCATAAAGGCCGCCTTTTTTGTGCAGCAGACCGCGTTGAGGGAAGAGAAGGAGCTTTTGAAGCCCAGTGTGCGTTGCTTCATCATGCTAAAAACCACACAGATGGAGGAGCCGTACCTTCAGGGGGCCATAAACTCATATGATAGATTCTTACTGACCAGGTTCCGTTTCAACTTTTTTCACCTCCTCCTCGCCCACCCTAGGGGTCAGAGTAAGGGACAAAGCCTGCCGTCCTGTGGCTGCGATGGACAATCTCCACAGGACATGGTTCACTTTACGATGTTTTGCAGCTTTTATGATACCCCCAGAAAGTCCTTTTTAATCCCAATTCTGAAAAAGGCCAACTTTAGGTAAGTGTGCCCAGCTTTCATTTTCTTACAAATTCACATGGGAAGCACCGTTTTTTATGTGCTCAACTTTTTAAAATCTGCCATCAGGCTCAGGTCTTGTTGTGATTAACTAGCCTGCTCTCCTTACATCTTTCATGGCACTATGCACTTTATATCATGCCGCTCACCTGTTTGATCATTTTATATTTCATGAGTTGTGATTCATCGTGCTAATTTTGAGCATTTTTATTTAGTACTGTTTGTGTATTACTGTTTGTGTATTGTTGGAGCTTTTGCATCACCGTATTCTTATTAGCTCAAGTTATTATCTAATCTGGTACGTGATTGTGATGATTGTTCTTTTTATCATATTTTAACATGTGCTTTTATGGTTTTAATATTTGAAACCGAATAAAGATTGTTTTGATTTGGATTTGATGTTACTTTACAGTATACTGCCAAAAGGGAATCGAAGACACAGCCACTATTCTGCCTGTTCCTCATGAGCAAAAACCTTTAAATTTGCTGAAACCCTGCAGATTATATTAAAAAAATACAAAGAAATTCACTGGGGAGTTGAGTTTATCCCTGAGAATTTTGATTATTTTAGGGTAAATCAAGCGGATACTGTACCCTTGGTCCCTCAAATTATTAAGGCAGATGCTACTTAGATATAGAGCAATAATGTACAATGCTAGAGCTACTAGGATGACATCTTCAGCATTGGAAATTTACCGGTCCAAAGGATTGTGCCAGCCTTCATGGGGCTGAGGCCTGGAAGCACCTGTGCCTTAAGTCTGAAAATTAATTCCTGAGGCCTCTAATTAGCCTCCCAAGTAATACTCCACTTCTACCCATATATTTTTATCTTGCACAAAATAACGTTGCTAACTTAGCCAACCTTGGGCCACTGCTAAATTGGCCACGGGTTTGGACCTTGAGAGAACTCGAGCATTACAGACTGTCGTTAGTGGAACTGATTGGACTAGATAGATCTTGTGTTACACATAGCTCCACTGTGTTAAAACTTGGATTCAGTACTTGGATCTGAAGAAGCTTTGGTACTATCCCAGGCTGATTTACGGTTTCTTAAGGGAACATGTTTAAGAAGAAGTATTGGTCATATGTTATGAACAGATGTCAGGATTGGGGGTTAATTGTATTCTGAAATTCAAGCAATGCATGGACAATGTTGTTCCCCATAAGGCTAAAAACCTCTATATATGCTTTAGACTTGGAATAACCGGTAAACGTATTTACTTCTAAATTGTCTTAAGGTATTGCTGCAAGTGACTATTGCCCTGTTTGCAAAACTATCATTGACGCAGAAGATCTTTTATTGTTTTTTACCTAGCATGTGGTACATCATCACATTTCTGTGCACAAATTACACTTCGGACATTCCGCCCCTTAATGTTTAGACAGAAAGTGACCTTATTTGATGCATTTTGGGTGCCTTTTTAAAAATTACACCTGGTTACCACCAGATCCAATTCAATGGTAATTACATTTCCTAAATGGCCATTTTGCGAGTAGTTGCAGTTAGAAAATGCTATGTATATGTGGTTACCGAATCGCAAATAGGAAATCCCTATTTGCAATTTCCTATTTTGCAAGTCGCAAAATTTGATATCTACTGGGTAAAAATTCCATTTTGCAATTCTACGTGTGCCTTTCGTACATGTCAAAAGGCAGTTTTGCATTTCTTAATGGCCTGAAATAGCGATTATGGCAGTTAAGAAATGCAAAATTAGTTTGCATATATGGGCCTAGGTGTGTAATGCTAGAGAAGCATATGCTCCAGTTTTACAGTTCATGCAAGCAACGGCGGCCAGCACAGGTAAACGCGGTGGGGCGGTGGGTTGGTGGGGCGGGGGTGGGGCGGGGCAGGGTGGGAAGGGGGAAGTTGCCAGACGGCAGAATAGGTATAATTAAATAAATAAATAACACCTATTCTGTTGTCTGTCGGCCTCCCCCCTGCCGCGTCCTGCCCCGCCTCACCGCCTCACCGCATTTGCCTGTGCCAGCTGCCGCTGCAAGCAAGACATTTTCTGCTTGCATTAAGGGGCATATTTATCATACTTTCACGCAACGCAGCAGCCACCTTGCTGTGCTGTGCTGCATGAAAGGGAAAGGGCAGGAATGCGCCGTATTTAACATCGTATGGTGCATTCCTGTCCTTTCCTTGTGCTGGCACACTTTTGGCTGCCTAGCGCCAACGCAGGCACCCTTGCACCAAGGTGCAAGGGGACCTGCATTGTAACAGGATTGTTTTTGTGCAGGAAGGGTCACCTTCCTGCACAAAAACAAGCATTTGAGGCATTTTCCTCTTTCTATGAGTGCAGCACACATTGAAAGAGGGAAAAATGAGGAGAAATAAAGATATTTCTCCTCGTTACGCCACCTTTGGGGAGGCGTAGCATTTTGACGAATTCCCAGGTCTACCACTAATGGTAAATCTGTGAATGTGCCAAAATCCATGGGTGGATGCATGGGAACACCCACGCTCCACCCATTGAATGCCTCCCTGAGGCAGAGTAATGCAAGGCAGCAGTTTCCGTTGCCTTGCTTTACTCCAGATTTATCAAGCCATGCAGGGCCACGCAATGCGTGGCTTGATAAATCTGACTTTAGTGTTGCATTACCCTTGCACCACCTTACATGGTGCAAGGGTTACGCAACAGTATGATAAATATGGGCCTAAGTCTCCAGCAAGCAAAAATTACATGAACATTATCTGTGTAAGAAAAACAGAAACAACACAAAATATGCAAAACGTAATAATTAGTATTTATGTTATATTACAGTAGCATAATACACATTTCCCATAACGCAAATGTGATGCTGGACTCCTCTGAAACAGTCAGATTTAGTTAAAAAGTTTGAAATATTTACACATTTATCGACCCTCATAAACAGATCTCTCAAGGGACATGTCCAACAGCCAATAAGCAGTCTTTGTTATCAGTGTAGCTGAAAACATCCACCCTTCTCCTAGTAAAGCTTACCATTTTTATCCCATAAACGGCCCCTCATAGATTTCTAAAATTCTGGAAAGTATCATCTCTGCCTTACATAGAAACCCTCAGAACAACACAAGTGATGAGTGACTAAGTATCAGTACTGGCATGTGTGTTGTTGTGAGCTTTATAATATTGGCCTAGCCTTACTGATTAAGGGCCAAAACCCTCTCTAGTTGATTATAGTGCATAGAAACCCAGCAGATGAGGGATCCCTTAGCATGCTGAACCTTCTAGATGTCTGTGAATCATTTGACAGTGTCTATCATAACATTCTTCTTTACCACGTCCAGTCAACCTACTAGAAAAAGACTTCAAGTGGCTCCAATCCTTTCTAATGGACCACAGCCAAATGCTAAAATTATTCAACCTGTCCTCCCTGTCCAAAGATGTCACCTGCAGAGTCCCTCAAGGCTCAACACTCTCTCTACCTTCTTAAGCATCTGCTTTAAATGACTCCATAAGTACGATGCTTACACTCAAATTTATCTATGCCTTGGGTCACAGTGAAGTATTTTCAGTTTACGGTCATCACCCTAGAGGTCACTAACCCATCTAACAACCAAACATTCAATAGATGTAAGCTAGAAACTCAAACACTCGGCCCACCCTACCATCTTAGAAAAGAGCACTTTATGTCCTGCAATCACTTTTTGCAGCAAAGCTATGTCCATCAAAACTAAGGTAAGAAATCTATTCATGTTGTGAGATGCTAGCCTCAACCTTGATAATCAAGAAGGAACTGTACTGAATATACTATTATTTCAGCATAAGCACCTAAAGAAACCCTGCCAATCATATCACCAGAAAATCACTTCATGGTAGTTAGGCTACTAGTCATTTTATATCTTTGCTATGACAAGTCTCTCTTTATTTATCTATCAGTGGCAAAAACAAACAGTTGCATAATCCCTAAATGTAGCAGGTAGCCTGATTTCAGATTCTTAGAAATGCCAACCAGTAACATACCAACTAAGGGCCTGATTCACAAAGGTAACTTACACTTTTGAGTAATTTATAGTTTTGAGTAAGTTTACTACATTTTGCTTATTCACTAAATCTGAGTGTAACTACAAAAAGAGAAACAGTAGTATGTCAAGCACCACGCATGACCAACCACTGGCACTACAACAGCCTCCCAAAGAAAATAATGGAGGCAGGTAAATAAAATAAACCCCATAGGAAATAATGTTAAATTCAATTAAACTATTTAAAATAGTAAACCATTTAAATTAATATATGTTAATGTTAACAAAATGCATGCAAGTAGTACATATTTAATATTTAAATATAAAATATGTTACTGCTCTATTTTGAATTTAAAAGTTAATGTAAAAAACGTTTTTATTAAAATATAAATAAATTAATTTTAATTAATTCTAAACATTACTTTTATTAGATATCAATGCATGATAAAAATATGTTTTCTTTTGATGAGAGTTTATTTTTTAATCTAAACTTCTGAAAATTAGTTTTAATGTAATATATTCCCATTAATTAAGGATTTATTTCAAAATGAAGTTAATAGTACTGAAGAACTTTTTATTTTGTTCTATATTTAAAAAATATATAAAAAATGAATGTACACTAATACTTAACAGAAAACTATTTTTAATATTTATTTTCAAGTTACATTAACTTGTTTCCATTTTCCCTATACTTTTCCATGTGGAGATCTCTCCCCGACTGTGGAGCCTCCCTATTGTAAAGTGTAGGAAACATATTAACTCGAAAATAAATATTAAAAATATTTCTTTTCAACAACAAACAGCTAAATTTGCCTATAGGTGACACCTAAAAATGTCTATCTTCAACACTCATGTCAACTGGGAGAAAATGTAATGAGGAACTGTAAGAATTTAGAAGTATTAGTTGGAAGGGGTGAGAACCTGCCTCGAATAATAATCACAGTCCTTGTCAGGGTGAAACACTAAAGTCACTAAATTAACCTGAGCTCACCCCCCTGGTAGTTATGGCACAGTGCAGACAGGCTTAACTCAGAGGCAATGTGTAAAGTAGGTATGCAGTACTTAAACAGTAATAAAGTGAAAACACAACACAAAAATCCAAATCTAACCAAAACAACAAAAATCCAATAAGTAGTACTGAGGTTAGTTATGAGTTTTTAAAATTAGAATTTAAAAGTAGCACCAAAATGCATTAAGCACCAATCACAGTCATCTGGTTGTGCTTGACCGGCACTAAGGTGAAAGTTAAGGCTGTCCACAATGGAGTGCTGGTCGAATACAGGGAACAGTTTGATCCCATTCAAAGAGATACCTTTGGACTTGGAAATATTCTGAGAAGTAGGAGTCTTTAGGAGACCAAGAAAGTAGGCTGTGGCTGAAGATGAGCTCGTCAATGAAGGGGGGAAAAGCTCTGACCTGGAAAAGTTCATATTTCACATCAAAAAAACTCTTTACAGTCATTGGATGTATGTGATGGTTCGGTCCAGTGAAGCTTTCTACGTTCCAACGTAAAAGTAATTATGGAAATCAGATTTTTTCTGTGGGCAAGGCTGCAGGCTGTAGCCGAAGATGACTCAAATGAATTTTCTGCTGTGGAGAAGAAAGTAATGGGAGCTGCGGTGACCTCAATCCCAGCAGCAATGTACTTTTGGCAGATTGGAAGGCAGGCTGGTCTTGATCTCTCGTTGGTTCTCCAGGGAAAACGTTTCTAACTCCCTGGTTTTAGGCATAGGCAGGTTGACCAAAATCAAGAGTCCAGGACCTTGGGGACAGCACTTGGAGGGAGTCAAGAATCACTCCAGCAGAGGCCATCAGCAGGGTCTAGGGCAGGGACATTTGAAAACAGGCCAGCTGGAAATGAAGGGAAAAGACCTCTGGAAGCTTGTTGTGTCTCTGTATCTCAAACAGGAGGTCAGTCAACTGACCCTTGGAATCACTTCTAGGGTCCTGGATTGAAGGCAAGCAGGTGCAACCTTCCTTCAGGTTCTTCAAATAGCGAGGCAGTCCTTCTTCTGATTCTTCTCAGATGCAGCATTGTTCTCTGTCTCTTTTTAATGTGACTGAAACATTCTAGATGCCAGACACCCCTGGCTAATCCAAGGATGCCACATCAACCCTCCACCCCTGTCCCAACCCTCCTGCGCAGCATGGCAGAACCCTTCCCCCTCTGGTCAAAGCTCCCTGTGCCCACACAGTGGTGTGGCTATGGTAATGGGCAACCCCCTCCCTTGTGGTCACTCTAATACAGTTCTGGGACAGCTCCCCATCCCACTGGTTTTGGTGCCCAGCTGGCTACCAAGGCAAAGGTTTCAGGGTCATCTGCTTGTGACAAGGTAGACCTATTTGAAGGAAGTGTAACTAGTCCTTGGGCACACACCCCTGGGCCATCCTGTCATGGGAAGGCCAACACATCCCTCCACCCAAGCGCTTTGTCCTCTGCCTGAGAGCAATCCACATCTCACCACAGTGGAGCCATTAGCAGTCAGGTGACAGTTGAATACTGATAGAAAGGCCTCTAGAGGCTTTAGGCCACAAAGTGGTAACTTTAAAAGTGCATTTTTCTTAACAGCCAAAATTTTATTTTATCATTAAATTGGATTTTGAATAACTATTAAAAAGAGCCCTTGAATTATTTTTCTAGTTGCTACCAATCTGAATTTGGCATTTTTTAAATGGAACAATGTAACCCAGTGTGTGCTTAGGGAAGCAACCAGCCTTGCAACAGTGAAAATAGCTTTTAGGTCTATTTCACTGTAAGGACAAGTGGACCATTAAGTTTCACATGTCCTAATTTTAAATACCATGCAACCTGCCTTTACAGTTAATAAGGGCTGCTTAGGGGTCACTTATTAATATTTAAAAGGAAGGTTTGGGGCAGTCAAAAGGAGTTATTTTGAGAGGTCGAATTCACAGTTTAAGCTGCCACAGGCAGACTACCTGTATGCAACTACCTGGCTGCGCACGAAGGTAATCTCTCATGTGCAGTCCATAAATGTGCGCACACGCCTGTGCGCATGTGTTCACATGTAACCAGCCCAGTGCCCTTTACCCTAGCTGCGCTGCTGTAGCCTTATCTTAAAAGATGAACCTTGGCAGTAAACACGCTTCGTACAATTACCATGAAATTAGAGGGAGTGAGACCCAGGTAGTGAGACTCATCCACAGTAAACTTCCAAAAACCAGATGCTTAAATGCAAAAAATACTGGTGGACTAAATGGGCGGGACCAATTTCCAACAGGAACTATGACGTCAAGCCATATAGGCACCTAGAAGCAATTTTGTTCTGCACTGTTCACTACACAAATCAATAAATATAAATAAACAACTGAAGCACTATATGCAAGTAAAATTACGTTTTTCTGTAGCATAAATGATCACCAATAGAGCTGCCTTTCTCTTGGTGCCAGCAGCAGCACAATGGAATTTGGTACAATTGGTACCATGATCATGTTACATCAGACATTCTTGGAAGACCTTTGCAGGCATGAGAGTCTGCTCCAATGCTAATGAAACCAGTGACATTACCAAGCCCTGCATTACTGCCTTCTGTTGTATTTCTGTCTCTGAAGCAAAAAGTGATTTTTGCTTTCATAGATGCTCCTTGACAAAATAATTCTCTTAATTTCCTGAAGTGAAAAGGATGAAGGTAAAAGCAAATGTTAATGTAGCATGGACACGCGTCCATAGGACTCTTCTGACTCTTGCCCATCTCCTAGCGGTCACAGCTTTTTGGCACAGGAAGTGGGGTGGTTGGTTTGGTCCTGGATCACTATGCAGTTTTGATTTATATGGGGCAAAGACAGAGCCATGATAGATCCATCCCCAAATAGAAGAGCCATTATAATGAAAAGATTCTCTATTCTATAGGTTTAGCCCACATGATAGAACTCTTGCATGAAAGGAGAAGCATGATACAATCCCTGAGCAGAAAATACAGGGTATTAATGTTGCTGTTGCCTTTGACCACAATGCCGAGTTAGGGAAATAATCTAAGTGCAGAATGAGCATGGAATCAATTTTTTTTAACGTACTCTGGAGAATGGCTCTTCTCATGTAATTATATAAGCTCATGGAGAAAAATGCATTTTGCTTGTGGCTAAATTGTTTTAAAAGTCATGGATGGCTACAATGGTGATCATCCGACCATGGTTTTTTTCATATCACTCTCCGGTGGTACAGAAGGGTGTGATACTTTCACATTGCTGGTAGTACATCAGAAATCATTAAATTGTAGCTAGTTCATTGTAAGACATTAGTTTTGATACATTAAACATTCGTTTTTGATACATTTACATCGGAAGTAATTACATCACGTGGGACATTATTTTGCAGGTAAGTACTAGTGAGTATTTACATATTAGGATAACAGGTAACCGTGTAATATGGTTCAATATTACCATCAAGGGGATCTGGTGACATCATAAACCACAACACTGAAGGCTGAGTTGTTTGTAAATGTCGCCAGCACCCACAATGGCAATATTAGACCATATTACACATGTTACCTGTTATGTATTTTTTATATTTCATGTATATTTTTGGGTAGTTACCTTGAAAAGGCTGTATTCTTGAAAGAGCAACTAACAGTGGGCACTGACTGGCATTAGCATGTTTAGGTTATAATCATCTTTCTTGATTAAGTTGTAGATACATCAATAGGCACTGGTGATGATCAGTAGATGTATGTGGTTCTGTGGCTGCAGTGTTTACCATATAATTACTGATTTTGTGTATTTTCAACATCATTTGGCACACACTTTTATAAAATATATAGACTTCGACGCTAATGTTGTTTCTTACTTAAATGGATGAAAATACATTGCCAAAGAATGTGCCACATTTTTTTTTTTGCTGCATATTTCAGATAACCTTGCCACAGAATTTGGCCAGCCATATCACATAGCCCTAGCAGTCCTGACAATGTAAAAGCTCTACCAAGTGGTTAAGGGGCTGTCAGCATAAAGACAAAATCCGTTTTTCACAGGAAACAGTGAAATATTTCCCACATTTGATGGATCCCTGTGATATATGGGTTTTTATACCACTGCATTTTCTGAAGGTCCTTGGTTACAGCTTTTGGAAATGCCTCAATTATTACCATTGGTAAAATAGGACTGAAGGTAGATTTTGCACACAGTCCTAGGTCACAGCTAGCATTTATCAATATATTAGGCTCATTGAACACCCCATCTACATTACATTCTAACATTAAACCTTGAGTTTCACATGCTAATGGGTACAAACTATGTAACTATTCAATATCACCAAACTGTAATGTACTGTCAAAAGGTTTACTGTGAAGTATATATATATATATGTATTGAAGTAAGTCATGTGACCAAAAGCTTTTAAGCACACATGAACGCACTTTGCAATTTTAACTGTTTTCACCTGTGATCAAGGCTGCAATAGACGCCGAAACGCATAACGATATGAAAACCTGGGGGTATATTCACAAGAACGTGTGATAACTACCGCAAGAGTAGTGTAACGCAACTTTCAATAACGCAGCCTATCACGGGAAAATAACCCTGTGTCAACGTGGAATTCACAACAAGGCGGTAGCATGTGATAGTCACCAGATAACGCGTCAAATGTCAGCGTGTAAATCAACACCACGCCCAAAAAATGCGAAACGCGAGAAATCATGCGATGAGGCCAATCGCGGTACAAAAAGCTGCGAAAAGCAGCCTCAGGCCTGCAACTCCCACGCATCTGGCGGGCAATTGCACCATAAAAACCACAGGCACAACACACCAGAAACAAGCCAAAGCACGTAGCAACATCCATGCACCCTGACCCAGCGCAGAGGGCAACGCGAACACCACAACCCCCACAGACCACCAGCAAGGAACAAGTGGGTCGGGGAAGGCCAAGGAGAAAAGGGAGAGGAAGACGGGGTGCAGACCGCAGGAAAACAAGACCAAGGCCACGGAGGCGACAGAACACAACCAGCAAATGACCCACAAGCAGACCGCCTGGAATGCAGTCGCAGAGCCCAGGAGTCCAATCCAGGAGGCCAAGAGGCGCCGGCAGGACCTGACAACCTAAACCAGGTACAAACCCGCTGCCAACAGGAAGGCAGCAACGGCGACAGGAGGTGGCAGTCCAGCGCCACAGGAAGAGCAGGAGGAAACCCAGGCCACAGTCATCAGTGTGGAGAGGGTGCAAGGAGTAGGGAGTACGGACACAGCCCGACAGGACCTGACACAACAACAACAGGATGAGGATCCAACAGTGACTGGGGTGATGGTGGGTGATGGGCACAATGCCACACATGCACAATGAGGTGTAACACACTGCACACCCACAATTACCCAGGGACATGTCCCCCATCCCCGTGGCACACTGCAGCACACACACATAGCAATCACAGCACATACCATGACAATGTGGCACAAAGTGCAACACCCACACTGCAGAACAGGGGACACAACTGGGTCCAACCAGGCACAGTAACAGAACAATCACATCGGACAGAGCAGGGAACTGTGAGATGCAAATCTACCCCTACAATCCCACATCAGCCATGTAGGCCAAATGGACACTGTCCCAACTCAAATAGCCACCACCGCCCAAACACTCACAATGTACATCGTCACACAGTCTGCATGTCGACAAGAACAAGGCGCCAACACAATGCCAACATGCACCTCCCCTTCACAATGCAGAGGGACAAACAACACCTCCAGCAGGTCAGAACAGACAACCCATCAGTGATGCCCGAGACGAACACCACAGCCCAGACACCGATGCCCTACAACAGCCCATGGACATCCCACACAACCCACCACCAGGACCAGGGCAGACAAGCCACTCAGAGGAGTACCCAGCCCCTGCAACAGACCACACAGCATGAAGCACCCGCAATCACGGCTGGCTCACAACACTTCACCCACCCACACATGGCATCCCAATGCCAGGTGGCAGAACACCAAAAGGAGGTGGCCCAACAGGTGAGGGTGTTGCCGAACCCATGGAATGCGAACTAGAACACATACGTGGGTGTCCAAGACCCTTCAGGGACCCCCCCACACCCCACAAAGGAGACCCACACCTCCACAGAGACACATGCACATATCATGTTGAACTGGCCATGGGCACGTGCGCCCGGCCCCTTTATTGGCAGGGCCACATGTACAGTGACGCCTGTGCTGGATGTGTGTGGGGTGAGTATAAGCCAGCCCACACGGAGTGCTTGGTGCTGCCAACAACCTGAACAGTGGACACCAGTGCAATGGAAACAGAAAACACCAGCATAACAGAGTCAACTGCAGAGCAACATGGAGGGATCCGGAGTAAGGACAGAGGTCACCTAATATTCAGTCTGGACGTTCCTTGAGTTGCAGTGCACTGAGGCAGGGGCACTAGAGAAGTGCGCGCTCATGTGAAGAAATTGCTAGGATTTTGTCCCTTCAGATCAGTCCTGATGCAGATGCAGTGGGGTGTGTTACACCTGCATCAACTTCCTCATCAACGTCCCAGGTCTCCCACACTGCCTGAGGTGACAGTTGCATCCGCAGTCCACAGCGCAATACCCAGCAATAGATCCGGGTGTGTAGCTTGACTACCACCACCAGTCTGCATTCCTGCCGTGGGGCTGTTGCCTCCTGCCCTCCCATTGTCTGTGCCCTCTCCCTTTCGCACACTTGACACATCTTCCTCATCAACGTCCCAGGTCTTCCCCACTACATGAGGTGACATTGCTGCGCAATCTCACAAAACTCAATCAGTAACGGACAATGGCTTGCGGTGCACTGAGTCACTGGCACCTGGAGTGCTGAGCAGGGTATCAGTCTGATGATGGCATCCACGACAGGTCTGAGCAACTCCTTAGGTCTGTCAGGACCACCGTTTGGACTCTGGCAGATGGCGATTGAAGATGGTCCTTGCGGTGGTGGCATGTGCCTCCTGCGGTGATGCGACGTCCGGGCCGGTCAAGACTCGATGCCATGTGGGGGCCCTGGTGGACTACAGTTGGGGCCGGAGGAGGCGGACAGCGCAGGGCCACAGACACATGGCGTTGATGACCCCAAGACCATCGCTACAGAGGCCATTCAATGACTCAGAAGAAGGGGTCCCAGGCCTGAGCAGCACAGAGTTAGTGGCCCCAGATGCACTGCGGCCGGCACAGGCACCCAGCCACGGGATGGTGACTTGCGGTGCAGTCAGATGGGCCATGCGACCTGAGTGGGTCCCCATCAATGTCCGAGGTGTATGTTGCGGAGGGTTTTGGGGGACAGTGGAAGGTGTCCTCCAGGGCATGATGCGGAAGGTCTGATGTTATCTGGAAGCAGCAAATGGAGGAGTGGAAAGTGCAAGCCTCGTCCTCACCATCAATTCGGGATCAGCTACATGAGGATGAAAACTAGCCCCTAGTCCATGGACTCAAACACCACCAATGTCCGACCAGTGAGTGTCCATGAATGTCGGGGAACAAACTTAGTGGCACAGGTGCTGTGAGGGGATGCAGTCTGCGATGATGCCCGTACACAGATGTGAACTCCAAGAATGCCAAATCAAGGCTCTGTGACCTACTGGACCGCAGTGTAGGCCGGAGGCAGTGGTCCACGTAGGCCCACAGACACGTGTGGTTGTGATGCCATGCACAGACTTGTTGCCACCACATCGGAGGGTGTACAGTGTATTGTTCTCTGCCTTAAATGATGTTCACTGCCATAGTGTAATCAAGACTCAGTTCCAAATGTGTGACCTACCTGACCGTGGTGTAGGCCTGAGGCAGCGGTCAGCACGGCCCATTCACCGAGTGTCGCCGGCATAGGTTGGATGGCCCCACCGGCCTGCGTAGTTCAGGTTCAGTGGCACTAAGTGTAGCAGCCTGGCGTTGAACAGGGTTAGTGGCACCACGTGTAGCAGCCTGGCGTTGAACAGGGTTAGTGGCACCACGTGTAGCAGGCTGGCATTGAACAGGATTAGTGGCACCACCTGTTGCAAGATGCCCATATGGAACTATGCCTCACTGAACTGGGGGGTCTGGTGCTGTGGCCGCTGGCTGGGATATGGGGTCACTGCCATTCATGACTCAAGACACAGTTCCACATGTGGGACCTACTGGTCCGAAGAGTAGGCCGGGGGCGGCAGTGGAGTACGTCAACGAAAAAGGAATAAAGCGGGCCGGTGTCGTGGCAGCCATGATGGTCTGAGGTGGCTGCCAAGGTCTCGGGCTTGTGGCTTGCGCCGGCACGTGGTGGTCCCTCCTTGACACACACCGGTGTCGGAAGGTGATCAGTGTGGCCTGGCTGCGCAGGGGCTGGCCTGACGGGTTCGTGGACCAGCGTGCCGGGGTCTGGCAGGTGCACGGCATCTCAGGCAACTCCGCTAACGGGGATGGCGTCGGCCTCATGGCGAGGTGGGAGGCGCCGCCCTGGCAGAGAGGTGGGTCTTTCCGGAAGTGGACCACGCCCAGGCCTATGTGGTTTGTATTCACACCCCTACGCTGGCGTGGCGTACGCCGGGCCATCCCACTCCACTGACGCTTGGGGGGGGCGTAACAGGCAACATTTCCGCGAGGTCCCCCACTGGCTGTGGTGACATGGTGGCGTCCACTGTCCACTACACTCCATACGCAAGCGGTGTATGTCGCCATGGATATGGGTGTGTTCTGCATACTGCGAGGTGTCCAGCACATCTCCGGCACTCTTGGCATTGTGTACTTTCCCAATCATGGTTCTACTGCATCCTTCACACATGCCTGGTTGCCACCTCTCCCCACATTTGGCTAGTATGTGGCTGAGGTGCCATGCCGTTGCTGGCTTATTTTCAGGGCTTGCCCATGTGGACATTGTAAGTTGTTCTGTCGTGTCTGGTGGGTGGGCATATTGTTGTGCCTGTTGTATGTGATTTGTAATGTGTGCATTGCCAGAGTTGTGAGTTGCATGGTTGTGGTGTTGAGGTGTGTGGGGTGTTCATTTGTATATTGCCATGGGGCTGTACATTTCCCTTGTTGCCATCCTGGGAACGCTGGTTGATGATGGACTGTCGGAGGATGAAGGTATCATGCACACTGGCTGTGTATTTGAAGGCGACATTGTTGGATGTTCCACGGTGTTCTGTTGTTGCCTGCACATTGGTGTGAGACGTGTGCTTCCTGTTGCGGTGATTGTGTGCTGTGTCACCAGGGGGCACAGGTAGTACATGTGTGCTGTGTGTTGAACCCAACACGTGCGTGCATCCTGCTATGGCATATGGTCCTTGCTTGGTCTCCAGCGGATCCTGCGCATTGTGTTGTACGTATGGGGACTGGGGTACCAGAGTGATGGTGATGTCCAGGACAGGTGTGGGGGACTTGGATGTGGCTGGCTGTGGGACTCCTCCGACTCTGGCGGGTATTGGATTGGGGGTCTCAGGGGCCAACAGGTGCAGCCACGCCATCAGCTTTGTGTGGGGTGGGATGTTGGTTGTCTGCTGTGTTGTTGCCGTAGGCCTGTTAGGCGATGATGGTCAGGATGCGTAGGTTGGTTGTCCCTTTCAGCCTGGAGTGGAAGGTGACATTGTCAGATGTTGGGTCTGTGCGGCTGCTACGTTTCCTGGGGTTCCGCTGTCTTTGTCTGCGCTGCGTCTGTGTTGGTCCAGGGGGGGGGGGGTGTTCCGGGTGTGGGATGGGGTCATGGGGTGGTGGGGGTGGGTGTTGTGGCCCTCTTGGGTGTCCGGGCTGCATGATGTTTGGCTCCATGACATCTGTTGCCCTTCGGTTGTGGCCCTGGGCTGTGCTCCCTTTTGTGGTGCTGGCTGCTGTCCGACTTTACACCAGGTCAGAGCAGGTGTTAATTCCATGCTGCTAACGCGCCTTATCGCCTGTTTTGTGTTTTTATCGCGGATGTGGCTGGTCGTTGTGAATGTTGAGGTGTGCTGTTGTCTCGGCTTTTGTCACGGGAATGCCTACTCTGCATCTCATTAGCGATATTTGCGAGGGTCCTCTGTGGCGATGTTTTTTGCGGTTGCTATCGTGGGTAAACTGGTGCTGTGGGCTGTTAACACCGGCTTGTGAATGGGGGGGTAAATTTATCACGACTTTGGCTGCGATAAAGTGCCATTAATTCGGTGATAGCTCCTTGTGAATATGCCCCCTGGTGTGCTGCTGTGCCTGTGAATAAATGCCACGTCTCCGGAATTGGGCCTCATTGCTTTTTTGTCATGGTGGTGAGTGATGGGATGTCCATGCCCATTGTTTGAGGCCGCCCTGTAGGGTCGGGGGCTCCTTTGATTCGGAGGAATGTGTTTGGATTAAATTCGGGAGCATGACCCACTCGCTTTCACATGCCCACGAGAGGAGATGCTAATGAAGCAAACTTGTGACAGTGAGGAAGGGTTTCAGAGGGGATCACCTCCTGCTCTGATCTTTCCAGGGGACAGGCATTTTCTAAGGCCATCGTAGTATAAGAGCACTACGCAATTATGCGAACTCACATGACTGCGTGAGAAAAGATTCCACATCAACATCAGTGCATGTAAAAAGAACGAATTAAGAACATTTACTAAAATAAGGATTTACAATGATTTTCTGGATTACATCACAAATGACTTTACAATGCACTATGGGAAATGTATTTTGAAGTAAGTCATGTGACCAAAAGCTTTTAAGCACGCATGAACGCACTTTGCAATTTTAACTGTTTTCACCTGTGATCAAGGCTGCAATAGACGCCGAAACGCGTGAGGCTATGAAAACTTGGTGTGCTGCTGTGCCTGTGAATAAATGCCACGTCTCTGGAATTGGGCCTCACTGCTTTTTTGTCATGGTGGTGAGTGATGGGATGTCCATGCCCATTGTTTGAGGCCGCCCTGTACGGTCGGGGGCTCCTTTGATTCGGAGGACTGTGTTTGGATTAAATTCGGGAGCATGACCCACTCGCTTTCACATGCCCACGAGAGGAGATGCTAATGAAGCAAACTTGTGACGGTGAGGAAGGTATTCAGAGGGGATCAGCTCCTGCTCTGATCTTTCTGGAGGACAGGCATTTTCTAAGGCCATCGTAGTATAAGAGCACTACGCAATTATGCGAACTCACATGACTGCGTGAGAAAAGATTCCACATCAACATCAGTGCATGTAAAAAGAACGAATTAAGAACATTTACTAAAATAAGGATTTACAATGATTTTCTGGATTACATCACAAATGACTTTACAATGCACTATGGGAAATGTATTTTGAAGTAAGTCATGTGACCAAAAGCTTTTAAGCACGCACGAACGCACTTTGCAATTTTAACTGTTTTCACCTGTGATCAAGGCTGCAATAGATGCCGAAACGCGTAAGGATATGAAAACTTGGTGTGTTGCTGTGCCTGTGAATAAATGCCACGACTCCGGAATTGGGCCTCATTGCTTTTTTGTCATGGTGGTGAGCGATGGGATGTCCGTGCCCATTGTTTGAGGCCGCCCTGTAGGATCGGGAGCTCCTTTGATTCGGAGGACTGTGTTTGGATACATATCTATATATATATATATATATATATATGTAGAAACCACAATCCTGAAACACCTACGTCTCGGCGATAATCAGGTACGGACCACAGCATACATTTCAACAAGTGATGTGCTTTATTCCAGTGATATGTGGCATCAAATCAAATATAACGGCAAGTGCCCAGCATTACGCGTTTCGACCGCGTTGCCACAGTCTTGATCACATGACGCGCTGGACCTCATAGCAGCATTAAATAGTGATCAGGTGAAATTGATTGGGTCACTCCCCTTACACAATAGAGCTAGAAGACATACTGGGCAGACATAAGGATAAAAAACAGCAAACTAAATATTTTAAAACCAATGATTCTGCCATAGAAATAAACAAACAATTGAGGATCAACACAGTGGAGTCTTAATATCGGAAAAACCGGCAAATAACATATACACGTAAAAACAATGTATAATTCAAACCAAGTGGTTGATAGCAGTTTTATCCTACATAACTCTCAAGCTAATATAAGGAGTAAAGATCCAAAATACATGTTAAAAATCAGTACTGATGTCATACTTGGTAGCTCGTAAAAAAAGAGAGAAGTGCAAACCAATAAAGTGCAAGTGCAAAATCAACAAAATCATCGTGTGTTGTCAACTATTGTCCATCATAGTTGACAACAAGCGAATAAACAACAGAAGCCAGAGGTACACCTTATTCATATGTAAAATAAAGTGCAAGTGCACTGTAAACATATGTCAAAGTGCAAAATCATGGCCAAAAAGTATATACACAAATAAATCCAACCAGAAAATGCAACTAGTATAGAATATACAAAGATAAAATGCAAGTGCAATATTTGAAACATGATACTAGTGCATATTGATGGATGTCAAAACTGCTCAGCATGAAAAGTGCAGGATGCATACAGTACAAGGATACAAGAGGGCTTATGATACAGTTTAAAACCCGTCTAAAACCAGCTAAAACCATGTAAGACCAGGTAAAACCGGGTAAAAACCAGGTAAAACTAGGTTAAAAACCAAGTTAAAAACTGGGCTTAAAAAACTGAAATCTAAAAGCCAGTCTCTTATAATACATAATGGAACACCATATAGTCACAGTAACACCAATCTATAAAAAATTGTGCATGTCCTCTCCTTTGTTAAGGCCATTCGGCATCTTGGTATCTAATGTTAGAATATATTGGGACTCTAACTGACGAAGTTTCCTTTCTCTGTTACCTCCTCTGAGTGACTTCGGTACTGAATCTATTACAAAGTAGCTCAAGTCATTAAGATTGTTGTTATGTACAAGTTTAAAATGACGAGCGACAGGGTAACTAGAATCTGAATTAACTACTGCACGGAGATGTTGAAGTATACGATTAAAGACTTGCAGCTTAGTACTGCCCACATACTTTAGATGGCATGAACATTCCAATACGTATACTGCAAATTCGGTTCTACATGTAAACATCCCTTTAATCTTAATGGGGTTAGACTCGAAAGCAGTAGTGTATTCAGTGGTATTTTTTCCAAATTTGCAAGCTCGGCATGAGCTGCATTTAAAGAAACCTGTCCTTTTGGATAGCCAGTTACTAGAAGCATTCACCTCAGGGCTTGTTTTGACAAGTGCGTCCCTCATCGAGGGCGCACGTCTAAAGGTTAAAGATGGACGTTCTGGCAAAGTTTGAGACAAAGTTAAGTCTGTCATTACTATTGACCAGTTTTTGTATATGATTTTCCTTACTTGCTTTTCCTGGCTACTATAGGTGGTTATCAGTCTCACTGAATCACTCGATTTGGACAGATTATTTGAAATCTCAGGATTGGTAGGGGTGGTGTTAGTAATGCTGTTCCGTAAACATTCCTCTCTTGAATGGCTGTTGGCCCTCACCATGGCAGCCTTCAAATCTTTTGCTTTGTAACCACGGGCACTAAACCTTTGGAGAGCTTCCGTCTGACAGAGTTTGAGATCTGTGTCAGAGCTACAGATTCTCCTTATTCTTAAAAACTCCCCATAGGGTATGCTTCTGATAAGATGGTTAGGGTGGGAGCTGCTGGCATGGAGTACAGAGTTACCAGCTGTGCTCTTTCTGGGGAGTTTAGTGTGTATAGCGTCATTTTCAACATACAACTCTACATCTAAGAACTGTACATATTGGTTACTTATGTTGGCAGTGAAATTCAAATCCAACACATTATTGTTAATGGTGTCAACAAAACACTTGGCCGATTCAATAGACCCTTTCCAGATCACACAAACATCATCTATAAATCACCACCAGTGAAGTATATGAGCATCATACAGTTCCTTGTGGGTGTTTCTGAGGATATGCTCCTCCCACCAGCCAACGTGCAAGCACGGATAGCTGGGAGAGAAGCATGCCCCCATCGCCACACCATGTAGCTGTTGATGGACCTCTTTATTAAACATGAAATAATTATTCATGAGGCATAGCTCAATCATTTTCAGAAGCATGGTATTATGTTGGTAAAACTCAATACTGCGTTGGCCTAAAAAATACTTCACCGCTTCCAGCCCATCAGAATGATGAATACTTGTATAGAGGGAACAAATGTCCATTACAATAAACAGACAATCCTCATTCCATGTAACAGTTTGTAGTTTGGACAGAAAGTGACCCGTATCTCTAATGAAGGAAGGAAGGTTCTCCACAAAGTCATGCAGAAAATAGTCCACATATTTCGACATGGGTTCTAAAAGGCTTTTCTGGGCCGATATTATTGGTCTCCCAGCTACTGGTGTAATGTTCTTGTGAACTTTGGGAATGAAATAGAGTACGGGCGTTATAGGGTGATCATTCTTTAAAAAGCAGTATTCATTCTTACTTAGTAATCCTCAGTCTTTGGTTACCCTGAGGTCATTAAAAAAAGCTTTTCTATAGCAAGACGTATCGTTAAGGTGATGTTGTGCTTCCTCCAAATAGAGGGCCCTAGGCCATAACACGATGTTACCTCCTTTATCTGCCTTATTAATAATCACATTGCCGTTATCTTGTAACTTGCGCATAAGGTTGGTATATTGTATTTCTGAATATTTTCTATGTTTTTGCTTATACAAAACCTTTTGATTTAGTTTCTTTAGATCTTCAATGACACAATCGCTAAATGTGTCGATTGCGTCTTTAGGCATTAGGGGGATAAAGGTCGATGGCGGGCGAAAAGGGCTAGTTGAAGGATTATTTCCTCGGATGCCCATTTCTTGAAGCTCCTCTTGTGTAGAGCTAGTGATGTTTTCTTCATTCTGGGCCAACAAATGCATGGATCTGAGTACGCTTATATCAGATACTTGAAGGGTTGAACTAGTCACGTCATATAGCGCAATTTGAGAGGCAGCTTCAGTTGCTTTATTCAATTTGAAGTGTTTGAGGAGCTTGAGTTTACGGATAAACTTGAATACATCCACTCAGGTTTGCACATATTTGAAACCATTCACAGGGCAAAAAGACAGTCCCAATGAAAGCAATTGTAATTCTGCAAATGTGAGCTCTATATCCGAGAGGTTGATGACAGTGTTGTCTGGATTTTTAGGATTAATCATTGTTGGGGCCACCTCTTTGCTCTCCCCACTCTCCCTCTGTTGTTGCCTCCTAAGTTTGCGGCTCTGTTTCCTGTGCTTGTTTCTCCTTCGCCGGCTTTCTTCACAGGGTTGCGTGGCCGCAATGTTTGGTGGCGATCTTGGATTAAAAAACCCAATTCTTCTGATGGCGAGAAGTTAGTGGGCAGCTGTGCCTGCAAGCTGCTTGCCCTGCTGTCATCAGAATCAGTGCTGCTGCCTGCAGAACTGATATCTGTGTTTGATAATTCAATGCCTGGTTGACTGGGTACAGAGATACCAGAGGTTTTTAAAGTGAGTGTTTGCCTTTTCACCATGTCAAATTTCCTCGAGAATGTAAAAACTCTGCCCATTTCATAATCTCGCTTGTCACGGGCGAATTTAAATATTTTACGTGCCTTTATTGTCTCTTAATGCTTTTTTAAGCGTACATTAATTCCCTCTCTGCCCTTTTTAATTAGATCTTTTTGCTCATGAGCTTCCAGTAACTGGTTGGTTTTGTCAATTTCCTTTAGAATCTCGATCCTATCTATTTCTGCATATTTGATAAGGATGGATACCATATTCATGGAGGCTTCTAGGTTATTGGTGGCCCACTCCTTCAAACATGAGGGGGTCAGGGTTCTCGAATGATGGCGCTATCAACACCCTTAAACCTCGCGGTATCCTAAATATACATATATACATATATATACATATATATATATATATATCAACAAAAACAAGGAGTTCATGGTACTCACAAAGTCCGGTGCACTCACGGGGTGTGTGTCGGCTATAAAACATCCGCAGACGCGTTTCTGGCTATTGCCGTCATCAGTGCGGAAAAGCTAAGGATCCACCTACCATATGGCAGGACCGTTTAAATGACTGTGTTGTTTTATTGACGGCTTTTCCGCACTGATGACGGCAATAGCCAGAAACGCGTCTGCAGATGTTTTATAGCCGACACACACCCCGTGAGTGCACCGGACTTCGTGAGTACCATGAACTCCTTGTTTTTGTTGATTTATAAGCGGTTTCCACCACCGCTTTCCGGTTGCACACACCAAGAGTTCGGCTGGCCCCAGGTGGAATACTGTGCTTTGGATATATATATATATATATATGATGTCAATGTATGTATACATATGCTGCTCAGTTTGTGTTTGTAATTATGTGAGCAAGGCGCTTGACGGCCGAAACGCGTCATATTGGATTTATGAAGTAATAAATCTACGTGCACCTCCGAATGTGGCTTATTCTGAGAGCGCGTTTTACTTTGTTTCTTGATATATATCAAGAAACAAAGTAAAACGCGCTCTCAGGAATAAGCCACATACGGAGGTGCACGTAGATTTATTACTTCATAAATCCAATATGACGCGTTTCGGCCGTCAAGCGGCCTTGCTCACATAATTACAAACACAAACTGAGCAGCATATGTATACATACATTGACATCAACAGAGGACTGATGTGTGGACTCGGTGCCTGGTATGCGAATACGAGGCTGCCATGTTTGAAAGGATATAATCTATAGCAAGTTAAATGCAATTATACATGAATATTACCCCATAAAGTCGCATGAGTGCATGTAGGTACACATGGTGAAAGACAACTGTCAATTATGAATTACAAAGGTGGTGTTACAACTGGTATGAGTCACACACTAACATGAATATGCCGGCCGACACGTAGGGATTGTGCCGTGAGCTGTGAATGGGAAAGACTCTGGGGCATATTCACAAGGAGCTATCGCCGAATTAACGGCACTTTATCGCAGCCAAAGTCGTGATAAATTTACCTCCCCATTCACAAGCCGGTGTTAACAGACCACAGCACCAGTTTACCCGCGATAGCAGCCGCAAAAAACATCGCCACAGAGGACCCCCGCAAATATTGCTAATGAGATGCAGAGTAGGTGTTCCGGTGCCAAAAGTCGAGACAACATCACACCTCAACATTCACAACGACCAGCCACATCCGCGATAAGAACACAAAACAGGCGATAAGGCGCGTTAGCACCAGGAAATTTACACCTGCTCTGACCTGATGTAAAGTCGGACGGCACCCAGCACCACAAAAGGGAGCACAGCACAGGGCCACATCCGAAGGGCAACAGATGCCATGGAGCCACTCATCATGCGTCCCGGACACCCAAGAGGGCCACAACACCCACCGCCACCACCCCAGGACCCCAACCCACACCCGGAACAACCCCCCCCGGACCACCACAGACGCAGCGCAGACAAAGACAGCGGACCACCAGGAAGCGTACCAGCCGCACAGACCCAACATCTGACAATGTCACCGTCCACTACAGGCTGAAAGTGACAAACAACCAACGCATCCTGACCATCATCGCCTAACAGGCCTACGGCACCAACACAGCGGACAACCAACATCACACCCAACACAAAGCTGCTGGCTTGGCTGTACCTGTTGGCCCCTGGTACCCCCCAACCAACACCAGCCAGAGTCGGAGGAGTCTCACAGCCAGCCACATCCAAGTCCCCCACACCTGTCCTGGACATCACCATCACCCTGGTACCCCAGTCCCCATACGTACAACACAATGCGCAGGATCCGCTGGAGACCAAGCAAGGACCATACACCCAAGCAGGATGCACGCACGTGTTGGGGGCAATACACAGCACACATGTACTACCTGTGCCCCCTGGTGACACAGCACACAATCACCGCAACAGGAAGCACACGTCTCACATCAATGTGCAGGCAACAACAGAACACGGTGGAACCCCCAACAATGTCACCTTCAAATACACAGCCAGTGTGCATGATACCTTCATCCTCCGACAGTCCATCATCAACCAGCATTCCCAGGATGGCAACAAGGGAAATGCACAGCCCCTTGGCAATATCCAAATGAACACCCCACACACCTCAACTCCACAACCATGCAACTCACAACTCTGGCAATGCACACGTCACAAAATCACATACAACAGGCACAACAACATGCCCACCCACCAGACACGACAGAACAACTTACAATGTTCACATGGGCAAACCCTGAACATGAGCCAGCAACGGCATGGCACCTCAGCCACATAATAGCCGAATGTGTGGAGAGGTGGCAACCAGGCATGTGTGAAGGATGCAGTAGAACCATGATTGGGAAAGTACACAATGCCAAGAGTGGCGGAGATGTGCTGGACACACCGCAGTATGCAGAACACACCCATATCCTCGGCGACATACACCGCTGGTGTATGGAGTGTAGTGGACAGTGGACGCCACCATGTCACCCCAGCCAGTGGGGGACCTCGCGGAAATGTTGCCTGTTACGCCCCCCCCTAAGCGTCTCCGGAGTGGGATGGCCTGGCGTATGCCACGCCAGCGTAGGGGTGTGAATAAAAAGCACGTAGGCCTGGGCGTGGTCCTCTTCCGGAAAGACCCACGTCTCTGCCAGGGCGGCGCCTCCCACCCCGCCACGAGGCCGACGCCGTCCTCGTGAGCGGAGTTGCCTGCGATGCTGTGCGCCTGCCGGACCCCGGCACGCTGGACCACGAACCCGTCAGGCCCGCCCCTGCGCAGCCAGGTCACACTGATCACCTGCCGACACCGGCGTGTGTCAAGGAGGGCCCACCACGTGCCGGCGCAAGCTCCAAGCCTGAGGCCCGCGACCTTGGCAGCCTCCTCAGACCATCACGGCCTCCACGACACAGGCCCGCCTTACTCCTTTCTCGTTGACGCACTCTACTGCCGCCTTCGGCCCACTCGTCGGACCAGTAGGTCCCATGTGTGAAACTGTGTCCTGAGTCATGAATGGCAGTGACCAGATGTCTACTGCAGGGGTGATATCACTAAACTCCCTGCTATCAGTGAAGCAAACAAATGCATCACAAGCACACGACACATGTCTGTGGGCCCATGCTGACCGCTGCCTCCGGCCTACACTGCGGTCCAGTAGGTCACAGAGTCTTGATTTGGCAATGTTGGAGTTCACATCTGTGTACCGGCATCATCGCAGACTGCATCCCCTCTAAGCACCTGTGCCACTAAGTGTGTTCCCTGACATCCATGAATACACACTGGTCGTACATTGGTGGCGTTTG
Organism: Calotriton arnoldi; assembly: GCA_963921515.1. Classification (NCBI taxonomy): domain Eukaryota; kingdom Metazoa; phylum Chordata; class Amphibia; order Caudata; family Salamandridae; genus Calotriton; species Calotriton arnoldi. The sequence goes on from CAWUFW010014026.1 coordinate 197,903, forward strand.
AGTCTATGGAATAGGGGCTAGTTTTCATCCTCATGTAGCTGATACCGAATTGTTGGTGAAAATGAGGGTTGCGCTTTCCACTCCTCCATTTGCTGCTTCCAGATAACATCAGACCTTCCGCATCATGCCCTGGAGGACACCTTCCACTGTCCCCCACAACCCTCCGCAACATACACCTCAGACATTGATTGACCTCCTTTTGGCGTTCTGACACCTGGCATTGGGGTGCCATGTGTGGGTCGGTGAAGTGTTGTGAGCCAGCCATGATTGCGGGTGCTTCATGCTGTGTGGTCTGTTGCAGGGGCTGGGTTCTCCTCTGAGTAGCTTGTCTGCCCTGGTCCTGGTGGTGGGTTGTGTGGGATGTCCATGGGCTGTTGTAGGGCGTCGGTGTCGAAGGTGTGGTGTCTGTCTCCGGCATCACTGATGGGTTGTCTGTTCTGAACTGCTGGAGGTGTTGTTTGACCCTCTGCATTGTGAAGGGGAGGTGCATGTTGGCATTGTGTTGGCGCCTTGTTCTTGTCCACATGCAGACTGTGTGACAATGTACATTGTGACTGTTTGGGCGGTGGTGGCTATTTGAGTTGGCACAGTGTACATTTGGCCTACATGGCTGATGTGGGGTTGTAGCCGTAGATATGCATCTCACAGTTCCCTGCTCTGTCCAATGTGATTGTTCTGTTTCTGCGCCTGGGCGGACCCAGTTGTGTCCCCTGTTCTGCAGTGTGGGTGTTGCACTTGGTGCCACATTGTCATGGTATGTGCTGTGATTGGTATGTGTGTGTGCTGCAGTGTGCCACGGGGATGGGGGACATGTCCCTGGGTAATTGTGGGTGTGCAGTGTGCTACACCTCGTTGTGCATGTGTGTCATTGTGCCCATCACCCCCCATCCCCCCAGTCCCTTTTGGATCCTCACCCTGTTGTTGTTGTGTTGGGTCCTGTCGAGCTGTGTCCGTACTCCCACCTCCTTGCACCGTCTCCACACTGATGACTGTGGCCTGGGTTTCCTCCAGCTCCTCCTGTGGCGCTGGACTGCCACCTCCGGTCGCCGTTGCTGCCTTCCTGTTGGCAGCGGGTTTGTGCCTGGTTTAGGTTGTCACGTCCTGGCGGCGCCTCTTGGCCTCCTGGATTGGCCTCCTTGGCACTCCGACTGCATTCCAGGTGGTCTGCTTGTGGGTCAGTTGCTGGTATTGTTCTGTGACTCCGTGGCGCTGGTCTTGTTTTCCTGCAGTCTGCACCCCGTCTTCCTCTCCCTTTTCTCCTTGGCCTTCCCCGACCCCGTTGTTCCTTGCTGGTGGTCTGTGGGGGTTGTGGGGTTCGCGTTGACCTCTGCGCTGGGTCAGGGTGCATCCTTGTTGCTACGTGCTTTGGCTTGTTTCTGGTGTGTTGGTTCTGTGGTTTTTATGGTGCAATTTCCCGCCAGACGCGTGGGATTTGCAGGCCTGTGGCTGCTTTTCGCTACTTTTTGTACTGCGATTGGCCTCATTGCATGATTTCTCGGGTTTCGCATTTTTTCGGCGTGGCGTTGATTTTCACGCTGACATTTGACGCGTTATCTGGTGACTATCGCATGCTACCGCCTTGTTGTGAATTCCACGTTGACACGGGGTTATTTTCCCGCGATAGGCTGCGATATTGAAAGTTGAGTTACGCTACTCTTGCAGTAGTTATAGCACGTTCTTGTGAATATACCCCTCTGTGTCCTACAGATTACAAGCAAGTGCATGCTGGTAGTTGAAGGCACTGGGTGACAAGTGTCGAAACGGCCGAGTCTGAATGCGTTGCAAACAACAGTGTGTCCCAAAGTGGGAAAGGGTCAGATCACAGAGAGTGCTGCGGTGTCCTGGGGGCCGAGTCTGGAAGCATTGCAGACAACAGTGTATCCCGAAGTGGGAGAAGGATCAGATCCCAGAGACAGCTGCGGTAACATGCTGCGGATGTAATCCCGGTCATGACGTACAACACGAGTGTGGTGTAGGTGCTGTCTCTGAATGGATGTATATATTGATGAAATGTGCATTCCCCGTAGTGGGAGAAAATTCCTGGCCTCGACACAAAACACCTGCCTTGCTCTGGAATAGTCAGATAAAGTGTCCTCAGTCAATGCAAGTCCCCACATGGGAGTAGCAAAAGCGCTCAGTATCAGTGATACAGTGGAAAATAAAACAAAAGGACAAAATCGATAAAAATCTTATCTGGGGTAGACGAGGCCAAACACACTGGTGTCCATTTGAAGAAAAGGGTAGGGAGCCCAAAAGGTGACTAGATCAGGTCTGATGGTCCCTTCCTTTCCTCCTGCAAAAGAAACATGTAGAACATATGTTAGATGACAATCCAAAATCAGCGGACTAAACTCATTACATTGCTGCGTTAGCATATGTGAATGTCTGGCATGGCATGTGACTCGGGAATGGGCAACTACAAAGAGATGTGTAAAGAAGTAGAGAGATCAGAAACGGAGCTGCATAGAGAAGAAACGAGGCAAGATAGAGCATGACAGGGGAAAGATATCATAGAATTGTTGCAAGGAAACAGCAGAGTGTTACTCAGTGTGCAAATGGAACACCATTTCTTTATCAATATTGTGTCCCCCTAGATGACGAATGCCGAGATCTATGATATGCATGTGTTTGGTACTGCCCACATACCAAAGATTACAGGGACACTCGAGAACGTAAACCACATAGGTGGAGCTGCACGTGAGAAACTGGTTGATGCGGATGTTGGTTTTTTTGGTGATATTAGGATATTCCTTTCTCATCGTGCTGCCACTGCACGCCTTGCAGTGGCTGCACAGAAAAAATCCCTGCAGGTTGATACTGTTGGGACTGGCATATGTGGTGATGTCACTATGCACAAGAGTGTCTCTGAGATTACGTCCCTTGCGGTATGTGATTCTGGGCCTCTCAGGTATGGTGCTGCCAATAACTGGATCCTTGGCCAGGATTTCCCAATTCTTGGCTAATATTTTTTGAACGTCCCTGGCATTGCTGCTATAGGTAAGAATGGCCCTGGTGGTGTCACAGTCATCTTGTGTGGAGGTCATGGTAGTTCTCTCCTCTAAGGTGGTAGTTCTCATGACTAGTTTGGCTTTCTCCACAGCTCTGCGGAGAACCCATTTGGGATACCCTCTTTCTGCAAATCTGGTAAGCATCACGTCCTGTTCTAGAATGAAGGCTTCCTCAGTGCTGCAGTTGCGTTTCGCTCTGAGCAGTTCCCCATAGGGGATGCTCCATTTGAGGTTATCTGGGTAGCTGCTCATCGCACATAAACAATCATACCTGCAATGCAGGCACCCTTGCACTATGGCGAAAGGGTGTCTGTGTTGGCGCTAGAGACCTACTTTTAGCGCCGGTGCTAGGGAAAACACAGGGGTGTGCAATATTCTTGTAAATACGGTGCATCCCGGCGTTTTTGAAATGGCGCAGCATGGTGCTGCAAAGTGGCGCAGTGCTCTATTTCCTTGCAAATATGCCTCAGAGAGTACGTGGAATTTGGCCTTCTAAGTTTAACTTTATGCACACTTTAATTTGAACAATTGTGCACAAAAATGTTGTGAATCCCTTACAGCTTTTTTATTTAAATTGTTTTTCAGTCAGGATGTTCTGAGTATGATGTCTTTGGCTTGATGTTGATGACATGACCAAATACTTAGCATTTTAGTTGTTGCTCTTTGTATTAGTCTCTTGACAAACACCAATTAAGATATACACACAGATGATATGTCACAAATCATGACATCACAAATGCGTGGATTGAGTTTTCCACAGAAGCAAAAAAATAGCTGAAGTGAATTTAGATTATAAAAACTGAACATTGTAGTTGTTTTTACTAATCGTTTGCATTGACCAGGCGTTTTGCCACATCTCCATTAGAGGTGCTAAAATTATTTTTTAGCTGCAAAGTTTTCCCAAGTTCCTTGTTCTTACTCTTTGCAAAGGTTATACAGATTCCCAGTTTACCTTGCCAGAGCAATGGGTTTTCACCCCTGCGAGTTAATATCACATCATTGTGAGATAATATTCACTTTAATCGACCCACCCAAACAGGAGGTTGTATGCACATTTTTCCTCTGTAAATCCTCTTGAAATATTTTTTTATGCACAATGGCAATATTTGATGGATTTGTCTGTGTAAGATTACCATTAGCAGTGATTTTCTATTCTCAGTGCATTGCACAGGGTAAGAACACTAAGGGCCCGAGGACCGCCAGACTCGTGGTGGTGCTGCGGTGGCGGTCTAGCGACTGCCACATTACGACCCTAGTGGTCATGCCACCCAGGGACCGTCGACTCTGCCAGGGAACAGCCATTCCCTGGCGGTGGCGCGGCAGTCCAGAGACATCTCTATGCTTGGCAGGACCACCACGGTCCTGCATAGCATATTACGACTTTCATCACCGCCACTAATTTCATGACTTTCATCACTGCCCTGATTTCATGGAGGTCTTTCCTCCATGAAAACAGTGGCGGTGAGGCTGTGAAGCCCCTTGCGCCTCATGCATTGTGGATGCACACAGGGAGGCACAACATGTGCCCCCTGTGTGCATGCACAGAAGTTCCATGCACGGCATGGACTTATCAGTCCATGCTGTGCTGGAGCTTCCTTTGATTTTCCCACTGCGGTGCCTATAATGGCAAAGGAAATGCCCGCCAATTACTAAAAAGGTAATTATAGGGCGGGTCATGCTAGTTTGGCGTTGCGGTGGCGGTGGGTCCTGCCGTCGCACCATCAAACTTGTAATCTGGCCCTAAAGGTCTCATTCCACAGTCCAGTGTCCCATGGGGGTGGCAAGAGTTGTTACCGGCCAAATCAAGATTATAAAATGAGGTATTTCACCAGGAAACTTAAAGCAGCAGTGATTTCTATGTGAAATACCAGGTAAAACCAGCAGGTAATTCTGAAATGTTCTTCCCCAAAATCCTGTGATCTGGAGTACTGGTGACCACACAGAGGGCCCGATTCACAGAACTAATCTGAGACAAAATCCTAAACTTACTACTTTTGGTATTCACAGAAGGCATTTAGTAGTAGTAAAGTTAGGATTTTGTCTTAAGTTTGTCTTAAGTTTGTCTTAAGTCTGTCTTAAGTCTGTCTTACGTCTGTCTTACGTTTGTCTTACGTCTGTCTTACGTCTGTCTTAAGTCTCTCTTAAGTTTGTCTTAAGTCTGTCTTAAGTCTGTCTTAAATTTGTCTTAAGTCAAACTTAAGACAAAATCCTAACTTTACTACTACTAAATGCCTTCTGTGAATACCAAAAGTAGTAAGTTTAGGATTTTGTCTCAGATTAGTTCTGTGAGTCGGGCCCAGAGTTATTGATGCTACTTTTTGGCTATTCGCAAATTCCGAGTATAAATTTACTCCAAAATTGTAACTTACATGTCTCCACCAAATTGAAGGGCCTGGGGGCTACACATTTTTGAGTAATTTACACTTTTGAAAGTGCTCGAAAATACAAATTCAAAAGTGTAAGTAATTCGAAAGTTAAAGTTATCTTTGAGACAAAATATGTTGCAAAAATGACTATTTGCATACAGAGGTGATAAAGTAAAAATATGAGTAGTCCTCCTTGAAGTTGAAAAGCTTTCCACAGAACTTTACTAAGGTTGCAGTAAAAACGATTCAATATCATACACCATCTTTTCTCCCCCCATTTTACCTTCAAGCGTCTATCACGACTGCTCTGTGCACCAACCCTCCTGCTGATTGCGCCAACCTCTCCCTGAGGGGGAGTGGGTAGAAAGGGATTGGCTGTACTTGCTCCCACATATAAGTTATCCGAGGACGGGAGGATGTTTACAAGCATGTTAATAGATAGACAGAATTAAAAGAGATGTTAAAAGTAGATTACAAATGTTCCTATTTTACAACACAGTAACACCAATTGCCAGGAGAGGAAGTTAACGGCAACAAAAAAACTTTTAGAAGGTTGAAGGGGTTGATGGAAAATCAGAGACGAGGGGGTGGCTTTTAAATTGGAACAGCTGACACCTTTGCACATCAGCCCCCAGGACCCCCGCCCCCCCAAAAAAGTAATAAAAAATCTATTCAGCAACATGATATTTACTAGTTTTTTGTTTTTTTAAAATCTTTTTAAACCAGATTTTATTGGGTTTTCAGATATTCATAGAATACATTGCGTCTCATCGACATAATGCATCTACAGTTAGGTATAAACCCTCTGGTGTGCTCTTACCTTAACACTAATAAACTCCCCCCCTCCCCATTCCCTCCCTTGAGTTGCATTCAGTTTCGAATAATTGTCTCATCAGCCATTGCGCTCATGTTATTGACTTTAATTCTGGGTGTTATAGTGCTCATATCACTATGGTGGCAACATCTGGTCAATCTGTCCCTAGTCTGCCAATTCATTTCCCCCTTCTTCTCGGTCTGGTGCTACTGTCTCCGGGGATACCGCTCTGCTGGATCCACGCTCATTAGCTGCTAGTTCTCCCACTAGGTGCTCCCATGCTCTTGGTCGGTCTATGTTACCTATTCCCCGCTTCACTTCTCTGAGTAAGAGTCTCCCTTCTGCCCCCGCCCATTTTTCCAATTCCTTTTTCCATGTTCCCACCCGCGGTCCCCCTGGTGCTTTCCAATGTCTAGCTATCTCCAGTTTGGCCAGGACGTATGCTAGGTCTTGGAATTTCCCGGTTGTTTTATTTTTGGCCGTGTGCGGGAACCACCCTAGCAGGTAATGGTCTGGGGTGTGCGGCAGTTCCTTGTCTATGGCGTCTCCTATTGTACGTCATACTTCCTCTGAAAAAGTGCGCAAGGTAGGGCAGTCCCAGAACATATGTAGAATATGGGCTTCTCTCTCCCCGCATCTGGGGCATACTGCCAATTCTACACCAAGATATTGCCTTATTCGAGACGGGGTAAGATATGCTCTGTGGAGCACATAGTAATTTATTAGTTTGAACTGTGCATTTCTAGATACCTTCGAGGTTCTCTCTCTATCGTATCCCAGTCTGTCTCTGGGATCTGTCTTCCCAGGTCCTCCTCCCATTGCCCTCGCAATCGTTCTAATGGTTTCTGTAAGTCCTGTTTCATCGCCTTGTATAGGCAGGATACCGTTTTGATCATTCCTGCCGAGAGTGCGACGTACAGGCATCCAGCAAGCGCTCGGGGTTCTGTGTTGCCCGTGCCCCAATGTTTCCTTATCCTCAGCGTGAGAGCCCTGTATTTTAAGAACTGGCCTCCGGGCAATTCAAATCCCATCCGAAGCTCTTCAAAAGGGAGTAATTCAGAGTCCGGGTAGAGGTCCCCCATCACTTTCAGACCTGCCTCTTCCCAGCTCTCCAGCCCCGCCCAATGTTCCCCCTGTGGGAGGCAGTGAAACAGAGCTACGGGCAGGTCCGGGGAACAGGGAATTCTAGCACCTACTCGCCTCAGGTACCGAGTCCAGCAATGCGTCAGCACCCTGGTTTCGGCTGTGTCTCCTGACTGATTCCTCTGTACTCTCAGCAACATTTTTGCTAGTGTTGGGGCAGTCAATGCGAAGGGATACTGCACTCCATCCAGGTTCCGCCCAGCCGCCAATCACTGAATCATCCAGTACAGTATAGCTGCTATGTAGTATCCTTCAAAGTCTGGGACTGCTAACCCTCCCTCCATCGTGGGGCGCTGTAGTGTGGTCAGAGCTACCCTCCTGCATCCTGCTCCCCAGTTGAAGGATACAATCATTGAGTTGAGGTCCCTGAACGTCGCCCGTGGTGTCCCCCTCGGGAGGGTTCCAAAGAAGTACAGCAGTCATGGGAGTGCCACCATCTTTAGGACAGCTATTCGTCCATCTACCGAAAGCAGCAAGGTTCTCCAAAAATCCATAGAGGATCAAATCGAGGGTATTGCTCTACCCACATTGCCTTCTAGTAGCTCAGCAGGACCATGGTATATTTTTACTCCCAAGTATGTCAGACAGCTAGGTTCCCATTGTAGGTCCCCTAGATCAGGCGGCGGGGGTCTGTTGGGAGTCATGGGAAACAATTTCGATTTCTGCCAATTGACCGTAAGGCCGGATAATCTACCAAACTGTGCCAGCTCCTGTCAAGTCCGTGGTTGTATTCCGGAGAAACAACAGGAGATCATCCACGTACAGGGATATGTGATGCCTCCTTTCTCCAAGCCGCAACCGTCTGTAGTCCTGCCCACTTCTTGCCCTGCAAGCTAGCGACTCCATGGCGAGGGCGAACAGCAGGGCGAGGGGGGCACTCCTGCCTCCTGCACCTTCCCACCACCTGTCTCAGGGATATAGTTCTCCCGGTACATACTCTAGCTGTGGGGCTTGTCTAGAGCAATTTTACCCACACCAGGAAACCTCCCCCCAACCCCATCGCGGACAGCACTTCGTACAGGAAGTGCCACTCCAGGCTGTCAAAGGCCTTCTCGATGTCCACCGCAAACACTGCCGCCTCTGGCTTGTCATAAGCTTTGGAATCCATGTTAGCCAGGAGTCGTCTTATATTAATTGGAGTGTTCCGCACTGGGATAAACCCAGCTTGATCCACGTGGACCAGTGTCGGCATATGTGGCAGAAGTTGGGTTGCTAGTATCTTGCTTAATATCTTGTAATCCATGTTCAGCATGGATAGCGGCCTGTAAGCCATATAGTCATGTGCCAGTTTTCCTGGTTTAGGCACCAGAACAATCACTGCCTCCCTGGTGCTCTCTGGTAGTATTCCGGTGTCACGGGCAGCCTGATATAATGAGACCAGTCTGGGGGCCAATTCCTCTATATATGTAGTATAAAATTCCGCCAGCAACCCGTCAGTGCCCGGAGTCTTGTTGCGGGTCATACACTTAATGGAAGCTCTTACTTCCTGCAATTCAAAATCGGTTCCCAGGTTTTCCGTCTCTGTCGGGTCTAGGCTGTGCACCTGTAGGTCCTCTACATACTCCCGGGCAGTCATTCTGTCACACTGTATTGATCCTTTCTATAGCCCAACATATTATTTAACGAAGACATTGTTGATCTTCGCCTGTGCATAGTGTCTGGTGCCCTCTTGGTCCTCGATTTCTACCAGCGGGGAGCCCCTACCTACAGGGTTTGCCAGCCACACCAGAAGGGACCCCGACTTGACCCTTTCTGCTTGAGTTCACTCAAGATACTGTTTGTAGTCAAAGCACCTGAGTCTCTCAGTTTGTCCCGCCACCTCCCCTTTGGCCTCAAGTACTGCCTGTTGGAGTTCCGGGTGGTCTGGTTGCCTGCGCTCCAGTTCCTTGAGAGTCTCATCAGCCTCTTCAACCTCCCTCAAGAGGGTGCACCTGACTTCCTTGCTTTGGGCTATGCACTGACCTCGCAGCACCACCTTAAAGGCATCCCACTCTGCTTGCAATGAGGAGGCCGTCCCTGCATTATCAGTAAAATATTGTGTGATTTTGCCTCTGATCTCTTCCTGATCTTACCTGATCTTCCAGGGCATCTGGGTGGAGCCTCCATGTAGGAATCGCCGGCTTAAGTTGCGCCCATCCCAAGGTCAGCACCGCAGGATTATGATCCGATTTTGTGCGTGTGAGGTATTCTGTGGTGAGGGCCTGACTTTGTATATCTGCCGTACACAGGAGGCATCCAGTCGCGCGTGCACTTCATGCACTGCAGAAAAATAGGAGTAATTCCTATCCCGGGGATGCAGGGTTCTCCAGGAGTCCACCAATCCCTAGCTTCGTCGCCAAGCGCTAAATGCCTGTGAGGCGCGTACTGCTTGAGAGCCTTGTTTTGGAGGGTGGGATCTGTCCATGTGTGTATCAACCACACTCTTAAAGTCTCCCCCCGCTATCGTGGTGCCAATCAAATATGGTGCCAAGCAATGACTCAGTTGGGCAAAGAAGGCAGGCTGCTCTGCGTTGGGGGCATAGACATTCACTATATTCAAGTCTCTTCCCTCTAACCGTCCCCAAATTGCTAGGTAGCGGCCCTCTGGGTCTATTAGCGATTCTATGTGCTGAAATGGGACCCCCACCTGTATCCATATCAATACATCCCACGCGTAAGCCGAATACGTAGTGTGATAGAGTTGGGCTCTCCAGCGCCTCTGTAGCGCTGCTCCCTCCTTTTGCGTGAGGTGCGTCTCCTATAATAAGGCTATCTGGACCCCCCGTCAGCGAAAGTAGGAGAGCACTTTATATCTCTTCACCATTGTGTGCATGCCCCTGATGTTCCAGGTCATGTACCTATACTTCTGTGTGTCAGCCATATGTTAGCGTCCCCGAAAGAAAGGTAGTACTTCGGTCCCTCTTGCCCCAGTCTCTGCAGCTGGCATGCAATTCCTAGTAGTTCGTGGTACATTCTGGTTCATTCTTAATTCGTGGTTCATTGCTGGCATGCAATTCCTAGTAGTTTGTGGTTCATTCTGGTTCATTCTTCATTTGTGGTTCATTCTGCAATTGCAATTCTGCAAATGGTGCAACTCAAGGTCCCCCCCATTAATAATGATAAAAAATCCCCCAACTCCCACTCCCTAGGACAAGCAGGCAAACTCCTCCCATCCAGTGGTCCAGTGCTCCTCCGATCCCCCCAGCCGCTACCCAGCTCGGGAACCTCAAGAGGCCCCCGCAGGATCGTCCCCATGAGAACCCCAATACCTTGTCACTGAGTCGGGCACTTCATGTGTCTCTCTGGGTCAGTGGAGCCCAACGTGTCCTAGACAATGCCTTCCGCCATTTATGGTGTTACATCAGGGAGCAATGTACTCAGTGCTTCAGACTCACTAGACCCCTGCTCAGAGCCGGATTCTATTGCTGCGTCGATGTCCTCAGGGGGTGCGTGCTCCTTCCCTTTTCCGCTCATCCGCGCCACTACCTTCATCGCATTCCGTCGTTCAGTTTGCACTTCCTCCTGTGTGGGAACCAGGGTCTCTCTTATGGCCCGTTGATTGCAGGAACGTCCCCCTCGTCTCCATCGTTGCCCAGGCTCTCGAGGTGGCCCTGCACTTTCGTGTCTCTCCAGCCACTCCCAGACCTTCTGTGGAGTTCCGAAAAATTCAGTTCCTCCAGTGGTGGTCACCCGCAACCGGGCTGGGTAGAGCATTATGTATTTGTAGTTTTATTGGCGCAATTTTTGCTTCGCGCTCTGGAATGAGCTCCGTTGTCTCTGTACTTTCCTAGAGAAGTCTGGTAAAATTCATACTGTTGCATTGTTCACTTTTATACCTCCCTCTAGACGTACTTGGGCTAATATATGTTCTCTGTCCTTGTAGTGAAGGAGCCCGTGCCGGGGCTCCTGGTATAGGCTGTCGCACTGGTACTCGATGGGCTCTTTCTATTGTGTAGAACTCCGACAATCCTTCCGGCGCCACTTCGGTACGTAGCCATTTTTCGAGAATATCCACCATACCTCGATTTTTTCAGGCAGGCCTTCTATCGAAGATTGTTCCTGCGCGATCTGTTCTTGGTGTCTTCTGCTAGAAATTCATGCATGCGCACTTTCATTTCGAGGGCTGCCAATTGTTTTTTCATTGCTGTAATATCCGGTGAGGTTTCTGCTAGCTGACGTTCGTTTGCTGATACTCGCTCCGTTAGATGCTTGTGGTCCTCTCTAAGGATGCCCAGATCTGCACCTAAAGAGTCTATTTTGGCTTCCAGCCGCTCACTTGAGGAGGTCATAGCCTGTAGTATGTCTTGGAGTGTCGGGTCTGTCGGGCATTCCGTTTGGGATTGGGGGTTTTCATTCTCCTCCATCGCTCTCTCCGCTGGAGCTCCTTCCTTATCTGCCTTTTTTGGAACTTTCCCCATCTTTCCCTCAAGATCTGTGCCGCCGCCCATGCACCTCGTGCTCCTGTGTCTTCCTTCCCTGGTACTTGGTTCCCAGGATATTGGCGTCTCTTACGGTTGTTGCCCAGTTGGCGATTCTAGTTTTCGCACCTTACTGGTGGTTCAGGGCTGGTCAAGATCGAGTCTCTGCACCAAGGCCCACAGTTGCAGTCAGCATCTGCAAGGGTCTCAATAGGCGGTCTTTATACCATCAGGTGCTAACCCTGTATTTTACTCGGGGCACCTTGCTCCTTCCAATCCTCCTGGTACAGGTTGGTCAGGTAGGGGGGCTCGCTGGCAGGGGTGTAGTGTTACTTCTGTTCTACGTAAGTATTATTGGTTATTGTTACTTGGGTGTATGTCCCTGGGTGTTCAGCAGTAACGGGGCTCGGCCTCTCATTCACTTCGTCCTGCGCCTGCTCCTTTTCGCTCCTCTAGTTAGGCCCTGGTGCTAGAAGTATACCCAATCCGCTTCCATATCTCTCACGGGGTAGCGCAGTGCCTGGGCCGGTTCTTGCTTTGGTTGTCTCTTCACATTTGGCCCCTTTACTCTGGGAAGGTCTCTGCCAGTGCCACCGCCCCATTATAGTCCAGGTCGTCTGCGTTTCTGGGGCCTGGGAGTCACTATCGCAGCACCGGGGTTTTGCCTCACCTTCTTGTTTTGTCCAGTCTCTAGGTGGCCCACTACATCCTTGCCGTTGCTCCCGTGCTGTGCTGAAGGCAATTGAGGAGGTCTGCCCCAGGATCTCCTGCGGCCTCACTGTCTCCTCAGCATCTCGTTTCGCCTCCTTGCCGTGTGAGTGGGCAGCGTCAGACCCGAGTCTCTGCCCTTGAGTTTTCCTCCTCCTCGTCTCTCCTGAAGGCAGTCTCACCCTGGGGTATGATGGGGCCCAGGGGGGCCCGCTGTCCCGGGCCTCTGCCGCACCTCCCCGTGGGGCCTCGACAGCTGCAGCGCATCACGCCAGCTCCGCAGTCTCGCTGTCCACACCAGAAGGGGTCATCCGTGGTGCCCCGCAGCCCCAGCCGCAGCTCCAGCGGCGCCGTGGACCCACTCCCCAGTGCTCTTCGATGGGGAGGAAGGGCTCAACTGGCAAATGACCACAGCTGGTATGCTGTCTCCTCGCCGAGCGCCTCACTGCGTCACTCACTCGTTGCGCCGCAGGGATGTCCTCAGTATCTGCCAGTGGCCGCCGCCATTTTGAGAGCCTCGCGGTCTCGGCCGCAGCTCCACTACTCAGCCGTTCTTGTTGGAAGGTGCGGTTTCGCCGCCCTCAACAATTGCACTCTGCTACGCCCCTCTGAGGGGATCTATGCAGGGTTTTTCTGTGTCGGGTACTCCAGGATATTTCCAGATGGCGGCCGGCCGATCGGAGCTTACGAGCTGTGCTGCTCACTCCATCGGCATCAGGCCATGCCCCCATGATATTTACTAGTTTTTAGTGGCTGGGATACAGTTTAATTTCAGTTGTGTGGGTCCTCATCAATATTATGAATTGTGCATGACACACTTGACTTTGCATTGTTGGAAGAAAAATAGGTGAACGAACATTAAACAAAATAATGTATGTCTTATTTAGGACATTCTACCATGTCTATCAATGTGCTGTGAATTCCTCATTGAATTATAAGCTCTGAACATAAATGAGCCATATATTTATCAGCATTGGTTCAGTTTCTTACAGCCACAAGTCTGAAGCAAACGAAGGCTGGCTCATTCGATCAGATGTTGATTCTTTTAAAACGCCAAACAAGCTGAGGCAGGTGGAAGTGGATACTGCACAGTAATTCATTTAGTGAATGAAAATTGTGAGCCAAAGAAAAGCTGTTCAGTTTGTTGGCACCCGGGAGTGCCCAACCTGGGACTTAGCTGCATCAGTTCAGCTTTGTTACTTAAGGTGGAGCCAAAGGTGTCGGTTCCAGGATTACAATTTCTGGAATTACAGAAATCAAGAGCAAATTAATGTCTGGAGACTGTGACAACTCTAGCTACCAAAACTGATCACTGATTTTTTCACATTATTGACACGTTATAAATTAACACTTTCTTCTGTTGGCATTCGGTTGGAAACGTCACAGTTCTGATTTTGCAAAAAACACATATAAGAATAATGGGGGTTAATCATGGAAGTCATTTAGAGGTCGCCTGGGGCCGCTGCTGACCACTGGCATCCCCCTTGTGACCTCTGGCACTGCCTTTGTGACCCCTAGCGTCAGCAGTGGCAAAATCAGTAGCAGGAACAGAAGTAGCTCGTCCTGATGAACGTCGGTGGTGGCTTCACTCACCTCTCTTTTTGTCAATTTTCTTTATTATAGTAATAGTGAATAATACTATATTATTCACTATTAGTTTAATAAAAAATGGAGTACAAATATCTGAAATATGACTTTCCCTGGCAGCTGAGGTAAGTAAAAAAAATGCTTTTAAATGATGTATGTTGTGCGCATGCTTGCACTTTTGAGTGTATATGTGAGAGTGTGTGTATGCATGTGTGAATATGGGTGCATGTGTAGGCAGAGTGTGAGTGTGTGTGTATGTGTGAATGTGTGTGTATGTATAAACATATGTATGTGTGAGTGAATGTGAAGGTCAAGGGGCATGTGAAGTCACTTTCACTACCCCTGGCATTTTGGTGAATTGGCATCCATAAATCCCTCTTCATTGTTCAGTTTGTAGGTGATGGACAGTCTAACCACCCAGTGAATGCCTTTTTCAAAAGTAAGAGACATTCTCTGCCACCCAGAGGATCGTTCTCTTGTTCTCTGATACTTTTTGTTATGTGTTTGTTTCAAAATGAGGAGGGATTCGATGTAAGGATGGTTTTTGCAATTGTGAATCCTACAATGAGTAACTTGGCCAGCTTCACGATTATTTGCAAGCCACTGAAGTGACTTTGAGAGTCGCTAGTGGCTTTGTTGTCTGCATTGTCAACATTGCCACTCGATGCACAACAGAAGGCAAGGGTTGTAGTAAAAGGCACAACCCTTTTCCTTGCGACACACAAAAAATGTATCATTGGGTTGTGGCTGCTCCTATGGTTTCAAAGCATTGGGTGGTTACTAGTTGCTAATAGGAGCCTGTAACCATTCGCAAAATCTGTTCATGATGGTGAGCTTCCACTATGCATGTGGCAGCAGCATGCACCAGAGAGAGCAGACAGTGTTAATGTGAGCAGGGGAACCTCTAATTCTTACACCCTAAAAAGACATCTCAATAACATGGCCACAAAAGGATGGATTGGGAATGGTGTTGAAACCTCAATTTCTTGAGGCAATGTGTCCCAAGACAAGGCATCATAATACATATAAAAATACAGTCAATTAAGTAAAGACAGAGTCAAAAAGGGAGTTCTATGGTGCTATTAGAAAATTTAGAAAACTTTAATACAAAATTTCAAAAAGTAGAACACAGAAATCATAAGTGCAGATGCATAAAGCCATTGCCATGAAAGCTCTTAGCAATTAGGCAAATCAAAGTTATGCACAAAATCAGAAATATTTTAAGTCCCAATGAGCAGCTCAATCAGTAAGAAATCAGACAGCATCAGAAAGTCATCTGGCTCACCCTCAAATCTGGAGGTTTGCATACGAAATCTTCCCATCAAACATGGCTAAACTGCAGTTGAAACATTACTGAGCCCATGTTAAAAAAACTTCTTTGAGAATGTTAATGATAATAAATAAAAATGACTTTCATTGACGATGTGCAGCAGAAATAATAAACAGTGAACATGCAGGGGATAACATCCATTTTGAACAAGATGGTGTTGTTGAGGCCTAACTGAGGCCTAGTTAGCATAAGCAAAGAAAAGGCACTTTATCAGGTCATAGCAAAATAATTTCAAAAGCAATAACACTACCTCAGTATATACATATAAATTCAAGTGTAGATCCATATTTTGCAAGGTATTTAATAATGCAAAGTTTATGAATTAAACTCCTAAAGAGCCCTGGCCTTGTAATCCTCCCTAACCCCCAAGTGCTCTTTATAAAGATCAATTTCTGCAATATATGTTGGGATCAATGACACATTATCATGGTAAACAATATCATTGACAAAAATATTGTGTCAAAAATACTGTTTACAACAATATCGTGTTCCTCTACATATAATGGAAATGACAAAAATATTTTTTTAAAACAACATTGTGGACATTAATATCATCAAAAACATACACAAATGTTGTTTTTCTAATGTATATACAGTTCAAAGTAGGAAATCATAACAATGTTCATATATAAAATTGATGTAATGTAATGTAAATTATAAATATATTTATATAAATATATTTATATAAACAAACGCATATATATGTGTGTGTATATATATATATATATATATATATATATATATAATGACATAATGGGAAATATTTATTTTACATATATTAATTTTATCTATTTATTATTTCCAATTTAGTGCTATAAAAGCATATCTAATATTTATATATGTATATCTATATGTTGTAAAAATCAAAAAAATATATAAACAATTCAATAAGAAAATATATGAATTCACTTCACCAATATGCAAAATAGTACGATAATAGAACCCTAAAAATGAATATCACCCCTTAAAATAATATAAATATTGAATAAACTACAAAATAAAAATAAACAATATCTCACTAATATTAGGAAAAATATTGGACTCCAGAAAGATTAGATGTAGTGTTCCCACTCCAGTTTGAGCAGCAGTAAGCAACGTGTTGGACTTCGGCAGGGTTACATTTACTATTTCCACTCCAGGCTGAGCAACAGTAGGGAAAGCGTTGCATTTTGAAGGGCTGAGATTTACTATTCCCACTCCAGTCTAAGCAGCGTAGGGAAAGTGTTGGACTACGGAGCGGTTAGATTTACTATTCTCACTCAAGCCTAAGCAATAGTAGAGAAAGTGTTGCATTTAGGAGGTGTTAGTTTTACTATTTCCACTCCACTCTAAATAACAGTAGGGAAATTGTTGGACTTCAGAGTGGTTACTTCTATTATTCTTGCTCCGATCTATGCAACAGTAGGGGAAGTGTTGGACTCTGGAGAGGTTAAATTTACTATTTCTAGGGCAGTCTAAGCAGCAGTAGGGAAAGTGTTGGAATTCAGAGGGGTTAAATTTGCTATTCCCACTCCCGTCTAAGCAACAGTAGGGAAAGTGTTGGACTTCAAAGGGGATAGATTTACTATTCCCACTCCAGTCTAAGCAACAGTATTGAAAGTGGTGGACTCTGGAGGCATTAGATTTACTATTCCCACTTCAGTCAAAGCAACATTCAAAATCATTACATATATGAATAGTCCTAATAATTTATTAAATAAAATTGAACACAGTATAAAACAATTTGTTTTAATTGAGCAGTGCATGGTAAAACATACTACAACACCAATGCATCACTTGACAATCAAGAATAGTAAAGAAAACTGGTGAACTACATTTATGATTAAACATTCAAATCTGCATCAAAACAAATTAATACATCAACGACAATGCTGTCTTCAATCTACTTAAAGTGCCAGAAATATCAGTGACATAAATATTATGCATTATAGCGCAAAATAAAGCTCTAAAACAGAGTTCAAAGTATGAAATGCTGATAAAGTGCCTTTACTATGAATGAAACCTTTCAAGAGAAAAATATCCTTTCAAACATGTCTAAACTTGCATTTTAAAATCCCTTCTCTAAAAAGTTAAAGTGAATTGCATCAGTGCCATGAATTTTATCTTACAGAGTGCAAAATAATGCTCTAAAACAAAATATAAAGACATCATGCAAATAGGGTGTCTTTGATACATTCAATTACCTAACAAGACAGAGATTTCAATTCTAGTATGTACAAACCCACATTCTAAAAAACCGTATGTTAAAAATGAACAAAAGTGCATTGTGCTTGTAACAATCAAAAGCATACAGCCTTCAATATTCCCTAAAACATTGTTAGGCACTTATTTCACAAAGAATATCAATATTCAAACCAAATCTAAAGTGCAACATGTCACTATAGTGCATTTGATAAATTTAATTACCTAGCACAGTGGGGATTTCACTTCAAGTGTGTACAAACTTGCATTTTGAAGTCTCTTATCCCAACAAGTAACAAAGGGCATTGTGCTCATAACAATCGAAAGTCTTCTACATTGCATACTTTTTTCTTAGGCTTTTATTTTACAGAGCATATAAACATTCAAATGTTCTAGTCATCTTCATAAGCAAATGTTCCATGGTAGATAGATCTTTTGATTTCCAACATTGTAGTATCAGAGAGTGGGCAACAGACTTGGTTATGCAGATAACATATTGGACGGATTTCGCAAGTATGCTTGTATGTCATGAATATCTGAACAATACTAAAACTGCATTGGGTCAAATGAAAACACTAACTATTTTACTTAACTCTTGAAATATTCTATGCCAAAATCCATAAAGTTCTGGAGACAAAAAAAATATATGAAGTCAGTGTCCAAAATGACACTGGTCTGACATTGCTGGATATACCCTATGGAGAGTACCAAGAGTGTAATAAGCTAGCCATCTTGACAGAATGCCATTCTTTTGAAGTTGGCAGCCCTGATGGCTTTAATAATAATAATAATAATACTGAAGCTTGTATAGCGCGAACAGCTACCTCAAGAACAGAGGTGTCCCGGCGCTCTAGCAGCAAGCAGCGCATGCACATAAGTTTAGGCACTGAGGTCAGGCCTAATCATTGCTAAAGAGCCATGTCTTCAGCGCTTTTCTGAAACTGGTCTCAGTGTTAGCTTGACGGAGAAACCCAGGTAGGGCATTCCACAATTTAGCCGTTCTTACTGTGAACGCCCTACCACCCAAACGGGCTTTCGCAAAGCGGGGAGCGTAGAGCAAATTCTGAGAGTTTGACCGCAGGGAACGATTTTGCTTATACCGGCAGAGTCTTTGTTTAAGATAGCTAGGACATCTTCCCTGAAGAGCCCGATAGGCCAGGGTCAAAGCCTTAAATTCGATTCTTTTGGCTACCGGGAGCCAGTGTAGCTCCTGTAAATGCGGAGAGACATGATGTCGAAAAGGAATGCGTCTAATTAGTCTCGCAGCCGCATTCTGCACCATCTGCAGACGTCTAATCGAATATTTAGGCAGGCCTAGATATAAGCCGTTTGCGTAGTCCAGCCTGGATGTCACTGTGGCATGGACTACGGATTTACGGCAATCTTCTGGCATAAAATGTAAAAATTTGCGGAGGTTTCTCAATTTACTAAAACACGAAGCGGTGACCTGTTGGATTTGGGCCGAGAAAGAGAGATCCGCCTCCCATCTCTCCCCTAGATTTTTGATACTCATGCTAGGAGAAGGCGGAGGGCCCATTTCTACTGGCCACCACAGATCTGAAGCAGGCACAGGGCCATTTCCGAAAAACAGCACCTCTGTTTTTCCCGCATTGAGTTTTAGTTTGTTTATATTCATCCATAGGGCTATGTCTCTCAAGCAACCTTTAAAATTCATTAAAGCCTCTGTCGTTCGCCTTTGAAAAAAGTGGGGCTAGGTACAAATTAAAAAGTAAAGGGCTCAGCGCGGAGCCTTGAGGGACGCCACACCATAGGGGTTTAGGTTTTGATTCAAATGGTTGTAAGGCGACTCTTTGGGTACGGCCGCTTAAGTATGATTTCAGCCAAGTCAAAACCTTCCCCCCAAAACCTGTGTCTTGTAATCTCTACACCAACACGGTGTGGTCGACGGTGTCGAAAGCTGCAGACAGATCCAGGAGCACCAGCAGCACTGATGCCCCTGAATCTAACGACCATCTCACCGACTCGGCCACCTCCAGGAGGGCAGTCTCCGTGCTATAGCCTGCCCGAAAACCAGATTGTGTATCGTGCAGGGAGGCATTACTCTCAACAAAGTTGGTCAGTTGCCGCTGGACCAACTTCTCTAGCATATTACCCGGAGCAGGCAGTAAGGAGATTGGCCTAAGATTGTTGAGGTCTCCTGGGTCACCATTAGGTTTCTTTCTCAAAGGGAGAAGGGTAGCGTGTTTCCACTTGTCGGGAAAAATGCCAGTTCCAAGAGATGCGTTCCAGATATGAGCTAACACACCAGTGAAAGAGAGAGATAGCATTTTCCAAAGTTTAGGAGGGCATGGGTCATCTGGGGCACCTGATCTACATTTTTGAATTCCAGCCAATGCATCCTGATGCGAAATTGGTAGAAAATTTGTAAACAGCGGAACCTCCACTGCTTCCAATGGTGTGTCCGGTTTCTCTGTTACCATGGGTGCTGAAAAGGAGTCATAGACCTTTAAAATTTTGTTATCAAAAAACCTAGAAATGTCTTCACACAAGGCTAGGGATGGTTGCACTTCAGTCTCTATTGCTTTTGGCTTAAAAAAGGTCTGTACTACCTTAAACACCTCTTTGCTGGAATGATCTGCCTTATGGATACTTGAGACAATATAGTTTCTCCTGGCTATTTTTTGCGACTTATGAAAATCTTTCAGAGCATTTTTATAGATTGCTTTAGCTAAGTCGCAATAGTTTATTCTCCACAAGCGTTCAAGTCTTTCGCACCTCCTCTTTTCTTCTCTGAGTAAATCAGAGAACCTTTATGCCCCATATCAGAGATAATCTGTCATTCTCCTGGTGTTGCTATGAATTTTATCTAAAAACTTGAGGATCTATTGTGAACTTGAATTCTGATGTCTAGCCCAATACCAGTTCCTGACTCCCAGCACTTTATCCTTAACTTATAGTTTCATCATTATGTGGGAACATTCATTCATCATTGCAAAATGCTAGATATCTGTATGAAGCTAAAAAAACAACTGGTCCACTTGCCCGAACTACAGTTCAATCTCCTCCCAGGTTTCCCGTCTTTAGCTAATAAATCGTCAACTAAAAAAAACCCTTTGGCATTACAAGTTTCTGAAGTAGATTTTGAAATAACCAGCCTCATATATTTACAATACTTCAGCAACGTAAATATATGACAAGTACGGATGCTCCATGACCTAAAGAACTGCTTGATACAAGCCTCAATACTAGATAGCACTTTATATCTTGTCATTTTTGGAAGTTTTGCAGTTTTAAAAAAAGTCGGCAAATCGGTTACAGATTGTTTCATCATCTGAATCAATAAAAAATTGTCATAACATTCAATTTCATGAGTAATTCGCACAATGTTATCTAAAAATGATACCTGATAGTAGTACTGATGGTGGGGTTGAGCCAGCTGCCCCCTCTGATCCTTATTTAATTATAGAACTGACAATTAGAACCTAGGATGTTTATTACTTTATATAAACTTCATAAAAAGGGAGTCAACGTCTTTAAATTATAGGCTATTGACTTAATTGGGACACTGGAAAAAAGAAATAGAAATATCGGTAAAATCGACATGTTAAATAAAGAAATGCGACCAATCATAGATAATGGATGCAAGGTCCATCTATTGAATAAATCCTTCACTTTCTTCAGTCTAGAGACATATTTAAGATGAAACAAATCTGCAAAGTTAGAAGTTACAAAATTTTCCAAGTAGTGAATCGTGCGCTGAGGAACAAACTGTTGCTGTAGATGTTGAGGAAGTTCACTTGATTGCTCATTAAGCAATAATACTTCTGATTTTAAGAGAGATAACTTCCTGAATTTCATCCAAAACATCTTCAATATTACTTTTTTGGCTTTCAAATACATGATGATATCATCTGCAAAACGTTTTATTTTCACAATCCCCTTTTATTGATGGGGCAATTGGAGGCTTATTGCAAATCTTGACAACTAAAGGTTTGATGAAGAAAGTAAACAGGATTATGGACACTGGGCAACCCTGACAGGTACCTCTTTTAATTGTTACTAAGCCTATGTACTTTGAATTGATCACTATCCTAGCTACAGCATTGTTGTACATGTTCTAAGGCATTGTTAAGCATTTCCTGAAGAAACCAAATTTTGCTAAAAAAAAGAAATAATGCCTGCTAATTCACTAATCAAAAACCTTTTCAGCATTGATCAATAATGTAACCTCTTGTGATTAGTTGATAGAAAAAAAGTCAATGAGGATCAGATAACTTGTATTTGCAGCCATAGATCTACATGGTATAAAACCATTTTGCTCCTTATGAAGGATCTTTTGCACAACTGTTATCATTCATACAGTTATTACTTTGGTAAATAATATGTAATCAGAGTTTTAAAGGCATATAGGTCGATATGTATTAACATTAATAAATGGCTTATATTTTTTGAGAAACCTAACTACTATTGCTTCTGTAAAAGAATGGGGAATATTGATTCCTGACATTATTTTTTTTAAATAACTCTGTTAAGAAAGGTAGCAATTCAACTGAGAATTCTCTATATAGTTTTGTTGGAATACTATCATTCCCACATGCTTTTGCATTGGGCATTGCTTTCAAAGACTTTTCGACCTGTGTAATAGTCATTTTTGCCACAAGACTACTCTTTTGAGTCCCCGTCAAGTTAGGTAGCTCAAGTGAACTAAGATATTATTTGAGCTTTGCTGGGGGAACATGATCCATTTTCTGATAAAGGTCCTTATAATGTTGGAGAAAAATCTCTACAGTTTCTTCTATCTTAGATGTCTGAACCTTAGTAACTGGATTAAGAATCATCCGGGTTGTATTTTTATTCTTCCTAATCTTAGAAGACCATGCAAGAAGTTTATCAATCTGCTGGTTTTCTTCATAGGTTTTCTGCTGAAACGTTTTTTCATAGGCCGGATGGCAGGCGGAGCCCTCATGCTCTCCCGCTAGCCTGCTCTACCGACTCTCCACATAACTTCCATTCCGGGAGACACTAGCAGAGACCCACTGATATGAAAGTCAGCAGAGCATGCTGGAGCGGAGCTGAGGCCGTAATGGAGATGTCGCCTTTGCTTGGCTGACCCTGACAGTTTGAAGGAGCCTATATCTGCACCATGGTGAGACAGCCAATGGAGCCGGTAATAACCCTACGTTACTCTTGACATGGTTCCATATTATCCCTTGACATGTCCCGATGCTTTCCTCAACTGCTGGTCTAGAGTACTGGTGAACCGGTGAGGACTGAACCTCTGAAAACGAAGAGAGCTGTTGCCAGTTCCTTGCTGCCTTACTCTACGGCACACACCTTAAATGGTTGGAGCTTGGTCTTGTTAAGAAGCTAGAGAGAAGATTTGTTGCCACAGAGGTGAATGGTTTCTAGCCACTAAGTTAGGGCAGGTAGACACTCTGCTGGGGCTCGCATGTGTTCTTCTTGTTGTACTAACTCACTAATACAGGCACCATATAGCATTCGGACTGGGCCCTGCTTTAATACTACAAAAAGATTGACTTTTATGATGAGACCGCAACATTTAAGGGGGTCCCCGGCAGTAGTAGTGCCATTGTCGCTACCCAGAAGGGGAAAAGACATGGTATCCAGGGGCAGCTGGTGGCAGAAATACTGGAGAAACCTCCTCTATTGAACAAGGTTTTGCAAAACATTCCCATTATAAGGTCTGATCTTAGTTGTGCGCAGAGACATGGTGACAGCCGAGTGAGTTTGGAGTTTAACTCTCCACGAAAGGATTCAGCTTCTTAAAATTCAAACTCAGAGCCAGTAATGCCATTGTGAGAAAATACCGACATGATTGGATGAATCAAGCAGCTGGTTTACCAACCCAGGCAACTCAGCAGGTAGAGGATCTGAATAGTGAGGCAAGACCAAAAGACTATCCATTGTTTGCCAAGCCAATAAAAATTGGACTTAATAAAAATGACCAGTAAGGAAGTCCAGGAGGCTATTCAAATGTCTAGGCAGTCAGCGAAGGGCTAAGTGGAGTCTTCTACTTTTACTTCAACTTGTAAATTATAGACCAGAAGATTTCTCTTTCTTACATGGTCCCGCTCACGAGGGACATAGCAGACCTATGGGAGCAATGGAATTTGGGGATACTACACAGCCAGTGGGAGTTGATCAGAGCCTAGGCCAGGCTCAGTCACTGGGATGGTCTTAGTCATTGCTTCTTTTATTGGAGAGCATCCATGCATCCATGCTGAAATTAGGGATTTGAAACAGACCTAAATGCAGGAAATTGCAGTTTTGCATCAGAAGTTAGCTAAAATAGAGGAAAGTGTGGCTCAGCTAATTAAAAGACTTCAGGGGCCATATTACATAAGGTGCCCCGGGAGCGCATGGGCCCCCTTTGCGCGCCCATGGGGCACTTTGTTATTTTAGAAGGGGGCGCAGACGCTTGTGCGTCCCCTTCTATAATACCGATAGCGCTGGCGCACTTAAAGCACCAAAGCTATCAGCAGAGGGTGTTCCCTCATTTGCATAGAGGTGTGCCCTATGCAAATGAGGGAATTCCTTTGACTCTGCGCCCGCGCCATATTACAAATGCTGGCGCAGAGTCAAAGAAGCCCTCAGAAGGCGCACTGACAGTGCGCCATTTAAAAGGTGGAGCACTGTCAGTGCACCCCCTGAGAGCAGCCCTCTGCAGGGGGTAAAGAGGGTCCCATGGACCTCCCAGACATCCCCTTGCAGTCATGTACAGTCACTGACTGCACCCACCTGCAAGGGGATCTCTAATCCCATTTGAAATTGCAGTCGGGTGCCGCCTGCATTGTGAAAACACGGAGCAGCTGCTCCGTGTTTTCACATGAATGCGCTGCCCCGAGGGCAGCGCAAGTTCACGGCTGATCCCAGGGCAGCGCATTCACGATAATGAGGCGCATTGGCATTGTTTGCTCCCGGCGCACCTTTTCAAAGGTTTGCCGGGCGCAAACAATGCCAATACGTAATATGGCCCCAGAAGTCAGAGCAGAGAATATTTGATCTAGAGGACAAGTTTGTTTCTCATAATGAAGAGATGTCAGGAGTACAGAACAATGTCGGCTTCCTATTGCACAGAATCGAGGAATTAGAAAATCAGTCTAAGCAATCCAATTAGGAATTTATGGGCATCCTGGAAGGGAGTGAGAACCAGGAAAGCTGCAGAAGTCCAGTCCAGCTGGTTGAAAATCTGACCAAATCTTATATCTTGCCAGACTTTTTTAAGGATTTGTAAATTATGAGAACACATAGGGGCCGATTCCGATCTCGGTCGGAGGCGCACCCAATACCATTCGGTCGGGAAAAAAGCCATGCGAATGCCTGTTTCCCGACCGATCCGTACAGCATACCGAACGAGTAAGTACGATGCGCACAACAGCACAGAATCCAGCCGAGTCGTACTCACCCAATCCAGGTCCTGTTCTCCGACCGAGGCGAATCCGGAAACGCAGAATCGAGTCGCACGGAAGGGAAAATGCAGCCCCGTCCGGCCGAACAAGTACGATGCGCTTTCCGTACGCGCCGAACCCGTCGCTACGCACGGCACGTCAAAGCATCCGGGAGAGGCGCACATAAGCTCCGATTCACGCCACAACACGATCCACGGCTACGAGGCGAACACGCCAGCGACGAGGACGACGCGAAGCGACGAGAAAGACGAACGACACGAACCAGCCATGAATCCCTTCGTCCCGATCATACCAATATTCTACATTTACTACCGGAACAGGCACGGACGCGTACGGCGCAGAAGGTAAGTCAGACACCAATCACAAAACACATACAACACGTACACGACACATCACACACACACACACACAGAGGGATGCAGAATTTACTTGCAACAGCAGCACCATAGGGGCGGGATGCCCATCACCAATGCCACATATGCACACAGGGGCCTGAATGCGCACCACCACCACCACCCCTACCCAGGGGGGGCCGGATGCCAACCACCACTACCACCCTTAGCCAGGGGGGTGCCAGATGCCTACCACTACTACCACCCTTACCCAGGGGGGGCTGGATGCCTACCACTACTACCACCCTTAGCCATGGGGGTGCCAGATGCCTACCACTACTACCACCCTTAGCCAGGGGGGCTGGATGCCTACCACTACTACCACCCTTAGCCAGGGGGGTGCCAGATGCCTACCACTACTACCACCCTTACCCAGGGGGGCTGGATGCCTACCACTACTACCACCCTTAGCCATGGGGGTGCCAGATGCCTACCACTACTACCACCCTTAGCCATGGGGGTGCCAGATGCCTACCACTACTACCACCCTAAGCCAGGGGGCTGGATGCCTACCACTACTACCACCCTTAGCCATGGGGGTGCCAGATGCCTACCACTACTACCACCCTTACCCAGGGGGCTGGATGCCTACCACTACTACCACCCTTAGCCAGGGGGCTGGATGCCTACCACTACTACCACCCTTAGCCAGGGGGGTGCCGGATGCCCACCACCACTACCACCCTCACCCGGGGGGGCTGGATGCCTACCACTACTACCACCCTTAGCCAGGTGGGTGCCAGATGCCTACCACTACTACCACCCTTACCCAGGGGGGCTGGATGCCTACCACTACTACCACCCTTAGCCATGGGGGTGCCAGATGCCTACCACTACTACCACCCTTAGCCAGGGGGGCTGGATGCCTACCACTACTACCACCCTTAGCCAGGGGGGTGCCAGATGCCTACCACTACTACCACCCTTACCCAGGGGGGGCTGGATGCCTACCACTACTACCACCCTTAGCCATGGGGGTGCCAGATGCCTACCACTACTACCACCCTAAGCCAGGGGGGCTGGATGCCTACCACTACTACCACCCTTAGCCATGGGGGTGCCAGATGCCTACCACTACTACCACCCTTACCCAGGGGGGGCTGGATGCCTACCACTACTACCACCCTTAGCCAGGGGGGCTGGATGCCTACCACTACTACCACCCTTAGCCAGGGGGGTGCCGGATGCCCACCACCACTACCACCCTCACCCAGGGGGCTGGATGCCTACCACTACTACCACCCTTAGCCAGGGGGGTGCCAGATGCCTACCACCACTACCACCCTTACCCAGGGGGGGCTGGATGCCTACCACTACTACCACCCTTAGCCATGGGGGTGCCAGATGCCTACCACTACTACCACCCTAAGCCAGGGGGCTGGATGCCTACCACTACTACCACCCTTAGCCATGTGGGTGCCAGATGCCTACCACTACTACCACCCTTACCCAGGGGGCTGGTTGCCTACCACTACTACCACCCTTAGCCAGGGGGTGCCAGATGCCTACCACCACTACCACCCTTACCCAGGGGGGCTGGATGCCTACCACTACTACCACCCTTAGCCAGGGGGGCTGGATGCCTACCACTACTACCACCCTTAGCCAGGGGGCTGGATGCCTACCACTACTACCACCCTTAGCCAGGGGGCTGGATGCCTACCACTACTACCACCCTTACCCAGGGGGGCTGGATGCCTACCACAACTACCACCCTTAGCCATGGGGGTGCCAGATGCCTACCACTACTACCACCCTTACCCAGGGGGCTGGATGCCTGTCACTACTACCACCTCTACCCATGGGGGCTGGATGCCTACCACCAACACCACCCCCACTCATAGGATGGACAATGCATGATACAACCAGCACACCACAACCTAGGGAATGCAAGAAAAAGACATCCCCCCAACACCATGACAAGCGTGTGTAGACTGTGTCAAATGCCTACAACACTGAACATGACTTTGAACATACAATGTGACCCCCTATCACATGTGCCACACATATATGTGTGTGGCCCCCACAATGCAAGCAGGCCATGACCATTGTGGCAATGGGGTCCAAACCCCCATCATCACAGTGACCAAAATGTAAGTGTGGGGTCCATAGCTGAAGCACATTTTGAACAGTGTGGCAATGGGGTCCAAACCCCAATCATCACAGTGACCAAAATGTAAGTGTGGGGTCCATAGCTGAAGCACATTTTGAACATTGTGGCAATGGGGTCCAAACCCCCATCATCACAGTGACCAAAATGTAAGTGTGGGGTCCATAGCTGAAGCACATTTTGAACATTGTGGCAATGGGGTCCAAACCCCCATCATCACAGTGACCAAAATGTAAGGGTGGGGTCCATAGCTGAAGCACATTTTGAACAGTGTGGCAATGGGGTCCAAACCCCCATCATCACAGTGATCAAAATGTAAGTGTGGGGTCCATAGCTGAAGCACATTTTGAACATTGTGGCAATGGGGTCCAAACCCCCATCATCACAGTGACCAAAATGTAAGGGTGGGGTCCATAGCTGAAGCACATTTTGAACAGTGTGGCAATGGGGTCCAAACCCCCATCATCACAGTGACCAAAATGTAAGTGTGGGGTCCATAGCTGAAGCACATTTTGAACAGTGTGGCAATGGGGTCCAAACCCCCATCATCACAGTGACCAAAATGTAAGTGTGGGGTCCATAGCTGAAGCACATTTTGAACATTGTGGCAATGGGGTCCAAACCCCCATCATCACAGTGACCAAAATGTAAGTGTTGACAAAGAAAAAGCTGCAACTGCCAAACTGCATGGATGATTCCTGGTCACAGAACATAAAACACATCAGTGGCAAAGTAGTGCATGTGTCCCATTGCAACATAAATTGGGGGAGGCAAATACTGCAGTGCAAATAAGACATACCTTTGGCCATGTGCAGACAAACAACACCCATGGGGGCTGACACTGTCAACATTCATCAATGACACAATGACAGAAGTGACCATCAGAATGCAGACCCACATATTTGCACCAATGGGCACACAAATGCAGATACCCTGTGGAGACTGTAGATGTGAGGTGAACAGATACCATACCATGGCAGCAATGGGACACACAAACCATGATCATTGTGCTGACCGATGACCTAGGAGTCCCAGGGACAGCAGGGGAAACCCACCAAACTACGTACAGCCAATGGCACACCCAAGATATGCCAATGCAGTGGTGCAGATGCACAAACACAAACAGGCAGACCCACACTGCACATCATACACAACAGGTGAGGGGGGTGCCAGTGTCCCCAGGCAACCACACAACACATGAGGAGGCCTGAATACCAATCATACAGATGTGCATACAGTGCCACACAAAGGTAACTCATGGATCCAAATCCCCTATGTGGGCAAGCAGGCATTGTCAGATGAGAGGAAGCACAAATCACACATGTCACACAGGCACGTAGGAACAGCAACGGACACAGCAAGACACAGACACACCACAGCACTACCCCCAGGGCCCCCACAATGTGGAGACCCTGGGCTGCATTACAATCCCACTGTGATGACAAAGCTAAATGTCGTTCACACTGTGAACCACAGTAATGTGTCCTGAGCAACAAACTACCATCACACCTACACAAGCACAAATCAATCAGCACGGCCAGTAAGCCAAGGCCAACATGGAGGCAGGGGTCTAGCCGGGCAACAACTCTCATCTGCACACACTCAACACCACACACCTCGACCTCCAACAATGTGCAGCAGTGAAGCACACATGCACTGGTGACATTGCACATGCACCCATGACTATTCCAGGGTGGTGGGTGGGAACCAAGGTGCAGAAACACATCACACATGGCCACTCAACAAGACTCCTGAATGTCTGACACACTGCACACTACGCTGTACATGGACATGACAGCAATACCACACCAACCAATGGGATCCCAGCCACAGTCACACACCAATGAAGAAGCCAAGGTCACCCACAAAGAACACACATAGACAACAACCAACATTGCAGCCCGGACCCTGAGGAGTGCCAGCAGTCACACACACAACGTGTCACAATCACTGAAAGATAACACAAACTGGAAATCACATGACAGGGGCAAACAACAAGTGCCAAGGGGAAACCTGACTGTGACCCATCTGCGTCTGCACACAAACTCAGCCCTGACAGCAAACACACCTATGGGTGACACCCTGATGACCAGTAATGTGCCATGCACCCACATCACAGAGAACCCAGGGAGAAGTCTTTGGGGGAACATAGGTCAACTCAGCAAGCATCACAAACAGGTACAAAACTAGGGATCACAGCATGCACAGCTAAACGGAAGTGAACACACAGACATGCTCATACAACACACACCTTGGGTGCAGGCAATGTCACAGGAGTACACACTGCCATGAGGGGACTCCACTCCTGTGTGAGGAAAGCTGTGCCATATGTTGCCTCAGTAGGGCCCCATCATGTCAGCTGAGCACTTGGTCACACAATCAACAATTAGCACCAAATGAAGGCTCCTGTCACATCAGCCTGGTCATGGAAGTGCCAACGAAATCATCAGCACAGATCCAACACACTTGTATAGCAATGTTGCACTGACAACACAGATGAGTCCTTCCCCATTGATGCCCAAACCTGCATGTCCAGTGGGGATGGCCACACGGTCAGGGAAGTAGACGAATTGAACAATGGCAGGCACAACAGATGTGCAGGGGTGGAAGCCACAGATGTGAAATTGCTAATGTAAGTAGGAAATCCCATTGCCAAATACTGAACACATGACACCCTCAGATGCTGCTATGGATGACATGGATACACCACAGGATACGACACATTCCCCCTGGACCACATGGGTTCCTGCACAGTAACACTTCATTATCATGAGACCAAATATCACCATCACTGCAGCAAGGGCATGGTTAGCATCATCAACAACATGTACATCAGAAGCATAAGCACTAGAGAACAGAAAGTTGCTTTATTCAGCATATGTGTGTATTGAAAAGTGAAAGTCCAGAAAAATACAAAGGCCAATGGCCAGTCCATTGTCAAAGTCCAAACAGGGTGACAGTGGCAGATGTCACCCTATGCATGCCTGCACTGCACAAAACCAGGGACAATCCACTAGGAGGGGCAACCGGGGGGGCAGGTCAGGCACCGCAGGGACAGGATCAGGGCTCACCAGGAGGAGGCAGGGAAGGGGTGGTGGGTGCTGGAGAGCCACTGACAACTGCAGTGGAGGTGTCTGACATGGTGTGTGCCGGCACAACTGGGGGGCATGACTCAGATGTTGTGGGTGCCGGCACGACTGCAGTGGACCCTGCAGATGGAGTGGACAGGTCCGCCACTGCAGTGCCCAAGTCAGACAGGGTGGTAGTGGACTCCACTGCAGTGCCTACCACCAGGGGAGGAGAATGGGGAACAGGCAAGGTGGGCTGGACAGAGGGGGAGGACACCCTCACCACATCAGTGGCACAGACAAGCGCAGCGGGGGTGTGGTGCCGGGAGAGCAAGTGGCAGGGGGAGAAGGCCGGATCCTCTTGGGGATGGTATATCTGTGGGTGGGGGAACCTGGGGCAGGGTGTGGTGGGGGCACCTGTGGAGTGGGGGCCTGAGGGATGGAGGAAGGAGACCTGGTGCATGAGCTGCAGGGCGGCGGCGGGGTCTTGCTCTTACGACTCCGGGGGACTTGCGGGTGGGGGCCTCAGTCTGTCTGCGCCTGGTGGAGGGTGTCCGGGGGCGAGGGGCACTCTGCTCCGTGTGGGTGGGCTTCCTCTTCCCCTGAATGCTGTATCAGCTGGATCGGAGGGGAAGAGGCCGAGGTCACTGAGGAAGAGCCGCTGGGTCTTTGGGGTTGTAGGTAAGGCAAGGGAGGGTGCTTTGGAGGGAGAGGCAACTGAGGACTGCGCAGTGCTCGTGGATGCGTGTGTGTGTTCCAGGGCCCCATCCCCTGTGAGTCTGGTTTCAGTCCCCTGACTGTGCGTGCGTGTGCGTTTTGTTTGTGGCGTGTGTGTCTGTGTGCTGGATGTGTGTGTGCTGGTGTGTGCCTGTGCCGGTGTGTGTGTGCTTGGGACGGGTAAGGTGCTGGGGAGTGTGGATGGAGCAGAGGCAGGAGGGGTGAGGGACTGTCTGAGGAGGGACACTGCTGCCGTCAGGGAGGAGTCCATGGACCTATTGCCCCTCTGTAGGTCAGACATGCCCGATGAGATGCCCTCCATGAACGACACCAGCTGAGTCAACAGAGCGGTGTGCGCATGGAGGACACTCAGCATGGCTGTCTGCCCTACATGGAGCTGGCGAAGGAGGTACACAGACTCCTCACTCAGGGCAGCAGGGGACACAGGGGCAGGGGGTGCGGTGCCTGGCCCAAAGGAGACACGCTCCCGAACATGGGAGCCTCCACGGACCTGGGGAATGGGAGCCGATGGGAGGGCGGTGGTGGTGCTGGTGGTGGCGGGGACAGCAACACTAGCTGGGGTGTGGTGGCTGCTGACACCCGCCTCCATAAGGGAGTCATCGTCCGAGTTGCTCTGGTCCTCAGCTGAGGTGGATGGTGCTGAGGACTCCTCGGTGTGGCTCCCCTCGCCCTCCGTGCCACTGGGTCCCTCCGACCACTCCTCGGCTGCTGACCCAGTCTGGCTCTCCGGCTCCTCCTGGTCCATGGAGCTGTCCCCTTCCGTGGCTGTGGATGTATCTGCAAACAATGGGGAAACAGACAGACATCAGTCACCTGCACCAAACGCACACACCACTGTGAGCACAGCACATTACAGAGCAAGCCCTGGCATCATTAGTTGAACATTGCTAAAAGTGCCCTAACTGAACAGGAGAAGCCAATTGTCAGTCTGATGCCAACCATGGCACTCACATCCCACATGGCCTTGCACCCATCTGTCTGGTGTCTGTTGGATAGCAACACCCCAGTGTGGACACATGCACCACCTACACAGTAGTTGGGCAGTGCAGAGGACACGGTGTAGCATGTGGACATGCACACATCACAACTCTTGCCACTGAGTCAGTACAGGTTTCCGGATGAAAGGGATGCCCAGAGTCAAATAGGAAATGCATGTGATGCATACCAGCGACAGACACCATGATGCACCCATGTCCTGATAGCCATCGCCACAATGGTGTGCATGTAGCACATGTCACTCCCCTGCAGGATCACCAATAAGTAGACACATGCCATGGCGGAGGCATGACTGCTAAGTCATACATCACTGTCTCAGTGATGTATGACTTGGCAGCCAGACAACAACACTCTGCACTGTGTCACAATAGTAGGTCATGGGGAATGCAAGTCCTGGAGCTGCACAAGTGCACATGTACATCCCCCACACAACACATCATCTTAACCCTCATCTGTCCAGGTCATACCGATTGGACATATGGGAGACCTGTGACACTACCCTCTGAACCTGAGCCCCTCACAATCTGCTGTGAATGGGAAACAGCTGCCTGAACTTCACATTTGCATACCCCAGTCTGCACGGGCAGCTGATCAAACACCTATGTGACACACAAGTATCGTCTCCTATGGTCACATCTCCAGTGGCATGCTGAGCCCCTACCGAGAAACACCCCAGCAGTCCTGGCAACAAATCCACAGCACACTGACACAGAGGCAGACACCTGAGGGGTCAAATCACTGCGCACAATGTGTCAGCTGATACACGGGAGTGGGAGTACAGGTGTATTGGATGGGCTGGAGTAGGCATGACTGTCCTGCCCCACATGAATGAGGAATGAGCCCTGGACAGTGGATAGCTGGCTATGTATGTGTGACACACGTAATCTGCACACTCCTGGGGCCCAAACATTGTTCCCACCCGCTGCATGGGTGTGTGCCAGATACCCCATCCACATGTGGTGGCTCAGCTCAGCAAGTGGACCGCATATCAAAGCAACACGCAGATTACATGTCCGAACACAGGCGTTGTGTGAACAATAGACCCATCCATGATGCCCACAACAGAGTTAGGGAAACAGATGCTGTCCCCCACCTTTAGTGAAGCAAACTGCAAGGACACAGTCCCAAGTGACACAATTCCCTGAATGTAAGGGCCACACCTGGGTATCAGATGAGGAGTGGGCAGTGCACAATAGAGGGACATGGCTCCTGGACAACATGACTGCTGTACTGTGGCAGTTTAACCAGGCCAGAGGAGGGCACATAGCATGTAATACAGAGTTCACAGTGCAGTATTTGACTCACCCCCTCCTTGCTGCTGTCTGGCCTTCAGCTGCCCATCCAGGTCTGGAAACACCACCGCCAGGATCTGGAGCATGTGGGGGGTCAGGGTCCGTGTTCCGCCCCTCCTGCGAGGAGGTGACAGCTTCAGCTGGACCCGTGCAATCCTCCGGGTCCAGCCCGAAGGTCCTGCCACCTCTTCTGGCAGTTGCGGATCCGGCGCTTGTAGACCCCCACGGACCGGACAGCCCGGACGATGTCCTTCCAGATCTCCTGCTTCCGATGGGCATTAACCTGTCAGGATGACAAAGTGAAAAGGCCATTACTACACATGCAACATATCCGTGCATGACACAGTTGTATATACATGTCTCAATCACAGGGGCACATGATGTACACAGGCAGTGCAACGCTGCCCATGGACAGTTTGCCAGAAGTCACTACATGGTATCATTGCATGGGAAGTAAAACCTTGTTCAAATGCACTGTCACTGCACCATACCTGTCCAGTGCATGTCACTACACACTATGGGGGTGACAACTACTCAGTGAGCCTGCTAGCCAGTGGCGTGCAGACTTTCAGCCTTGCTAGTCAGACAAAATGCACATTCAGAAAGGCAGTGCACAGAACACTCACCTGCTCCCCTGGTGTCCCATACAGCTTGCTGTACTGTGGAAGTAGGCTGTCCAGCAGGGCCTGGTTCTCCTCAAGGCTGAAGGCTGGGGCTCTCTCCACAGTACGTGCCATTGCAGGGTCCAGAGGGGGCAGAGACAGCAGCAGTGCAGTGGCAGATGTCGTCCTGGAGCATGTAGTGCAGGCAAGTGAGCTCTCAGGGGAACAGCCAGCAATATATATGTGCTGGAGAGGCAGATACTGTCCCATGTGTCCAAAGTGATAGGTCCAAGTCGTTTGCATCTTCTGAATCTGGCCAATCCATGGAATAGCAGCACCAATACACGCCCACAGCATCCTTCAAATCTTCAACTTCATGACATACATGATTTTGCAACATTGTTGTGGGTGACCAACTGAATTTCCAGCAACCGACTCGTTCGAATTTCGAAAACGCGTCCGTTGCCAGGCTAGGCCATTGTCAATGGGTGCGCACCGATCGGTCCATTGCTGTTCAACGCGCACAGGGGTACAACGCGTACCCGCACACATTGAATGCAATGGGCCGGCCGGGGGCACCGATCGGTCCATTGCGGTACAACGCGTACAGGGTACAACGCGTACCCACACACATTGAATGCAATGGGCCGGCCGGGGCACCGATCGGTCCATTGCGGTACAACGCATACAGGGGTACAACGCGTACCTGCACACATTGAATGCAATGGGGGGGCCGGGGGCACCGATCGGTCCATTGCTGATCAACGCGTACAGGGGTACAACGCGTACCCGCACACATTGAATGCAATGGGCCGGCCGGGGGCACCGATCGGTCCATTGCGGTACAACGCGTACAGGGGTACAACGCGTACCCGCACACATTGAATGCAATGGGCCGGCCGGGGGCACCGATCGGTCCATTGCTGATCAACGCGTACAGGGGTACAACGCGTACCCGCACACATTGAATGCAATGGGCCGGCCGGGGGCACCGATCGGTCCATTGCGGTACAACGCGTACAGGGGTACAACGCTGCACCCGCACACATTGAATGCAATGGGCCGGCCTGGGGCACCGATCGGTCCATTGCTGTTCAACGCGTACAGGGGTACAACGCGTACCCGCACACATTGAATGCAATGGGCCGGCCGGGGGCACCGATCGGTCCATTGCGGTATCAACGCGTACAGGGGTACAACGCGTACCCGCACACATTGAATGCAATGGGCCGGCCGGGGGCACCGATCGGTCCATTGCTGTTCAACGCGTACAGGGGTACAACGCGTACCCGCACACATTGAATGCAATGGGCCGGCCGGGGGCACCGATCGGTCCATTGCTGTTCAACGCATCCCTGTACAAGTGACTGGCATATGTCACCATGCCTGTCTCAGATGAACATATGCCAGCCACAGATAGCTCCCAGGGAGTGAGGGGCACACCTACAACACGACAGCCTGTCCAAACTGTATCATAAGGCATGTAAGGCTGCATTTCCTATTGTGTGTATGTTGGTGTACATGTTGTCCTGTGGGTGTCACCTGGGGGCAGCCACCCCCAGGCTGTGCACGTGTTCATGGGGACAGGATCCTGGGTGTTACGTGTACATGACCACTGTGATGTGCAACTGTTCATATCTGTGCATGTGCCATGGTCACATTTCACGGTGGTGTATGTGTATGTCATGTCACATACCCCGTGAGTCCCATGTGGGACGGTATGTTTGAGCCAGGGTGTCCCAGTGGCACAATAGTGATGGTCCTCCACAGTCTGTGTGCATGTAGTGTTTACAATGTCTCTGATTTCATGTGCACAATGGGAGACAGTCTCCACATCCACGTTGTGTGTGCATGGACTTTGATGTTGTGCGTGTGTGTGTCACAGACGTCCATGTCTGTCCTGCAGTGGCAAGTGGGACCACTACCTGTGGGGGTCATGGTTGTTTTGCTGTGGTGTATACATGATACTCCATGTAATGCCAGTGTCCATGTGGCAATACAGGGTCCTTGGGAATGTACCTGTCGTTGAGCTGTGATGCCTGGGGCACATCTGTCCTCACATGTCACTGTGGGGGTGATTGTGACACGGCAGCAGGAGA
This sequence comes from Calotriton arnoldi, assembly GCA_963921515.1. NCBI lineage: Eukaryota > Metazoa > Chordata > Amphibia > Caudata > Salamandridae > Calotriton > Calotriton arnoldi. Next base: position 234,125 of record CAWUFW010014026.1, read on the forward strand.
TGGGAACTGTGACACGGCCTCATGATATCCAATGGGCCAACCTGGGACTTATTGATGCCACTTGTTGAACCGTGATGACAGATGTTGGCCATGTATGTACCATACATGTCCTTACGGAACTGCACACTTCATGTAGTTGTGCCTCATAATGATGTATGTTGTGATATTGAGTGTGTTCAATGCCGCATATGTGGGGTGACTGACAATCTTGCTTTCTTCTCCTCTGCACTGCAGGGCTCCTGCTGTCCATAGACCATTCCCAGACCTGGCAACGATGGTGGAACGGGACAGCATCCGACGGTACCGTTTCACCAGGCAGCTGATTGAGGATTTGGCAGTGCAGTTGGCCCCACATTTGCAGCCTGGCCGGCCGTATCCTACAGCGCTGACCCCCAAGGTGAAGGTGATGGCAGCCCTACACTTCTTTGCCACCGGTACCTTCCAACATACTGTGGCGACTGCTGGTGGGATGTCACAGACCATGTTGAGCCGTGTGCTCCGCGATGTTTTGGAGGCAATGTTGCTATTCCTGAACCGGTACATCTATTTCCCTAGACTGCAACGACTCACTGACGTGAAGAGTGACTTCTATGCCCTGGGGAGGATGCCGCATGTCATTGGCTCAATTGATGGGACACATGTGGCTTTGGTACCACCACAGGCCCAGGAGCAGGCCTACCGTAACCGCAAGCACTACCACTCGGTCAATGCACTGGTGGTGTGTCTTGCAGATATGACCATCACACACGTGTGTGCCCGTTTCCCTGGTTCAGCACACGATACCTTTGTGATGAGGAGTAGTCGCATCCCCAGGATGATGGCACAGATGCAGAACCAGCGTGCCTGGCTTGTCGGTGTGTACTGACTTTGTGCCATTGTGTGTGATCTGATCTGTAGTATTCCGCCCACTTTTCCAAGTCAGCTAATGTGCACTTGTCTGTCCGTAGGTGACTCGGGATACCCCAACATGCCGTGGTTGCTGACACCCCTCAGGAACCCTGTGACACCAGCCCAGATGCGCTACAATGAGGCACATGGTCGGACCAGGAGAGTGATTGAGCGGACATTTGGTCTCCTGAAGAGCCGCTTCCGCTGCCTGGACAAGACAGGAGGGTCCCTCCCATATGCCCCAGGGAAGGTGTGCAAGATTATCATCGTCTGCTGCATGCTCCACAACCTGGCAGTGCGGAAGGAGTTGCCTCTCATCCAGGATGACAATGACCAACATCCGCCACCTGTGGAGGATCCTGGCCTGGACCACGATGCCAGTGTTGATGATGATGATGAGGGTGATGTCCGCACACAGCTCATCACCAACTTCTTTAGCTGAATGTGAGTATCTTGAGGTGTCATGTCAATGATGTGAGTTGGCATGATATGTGTAGGTGGTGCTCTGGTGCTGTTGGAGTGTGTCCATGGGCTACTTGACTGGATGTGTGTAGCGATGTGTGCTTACAGGTGGTCTGTACTCCCCAACAGTGTTGACATGCTAACTTGGTTCTGGGTGGGTATCTTGTAACATGTATTGTGCATGAGTTTTGCTGTTCTGTCCTGTTCTCCATTGCTTTTGACTGTGTGTCATTTCTGTCCTTCACAGGGTACTTTCAGATTCGTTTGGTCAACTGTGTCCACCGACGACGTGATTGTACGTCCAGGGTGGTAGCTGTTGTGTCCCTACAGGTGATGTGCGCCACACCCATGGACTTCCTTCCTTCTACAGTTGTTGACTGTGTGCCCGCTGCCAGGTGGGATTACCTTGCATCTGTAGTGGTTGCGACATGTTGCAACTGTGTAATAAACCTGTGCTTCACTTTGTGATGTGCATTGTCTGTGGTCACACATTTGACTGCCATTTGCTTACTGCACCTGTGGGCTACTTGACTACAACTGGGAATAGGTGTGGTGTCTGTGCATTGCACCGTCTTCCCTGGCAACATCAGTGTAGGCAATGAGTCAGATGGCCTAGGTGTGTATGTGTTGTGTAGCCCTGGTGGTGTGTCTCCCTCATATGTGTCACGTTGCCTTTACTCACATGCCTGTGTTGTACTTGCTGTTGCAGTTCGCATACACAGTGTAATTTTGCAGTTCATCATCCCCATGACAGCACTCACATTGGAATGACAACAGAGGCAAGTATGGTGTATTAGTGTGTTTATTGTGATACATTTATGTGAATAGTGCATAGGATGGTTAGTGCTGTACATATATATTGCAATCAGAAGTTCCTAGGTGAATTGAAAGTCCTGGTAGACAAAATCCCCAATATCGGGGCCACAGTTGTCTGAGACATTGGTCCAACTTGTACTCCCCATGTCATGTGTGGGAGTTGTGTTGCCGTCAACAGGGTGAACAGTTTGTGCACAAAGGTGAACATCCAGAACAGGTTCAGGCTTCCTGGGGTTGCACTTGGCCATCGGCCTCTCACTTGCCCCTCCTCGGACGACCCCTCTTCTTTGGGGGCCCCTCAAGTACAGGCTGCTGCGGTGCAGGGGACTCTCCACCAGAGTCATCCTCCCTCCCTGTGGCAGTTGCAGTTTGTTCAGCACCAGATGTTGTTGGCACACAGGGAGGTGTGGACTGGTTGCTGTTCATCTGGCAGAGGCATTGTAATATGTCCCTGTGCACCGCCATCATCTCTTGCAGTGCGTCCCACTTGGACTCCACGCGGGACATGTGTGAGTCCAAGCGGGCATGATGGGCAGCCTGCTGCTGTTTCATGTCTCTGAGGAGCCCCACTACCTGGCTGAGATCTCCGGTGCTGGACTGGTACGCATCGGCTATGCGTACCAGTTGTGGGTCATCATGCACACCAGCAACCTCTGCAAGCAGCGACCTCTGTCTCCCACCCCTCCCACCACCCCTGCCGACTTGTGCAGTGCATGCAGTGGCACGCACAGATGACCCTGGTCCACCTTGGGGGTTGGTGGTGGTGGTGGTGTCCATGGCCCCACGTTGGTCCAGGGTCCCTGTGCTGGTGGTGCTCCTTGTTCTGTCCATGTCGGCGGGATGGTATTTGTGGTGACAGTCGTTGGAGGGGTGGGTGCAGGGGTGCAGCTGGTGGTCCTGCTGGTGCTGCAGCTGGTGGTCCTGCTGGTGCTGCATGTTGACTTGCACCGGATGTGCCAGGTTGGTCTTCTTCGTCCGAGGAGGGCAGAGGCTGTACGACACCAGTGAGCTCCGCATCCTCTTGAGCCTGGGACTGGGACTCCTCAGCGTCTGCTGCTGTGTCCCCATCATCACCTGTTTTTGGGAGACACACACAATGTATGTTATGTTTCTGCAGGCATCAATGGTTGACACACCTGACAGTTGTGACTGTGCCTCTGGGTGCGGGCCTGTACATTGCTTTGTCCTAAGTTGTCACAGTCAGGGGTTGATATTGGTGTAGCACATTGTCCTGCATTATTTGGGCATTTCTATGTATTTGTTGGGGTGTGAACATGGTCTGCATTGGTTGTATTTGGTTGACAGCCGGCCCTCCTTCCCACCCAGCCAGTCAGTTATCCCACCATGGACTGTGCTTGCATTGCAGGGAGTGCAAGTTGTCTTTCAGGATGTCAGTCAGTGGTGTTGTGCTGTTTGTTGGTGCACAGTTCCCAGCAGGGCCTTGTGCTCCCCACAGCAGTAGCCAGTGTCAGCCATCTTGTGAGTCCTTATCCACTCCCTGTGATGTAAGCATGGTTCAGGGTGGTGTTGATGGGCCAGTTGTGAGGCTGAGCGATATCTGTGCCTACTACTCACATCATGCTATTGCCTCCACCCCCCTTCCCAGCATGCCCATGCTTCCTTCCTTTTGACTCTGCTTCCCTGTGGGGTGGGCTGCCTGTGCTGACAGGATGGCTGGGAGTGTTGTCCTGGCAGTTGTTTGGCTAAAAGTCCCAAGAGTGTCCCTGTGCTTCACACAACATTACCCAGGGTGGAGGTTCTTTGTGGGATCTTGAGTTAGGATGTGGGGCATTGGATTCTCCCAGGTGGGTTCTGTGGAGTTTGTGTTGAGGGGGTGTGTGAGGGGAGGTGCTTGTGACTATGGTCAGTGCTGCGAGTCCTCCTTCCCACCCAGCCAGATATCCCACCATGGAACGTGCTTCCATTGCAGGGAGTGGAAGTTGTCTCTCAGGATGTCAGTCAGTGGTGTCCTGCTGTTGGTTGTTGCACAGTTGCCAGCAGGGCCTTGTGCTCCCCACAGCAGTAGCCAGTGTCAGCCATCTTGTGAGTCCTTTTCCACTCCCTGTGATGTGCGCATGGTTCATGGTGGTGTTGATGGGACAGTTGTGGGGGTGAGCAATAGGTGTGACTACGACTCCCATGATGCTATTGGCTACACTGACTTGCCCAGCATACACAGAATTCCTTCCTTTCAGTGGTCTTCACTGTGTGTTGGTGTTGTAGTGGTGGCTACATGTCTGGATGTGTTTGTTAGTTCTATTTGTGCCACTGCCTAGCTGTAGTTGTAGTTGTGTTTGTACATGTGATGACACGGTTAAATGTAACTTTGAGATGGCATGTGTTGTGTTTATCTGACTGACATACACATTTTGGGATGATTCTGTTCTGGTTGCTGTGTAATTGCTATGAGTGCATGGTTTGACTCTCCCCTTGACAGTGATGTGTGTGTGTATTGTGGCAGAATATTGTGTACATTTGTTGTGTACTCACCAGGCTCTGGGATGTTCTCTAGTCCATAGACGCTCACTGGGGGAAGGATGGCCCGCACCTTCTCCTCCCAGGGCCTGAGGTATACTGGCTTGGCAGGAGGGCCACTGCCGGTGTATTTGCTCAGGAGGTAGTCCTTCTTGAGCAGCTCCCGTACCCTCCTGCGCACGTCATACCACCTGTTCTGGATGTCAGTCTTTGTGCGCAGACATGGTGATTGTGCGTTCACCCTGTTGATGATCCTCTCCCACATCTTGGTTTTCTGGGAGATGGGTGTCTGTTGGACCAGTGTGCCAAACAGCTGTGGCTCTACCCTGAGGATCTCGTCTACCAGGACTTCCAATTCACAATCTAGGAACTTGTGATTCTTCTTGGGGGGCATGGTGATGGGTGGTGATGGTGAGTGATGTGTGTGTTGGTGTGCAGGTGAGGGTGTGTGAGTGTGTGTTTTGCTGGGTGTATGTGAGGTAGCTATTTGTTGGTGTGCTGATGGTGTGTGGCTTGTGTGAGGGATGAGCTGTGGGTGTGTGGTTGCTGTCTGTTGAGTGCTGGCAGTAGAATGGCATTTGCAAAGGATCATGCTTGGGATTTGTGTCCTTTATATGGGTGGAGTTGTGGGTGTGTCTTTGTTCTCTGTCCCCACCCCCCCAGTATTTATTGGCTTTGTAATTGCTTGTTTGGCCTTTTTTTGTGTATTTTTCCTTAGTACTTTCTGTGCATGTTGGAAACGTTCTTGTGACCGAGTCGGACCCTGCATTTGTCTCGTACGGTCTTCTCCGTTTCGTTCACGCTGTGTTTGTTTGTGCAGTTTTCTATGCTGCGTACGCGTCGGTCGCGGTGTTTTGTGTTACTTCGGCTCGGTTTTGTATGCGTGTCGGTCGTACGGCTTGTCCTCCGTTCGACTTGGTCGTGGTTTTCGCGCCTTGCATCGTACTTAGCGGTTTGGAGTTCGCGTGTACGTTTCGGTTGGATTTGTTCCGGGTGCGTGTCGGTCGGTTCGATTCGCGTGTTTTTCCAGCCGGATTGCTGTTTTCTGTGCGGCTCGGTCGTTCGGCTTGGGTTCAGTATGTGTCGGTCGGATTTTGCACGCCTTGCATCGTACTTGGCGTGTCGGGCGCCACAGGTACGTGTCGGTCGAAATAAATTCCGGCTCCGAGTCGGTCGGTGCTTTTTCCGGCCCGAATCGGAATCGACCCCATAGTGTTTCCACACAATGTACTCTCAAACTGAAATATCCACACACTATCCTGGTAAACTGAATGAGCAGATTCTCTCAGCAGTGATTAAGCTGAAGTTGTTTGCAATTTTGGAGAGCCACCAATTCTGAGTCTTTTGTGATATGTCAATTACAGCTGCTCAAAGTCAAACAAAATTACACGGCCTGGTGGAACAGCTAAAGTTTGTTGGTTTTCAGTCTTTCCTGGCACAGTAGTCAAAGTTTAAAGTCCTTTTTTAAGGGACAGTTTCATCAATTTTCAACTGTAGGGAAGGCTCATGACCTATCAAAAGGTCAAAGACAGTCGGAGAGTGATAACTAGATAAATTGTTTTAGGGTAATGTTGAAAATCCTAATGTTTCAACTTGAGATGGCTAAAAGGTCATGATTTGTTTTTTCTTGATATTTTTTCTTCTTTTGATCATATTAGGGTACATGATGAGATGGGGTTGGATTGGGCTCAGGTCTGGCCTTGGTGGTGGGTAGAAACTAGTTATATGTTTGTTGTTCCACATTTGGCTTTGGAGTGGGGGAGGCCTCTGGAGGATCCCATTGGGGAGGAAGAAGAGTGACTCCAGGTGCAACAACCTGGTGCCAGGCAAGGTAGCTGGTGACCTAGGGGGAAAGGCAGGTAAATGTGGTTGTTCAAAGCAATACAGATAGTAGGCAGGGCAATGAGCAACAGTAACTATATATTTCTCCCTAGTCTCCTGTGAGGTACGGCGGCTTAGCGATGTCTTGGTCTTAGAAAAGAATCCACTTTCATTTGGTTCACAGGTTATTTATCATAATGGGGCAAATAATTACGGTAGTCACTTGTAATGTGAATGGTTTATTGAATAGGCATACGTATGGCTGGATTATGTATTAGTTATCCTCGTTTAAAGCAGAGGTGATTTCTTTTGAGGAAGCACACTTAAAATCAAACAAACTTAATCTAGAGATCCCTAGAAGATTCTCCCATCTTTTCTTCTCATCCTCAGGGGCAGCGGTAAGGTGGTGGAAATGTATTTAGCAGCAAATATAAACTGGCCTATAGTTGATGTCAAGAGGAATGGCAAGGGCAGATGGATCTGGGTTAAGGTCTCATTGGAGAGGTATTTTCTTAATTTTGTCAATTTCTATGATCCAATAGAGGATGAGATAGAGTCACTTAGACAGTTGTATGAGACTTCCATGGATTCTGTAGGACCTTTAATTTTTGGAGAAGATTTTAATTTTATACAAAATGTTAAATTGGATACTTCAAATAGTGCAAAAAGACAACTCAAGCCCAAAACCACAGCTCTACTATCAAGTTTAAAACAGGATTTGCAGTGGTTGATTCCTGGTATTTAGATCACCCTGGTTTTCTGCAATTTACTTGTTTTTCATACAGATTTAATACCGCATCACGTATAGATTTGTTTTTGATTTCACAAATGATCAGTAGAGGATCAACAGCTATTTGGACTAATGCCTTTTCTGATCACGCCCATAGTTTCCTTGAAAATAAAACTAGATGTTCAACCTAGGTCAAAAAGTAGATAGCAATTTGATATATTATTATTGACAGATCAGGTATGGATAGACAAAATTATAGCTTTAATCAAGGAGTTCTTTTAAAATAATCAGAAGTTTTGTAGTTTGGAAGTCCTATAAAGTTACTTTTAGGGGATTGCCTGTAAATCACAATTAAACACTGTATGCTCCACGAGAATACAGGAGTTACAGGAAGCTATGGATATGGCTCCATTGGCAGTAGTGGCTGCAGGAAATAACTCGTGTGAACAAGCTAAAAAAAAGTACAAGCTCGCTTTAGCATTGCAGAATTAGGGCTGAGCAGTGAACTCCGCTCCGCCAGTGGAGTTTTGTCAACTCTGCTCTCCGCTGGAAGGGCAGAGTTCTGCAAAAGACTCTGACTCCGCCGCGTGGGGGAATTTTACCGATGCCCACCATAACATTATGCCAGGGATCTGTACCATGATTTCCCTGGCACCATGAATTGCCATCATTATCCCAGGGTGCACTGCATCAAGTCAGACATGGCACCAGAAAAGCTGGTGCCGAGCTTGAGAGACCAAAGATCACTGATAGAAGACAATGCCATGTGGAGAGTCAGGCATACACACTTTACCTTGGCTTGCACGCACACGTATGTACTGATCGCACTGCCCTGGTAGGGCGCACCACCCTGGTTTTGGAAGTGGAGCACCTCCCACCACTGCAAGCTTTCAAGTCTCCATGCAGCCACCTTGAGGGCTGATGTGAGAGTGTGAGGCAGGCCTGGTGCCACATACCTCAGATTCCTACAGCACGGAGGCGCTAATCTCAGTACTTCCAGGTCGCACAATAACTGATGCCCTTACACAATATGTAACGGGCATGCTCTGAAAGTTAGGGTGGAACTGGTAATGTGAAAGGTAGCCTATGATAAGAAGGTTTACCAAAACCTTAGCCAATCATAGTACGCAGAATAGAAATCTGAAGTATTGACTGGTTACTGTGTTGCCCGAGCCTCTGTCTAAGTCGGGCTGGGATTTGTTCACCATTGAAATGCCGTATTGCTGTGCTGGCAGGCGCGTGAGTGATGGAAGAAGGGAATAGCTTTCCCAGAATAACGGGGGCGAAGAATGGCACTGGCAGAGTATACAAACTTCTTTATTTGTTTCAGCAGCAAGTGCGCTGTTTTGCTATATGAAGGTCGTGTAAAGCCTGATTAGGCAGCAACCTTCACCGAGTTAACTTGCTTTAAGTCAAGAACCGGCAACAGAGCCAGTCTCTCCTTAGTCTTCTTCTTCAAGACAGACAGTGTGACGCCATCTGCAGCCGAGAGCCACCCGGCCCACATTGCATCACTGGTTCCTTCCTTAAGACTGAGCCCCCTGCTTGCCACCAGTCTGTGTCGGGCAGCTTCCAGGAATCCAGATACGTGGTAAGCTTTGTAATGCTTGATACTATATTACCTATACTTACCCTAAAAGGAGCATCTTAGGACCTAACTAGCCATTCACATTTCCGTGTGCAGCTCTTAGCATCTTCTGTGTGACTTTGCCCGAATGCCAGCAAGGTCATAGCAGCCACGTGGCACCAGTCATGTCCTCATGGCGACTACTTGTCCTGCTCATGGAAATCTGCGGAATTTGGCGGAGTGTCCTGGTAACTCCGTGGAATTCCGCGGAGTGACACTCCGTGAGCTCCACCCAGGCATGTACAGAACCTTAGGGATTGTTTTTTGACTGAAGTAATATAAAATATTAAAAGATTATTTAAATAAAGTATATACAAATAAATAAATATACGTGTGTGTGTGTGAATTTTAAAAATTGTAATGTATAAATTCAAAATGAAAGAAAGAAAAACAAAATTACATATAATAATATCAACATTCATAACTACCAAACAAATTAACAAAATCATGAAATCAATACTGATCTATTTAATTTCAATTAATACATAAAACAAACAAAAATTAAGTAATTAATATCATTGCACAAAATAAAGCACAATGACTTACCATTAAAAAATTGAAAATTTTTGACAAAATAATAAATATAAAATATTTACCAAATAATACATTGCATATCAATATCAATTTTCATTAAAATGTTATATATTTTGTTTCTTCCTAACCAACTCATATAAAAAAAGACACACAGCATTAAAAACATACACGTGTAATAAATGTAAAAAGACTTAAACACATACGAAAATAAATAAGACAGTACAACAATTACACAATTGTTTATAAAGTAAGTAGTTTACATAATTGGTGATCAAATAATAATTAATTTAAAAACATTAAATTAAATTACACCCTATTCCCCTATGGACCCAGTGACCCACAACTAAAATATAACTTAAATAAATAATTATGAAACTACATACTTAACAATCAATTAAATAAATAATTAACCATTAAAAACGAATTAACAATAATTTTTAATTATTTATTACTAAATTAACTTCCCATGCTATACTCCTACAAACCCAACAACCAACTAGTAAAACATGACTTAGTATTACTAATAATACAAATTCTATTAAAACTAAAAATTCAATTTTAAATTCAAAATATGATATATAACACCTAAAAAGTTACATCAGTAATAATTAATTACAAAATCATCAATATTACAAAACAAATATTTATTATTTAAATAACATTCCACCCTGCTCCCTATTAGCAACCCACTACAATATTATAAATTACTAATAAAAATTTGAAAAAATACTGAATGACTTAAAATTACAAACTATAAATTACAAAATTAATAGCAATTATACCAACAATACTAACAAATAAATTTCATATATTAACTAAAACACATTAAAATAATTACAATACAATATGTTTACAACAATTATACTGAAAACGATATTAAAAACAACAATATTCTTGAAGATGATATTAATTATAAAAAAACGATATTATTGACAACAGCATTCTATACCACGATATTATTTACAGTATCTTTTTTCTATGTCACCGTTTTCCAATATTTGCAACTCAATATAGTGTCCAACACCCACATTTTGCAAATACAAACACAAAAAATTAAGCTTTGCTATTTCTTCCAGGCTTCCATCTCTGCAGTAACAGCATTCACAGATATACAAATAATACATTATAGGACAAAAATCATGAACATGAATGAGGCAGGGTTCTGCTAGCGCTTGTGAATGGCATTTGTGCACGGTGCAAGATTGATTCATTGAGCACACTGCAAAGATTTCTCTGCATCCCACTGTTAACACTGCACCATCAAATCATTGCAATGTGACCTGGTTTGTAATAAGAAGAGAAAGAGGGTCATAGGTGTCCCAGCAACTATAAATTATTATTCATTCATAACATAGATTCGAAACTCAAATTTGCACATCAAGGATGTTTATTTATTTATTCAAATTTTGAATTATTTCTAAAGATTCAGGATATACTTTTCCTGTCACTAAATATGACATTTTCAACAAACAGCAGTTATTAAAATGATCAACGCATAATGTTAGGTGAATAATCATGCATAGTAGCGAGAGCAGTGAAAGAAAACCCTTCACCCAATTGTTGAGGTGCCAAAATAGTATTGGACACAGTCTGACAAGGTGCATAAGTCAACATAGAACACCATCCATTATGAAAAGGGACCAGAACAATATTGAATTTATACTCAGAGGAAGAAGGTCTCAATGAAAAGAGTGAGATTCAGAACAGTTAAGATCTTGAACGGCAGAGATCAGGCATGGAAACATGACCCTGCACAAGAGTGGTCACCCTACAATATGCAGAACCTGTACAACTTGGCCTGCAGGGAGCACCTTCATACAGACACTACCTTCACATAAAGGCAATGCTCATACTTTTCATAAATGACCCAAGAATTTTTGTCTTGGTGACATCATGGCCTTGGAGTAGTACAAAATGTCCTACAGGTGTGTTACTAGAGCAATTTTCAATTCAGATAAAGTGGATCCAATGGTAACAATCTGACCTTTGAATAGGACAAGACTTTACACAGGGGAGTAATCACGCTGCTTTGAAATCGCCATTGTTACTATTTTATTTCCAAGAGTAGCAAACAACTAGACACAATATCCTATATAACATTGCCAGTTTTTTGCACCCAGTCCATGAGACAATGCAATAATTTGCCACTGTTTGGAAGCTAAAGCCCTTTTAAGCCACCATGCTGCCTCCATTTTGTTTTCTACCACAAATCACTATTTATCCAGCTTCTGCAACACCAAATAATGTCCAAAGGTCTACTGTTATCCAAATTGTGTGACTTGCGTGAGCTCACAAATTGTAAAAGCATTTCTATGACCCTGTACAACATAATAATTATCAATGTGTCATGCACCTTAGCACATGAGTCAAGCATATGCAAGACTCAGTCATGCTACAATAATTCCAGGAAAGCACCATTTGACCAACTATCTTATTAAGAGTAACCTTTAAAACCAAAGTCCCAACATTGATTTTCAAGCCACCTCTCGGTTATTCTGGCCTGCATGAGCCCCCAAAAAGTAGAAACATTGCCCTAACAACAGTACACAGCACAGCTAAAGGCCAGTCTCAACTGGCAGTATGGAGCATTCGCTACTAGCAAGGGAAGCTCTGAGACAAGTGGCCACATTACCCACAGCAGAGCACTGTATGACACATTCACATGCCTGAAAAATGACCAATCTATGTAACCAGCCATTCTTTAATGAAAACAATGGAGTGTTACAGATTTACTCACTAGCTTGCTATAGTCTCAGGTAATCACGCACACCACAATGGGATGGGAAACTGGCAAAGTGTACTAATCCTGGGAATGCAACGCATTTCACACCAAAGTTGAGACACATGGGGCCTTCATCTATCTGAAATCACTTGTCATGATACATATGCCAATGAATCAATTTCTTCCAATCCTATGTAGTCTTCTACAAAAGCTACAAAAAAAACATAATAAAAGACTTCCATCCCCTTCCTCCCCATAAAGATTTGGGTTAAATATGCCAGATCATTAAAATGGAATCAAATGAGCACACCTTTTTGGCTGTTCAGGAATATTATGTTTTAAGCACATTTTTCCAGAAACTATTGGAATTAATTGATTATGCTAATTTCAAATGGTTTGTTCAAAGTCCTAGAGTGAGAAACTCCCCTTCTTTTTAATTTTTTTACTCATAACTAATTCATTACAATGGGAGTAATGACAACTATAGACGTCTCTTTTCTACAAAGATGAGACTGGAAATTCAATAATGTCCTGATCAAGACTTGTGTTTTTTTACAGATGTGGGATGAGGTCAAAACGTGGATGTAGCACTCTAGTGAATGCACAAGAACTGAAGAGATTTAAATAACAACACAACCTGCTTGACCATAAGGATTATACAACACTAAAGCCTTATTATGATGTTGGGTGGACTTACGTCCATCCTGACACCATTGCGGCCTCAGCACCGACCGACTGACCCACCTTCGGTCAGCGGTCCTGACACCGCTATTACAATGCGACTGCACATGGTGCGTTCGCATACTCCCATTACTCTATGGGAGCTTGTGCTTCAGCCGTAAACCAGCCGTAGTACAAGCTCCCAAAGAGAATTGGGAGTTTCTGCTAATGAGCACCATGAGGTGCCTGCCACACGGTGCAGGGATTAACAGGGGGGCACCCACAGCCCCCAACCAGAGGCCACAGAGAGAAAGGGGCCCTGCTAGGGGCTCCCAAAGTCACTTTCCGACAGGCTTTCCATTTCAGAAAAGCCCAACATGGAAAGCCTGTTGGAAACCGACATCGTAATCCCGACGGCAGAAACACCATCCTTAGGGATTACGGTGAGGCCTCCGACTGGCTGACTGGCCTATTGGAATCCAGCCGAAATAACCAGCCAGTTTCACTTTCGACCACCTGCATTGTAATGCGGCGGTCGGAAGTGAAACCTACGATGTGACTCACTTTAAAAGTCACATCGTAATGAGACCCTAAATATGAAACAGGGGTTTTACTAACTGCCTCTCCAGGAGGGTCTCACATAGCAGACCTTTAGATCAGGAAGGACTTAATTCCCACATTGACAAATAAGCTCAGTGTGAACCTCAGAAAACCTTTGAAAATTTATAGTGAACATGATATTTAATTTACAATGAACTAATCTGTTTATTTGATTGGATAGTTCAATAGTTTTTTTTTTAGAAAATTGTATAAGTTGGTACCTCAACTTTTGTATGGAGGGTCTTCTTTCACTGCTCTCAATACAATGCGTGATTATTCACCTAGCATTATGATTCTGCTGTTTGTTGAAAATGCCATATTTGTTGACAATAAATAGGTATTTTCTGACTGTTTACAAATAATTCAAAATTTAGATAAGTAAATATCCTTGATGTGCGAAGTTAGTTTTCACATTTATTTTATGAATGATAAAAGATAAATGGTCAATGGTTCACCTATAACCCTTTTTTCGAGTTTTTCAATCAGTCCCACTAGTCCTTACAGGTCAAACCCAATCTATTATCACTGGCCAATAATTCATCAGGCCCGAGTCAGTAAAACGTAAAATCCTCATCAGGAATTCTTTCGAATTTATAACTACAATATTGTTCGAATGTTTTGCCTCAAAAGAGTAGGGGTCGAAATGGCATTTAGCCTGATATATTGTTTTTTGATTGTATGTTTCTACATCGAATACATGTTATCACTACAAAACGTATCCCACAAGGCTGAACATTTTACACCACACAGGGTAAGAGCGAACACACAAGGAACACAAGACACAACTAACTCTATGACCTAGCACTTATGATATCTGGGAAAAAATATTGCAATGCTAATGTAAAAAAATGCGTGGACTGTTTGGCAAATGAAGGTTCTCAATATTAAAAGTATAAAGGTTCATTTTTATATAATGATATTTATCATTCGAATTGCTGCCATGGTATGCCTTTGTTCTATGAGGGGGAATATTAAGAAATGTAAAATGCATGTTGCAAGCAAATACGGTTTAACTCACATTAATCATAGACCAGCCACTTACAGGGAGTTTACTTACATAATACTTACATTCAGCAGTAAGCACCAATTGTGTTTTAGCTTTTTTGCTTAATTGTATAAATATGTTCATGATTAATCAAATTCGCCAGATACGCTAAAAGGGCAGCTTTTCGCCTTATTTGGAAGGGTTTCTCTATGTGTAGCTTTCTGTTTTTTAATGTAATCTCCTCTGAGACTGACCAGAAGGGAGAGTGTGTTGTGAATTGTGATAGTTTGTTTGTTTGCCTCAAAGGTTTTTGCTTAATGGCGTAGCCAAAGTAAGCTGGTCTGGTTTTAGTAAACTGCATGCACGTAATGTAATGTAAATGTAAATTCGTACTTGTAAAGCGCACTGCTGCCCCAGCTATGGGGCGTCCTGGCGCTATACGCATACCGCTGTGGAACCCTTCCTGGCTATTCCCTGTGAAATGTCCACTCCTGGGCACCACCACGGTGAAGCCAGGCATCCCAGCGCTGGTGGGGCCGTTGTGGAGATTAAGCAAGCTATTGCCCAGAGTTGCAGAGTGGGACCCATGATTAGAATAAGCACCGAGGCGAGAATTATCAGGTCTGAGGAAATTGAGCCCAAGACCCGCCGAGGCGGGAATTGAACCCTGGTCCCGGGCCAGATCTCTGCATCAGGGTCTGCCGCTCTAACCATTGAGCCACACTTCTCCACGTATTCATATTTACACAGCAGTGAGCTCACAAATTACATTCACAGAGGCAACAGAAATCATACATCTCCGCTCAGACATGCATGAATAGCTAATATACATATGGGCACACATTCAGCCCATGATCCAGGCATTGACAGATGTCGTGTAGTTCCTATATTACCCATACAGGATCTGCGCGTTCGGATAACATAAACTGTAGGACTGGTGGCAGACTGGCTCTGAGCACCCCAACCGAGAATGTTAGCCTTTCTGGTTTAGCTAGCTCACAGTGCCACTAGAATCTCCTCTTATCGGGGAGAGAATAGTTTCTGGCAACCTCAGAACATGACAACCCTGATCCCCCAGGATCGTGGAAACAATATACTACTTTTCGCTCAGTCACTCGTGCTCACTTATTCGGTCTCAAAGAGTTAAACAGAAGAAACAGTTGGGCATGTTACAATAAGAATTTATTGCACAGTTGTTCTTCTAGTGTAAAATAGATGTGCTGCAACAACCGTTAGACAGTAGCAGATATATATGAATAGCAGTACTGTGAAAATAAAAGGATAGTACAGTTCTACCATCTTGCAATAATCATGAATACATACATGAATATAAAATGCTTGATAAAATGCGCGTACTCCTACGATGCCTATCTAGATGTACCTAAGTGTAACTAGCATGTGAGTAGGTGTGAAGCCAAGAATCCCTCTAGGATTTAGTCTAACCCCATTACCTGAAGTGAGAGAGTGTGGGACCCCGTCCTGGTCTCGAGTTGGACACCCCGCAAGGGATGTGTTAGACCACTGTCAGCTGGAGAGTCTGCATGCAGGAGCCTCAGCGTCTCAGGTCAGTGTGTCGGCCTGGAAGTCTCGGCCTCCTCTCTCAACCCTAGCAAGATGTGCTGTATTTATACAAAAAGTATCTAGGGTTTCTTTGTCCCTTGATTCTTGTATTAGCCATTGTTGGATTTGAGGATGACGTATGGGATGAACCTTGTACGTAGATATTATGCAGGTGGTGTGTAGCCCCTGCCTGGTTTCCAGGAACCCTCATAAATATTCATTCATACTGTATGAGTCTATTGATGGAGTTATAAGACGCTATTGTTCAGGGAAAACCCTCCTTCTGTGCCCAGGACTAGAACTAGGTAAAGGTTCAATCCTAAAGGCTCATTACTGTCTAGTATAAGGGAGATAATGTAGGTGAAGGTGTATGATTTTACCCGGGCCTATATTAGGGTACCTATATGAAACATAACACCCACTCCTCTTCCGATCATTCAATAATGATAAAAATGCAAGTAAACCACTCTTTGTACTAGGTAGTGGTGCATAAAACATCAGTGAGGTTTATAAAATAAAGTCCTTAAAACCATTTAAAAATATTCTAATAGGGGGAAGAAAAATTATTCTCGAAAGTTTAGCATATGGAAATGTCACTCGAAGCCAAAGTCCTAAGCTGAGTTTGTTTATATAATTCGAACCACTATAAGCGTCAGAAGGCCATGCTTTCCCAGTGAAAGTGTCAATTAAAGGAAATGTTCCAAATTTAGTTGAGTTTTCAAACAAAAAGGAAAAACCGAATTCTTTCCCAGCACACGATGAGCCAATTGTAGATTAAGTGTCCTGGCTGGGAGACGTAACATCACCGTTGCTCTCTGTTGCAGAGGACGGTCCCTGTAACACCTCGCAGAGCACGTCAATTGAGCACAGATGATACTCAGAACTGCCAATAGCTGGTGCAGAGGCAGCCGGTGCTGTAGTCGATACCTGAGTGCTAGTGGAAGAGCTGATGCTCAACCCATTTGTAGCAAAAGGCACCTGCGGGTTCTCGAGGAATGCAGCCATCAAGATAGGAATACGCTGAGGACACTGCCGAGCATGGACCCTCACCGGTTCCAGCATGGTATTCATGCCCGGTGGCATTGCCGATTGAAGTGTCAGACAGAGATCTAACACGCATTCTTCTCCGCAAAACAGGCATCGAAGAACAGGTAAGATGCAGTCCACCCAGACTGGTCTAAACGATAGGAACCTAGAGGCGCTCAGTTCCCGCAGGCAAGTTGTGCCCAGATGTTGTACCATGCGTTCACGGTATTTACGCTCCAGGAGAGCTTTTGCCATCTCGTTGGTGATTGGGCCGTCTATTGCGTAGCAGAAAAATGACAATCAGGATACCTGCTATTGAGAGCAGGATCAGCGGAAGACCTCCAAAAACACTTCCCAATACGGAGTGTATAAAGTTTGGAATAACTCCTAGGACAGTCTGAAAGGTACTCAGACATCCTGACCCTATGGTCGTAAATAGGTGTACAATACCACTCGTATCAGACATATTAAAGATACGTCCCACCATTTCTGTGAAATGAGAGGGGCAGTTTGTACGTATGAGTGCCTGTATCTGAGCCGAGGTCCTTGCGATTTGAAGATCAAGGGTCTCCCGGGCGGAGGTTAAGGGCACAGTTTGCTGTAAAAGCATGGCTTTCATTCTGCTCAAAGTATCAAACTGTATAGAAGAAACATTTAGCGAAGGCCATAGTGGCGCTTCCCTGACTGTACTTGTTGGGGGAAACAATACTTGCATACAGCAAGTAACCCTGGAGTTCACCGTGACCAGATAGGCAATCCCCGGAAGCATCCCACAACAACCTTGATCATTCAGCATCAAGTAACTCCCATTCGAGAGCAGCTCGAATACAGGTGTAATCACGGATGCTGGAGTCCCTTGCAGGTGGCAGGACAAGTTCGCTACTGAACCATTACAAGCTCCGTGTAGTAAAATATCCTGACACATGAGAGAACCACTCAAAGCGTTCTTGCAGTTTGTACCGCTTAGAAACACTTCTCGATACCCACTCCGGCATCGAAATCTGTACGGTAATTCCCTATAGATTCCTTAATATATTCGTTACCCAATTTTTCATATTTGCCTGCCTGTTTTTGTTCAAGGCAGTACTGAAACTGAAAAGTCGTGACCGGTAGAGTGATGTGGCCATGGATTAGCCATTCAGTGGACGGTGATTCCAGTACCGTAAATGGTAATCTATCCAGTTTTTCAATACGCAGCATTGTATATTCTGCTCCCCTTTGTGCCATTTCTACCTGTTTATCTGTTAGATTATATTCAGAAAACAGAGACGTACTGTTGATAAAACGCCAAGGCACATAGCCTTCACGCTAAGATTGCAGTGTCCAGCTTTACAACATAATAGAACGTAACTGAGATTGCCCGTGTTGTAATATGGCCAAATCTTGTTCCAGTATGTCTATCGCAGAAGATACAATGTTGCCTAAGGAATAAATCCTGGAGGTTAAAGTTGTTAACCCATTATCCACTACTGCTAATCCACTACTGCTAATGCTAAGTTAATACGGTCTATTTCCCGTATTCTCTCTGCGGCCTCTTGTTGGGATATTTTCCAATTTTTATTGTAGGCAGCATAAATGCCAGCATATATGAAACGTTTCTGACGTGATTTCCTGGGACCTAGTAAAAAATCCCTAAGATCCATGTCATGTGTTAATAAGGATAGGTGATGTTTCACTTCTGTGAGCATTGAGGTTTCTAGCCAATCAAGGCACAACTTCCCAAAGCTGTAGGATGTCACTACCCCTGGATATTCTCTTTGTACATATCGTGGGTCTGCCCTATGGATACTGAACCCTTCGGTGGTACCCCAGAATCTTTGCTGACATCTGTTTGTGTCTATGGGCCAAACCAACCATCCTTTCCAATTAGGATCTGATCTATTGTACGAAAAAACATCATCTACATCTACCCCTTCTTGTGAAGTTGTATTTTGCCACCCCTCCATCTGTGATGGTGTTGGAAACCGAAGTGTGTTCAGGTCCTTGTTCTTGGCTAGTCCAAGACAGGATGTCTGTTGCACATTGTCATTTAGGAATATCATCTGCTGTGGAATGAGGCATGCTCTAAATAGCGCTTCTGTTCCTTGGACTTGCCAGTCTCCAGAACCCCAGACTAATTTTAAGTCTATTGTGTCCTTCCGTAGGTCTAAACCCTGTTCAGACAATCGGGCGATAAAGGAAGCAGAGTAAATCTGATTGGTGTTAGTCAACATAATTTTCTGTGCCGATGTGGGCGTGACTTTATAATAAAATGACTTCGGGTCAGAAATGTTAAACCCTGAGAAATATGAGAATTTCTGTGTAAATGTTTGCGAACTACCTTGCGGTGGTATAGGGCAATGTTCCCACTGGTGGTACTCAAAAACATTTCTAGGTGTTATAGATTTGTGTAGGAAATGATGACCATAATGTTGGTAATAGTACAAAGTGTCATAGTCTGAAGTACTTTCGAGCATTTCAGTGTGTGGAAATGCGGCAGTTTTCTCTAAATCAGACAACATGTTATTAACAGTTTCAGTGTCCCAATCATCAGAAAATGTACTGGAGGTAATGATATCACTCAATGAAATTTTAAATACATGAGAAATTTTTAAAAGTTCAGTTGGACCTAATATATTGAAATCAACCTTGTCCCAGACTATACCATCCGGTATAGGAACTGCTGTAATGTTCACTGATGACAAGTCTCTTTGTTCACGATGAGAAGATTGATGTGGTTTCAGAATCAAATTCACTTTTTTGGCTTCAGGTCTTTGTTGAAGGTATCGTCCATTAATAAGCATGCTAAAAGTTATAAGTAAGCCTAGCCAGAAAAGAAAGAACAGTAGCCCAGTAATTACCCAGAGTTGTACCCAAGGTGATACCAGGTAAGTCTTTTTGAGAAAGTTCAGAAAGTCCGTAATCTGCTGCTTGCGTCTTTGTTGGGCTGGCGTCGTTTCTGGTTCACTTGGAACCAAGGAAAACGCATCAAAGTTCATGAAGTAGCCAGAAGCGGTTCGATCAATTGTTGGAATTGCATCGGGATTTGTTGAAATGGTAGTTTGCTTTCGTCGAGGCATGTTGACGTAGACATCTGTATTAGGTCTTATTGCAACTTGTGTGTTATTTTGAGTTTGATTTTGAAGTTGAACTTCAGGTTCAAGGGAAATGAGTTCCATAGCATTGTTGCTTAGGCCTTCATTCCGTGTTGGAGGCTCTTCGAACGTGATGAGTCTTTCCGTTTGAACTTCTTGGATTGTAGCTAGAGGAGGGCGTCTGCTACAGCGGAGTCCACGAGGCCTACTGCTCAGTATCGGCCACATAGTGTGGTTTGATTAAGTCGATTGAGACAAATCTTTTCTCCTTTTTCCCGGCAAGAGGCGGTAGAAGTACAGTTCTTGTTCCTTGAATTGCTAGGACCAGTACAGGTTTTCTGTAGGATGGTCCAAATTCTTTTTTATCCGCTATTTTCTCTCTGACCAGATCCCCGACTTTTGGGATCCAGACAGGTCTTTCCGTGACTGCCTTGACTTCCCCAGTGGCGGTCTGTTTCAGGTGGACGTTACTTTGTTGTGTCCTGGACTCATTTAGATCCTGTAAAACAGCCAAACGATCATGGATATCAAATGGTTTCTCATCCACCACTGTGCCTTCACAATCAAGATCAGGTACCCACATTCTTGTCCCAAATAGGGCTTCGTAAGGAGTGACACCCCCTAGAGAGCTTCTTGGCTGGTTACTGAGAGCTCGTTGTACCCCATATATATGTTTGACCCAACTACCGTCCTTGCCTAATACCCTAGCTGTTAAAGATTGCTTTAGGTCCCGGTTTTTCCTTTCCACAACCAAATTTCCCTCAGGATGGTACAGAGAGGAGTAGTGCAATGTTACACCCATACTTTCCATGGCTTCTTTGTAAGCCCGAGAGCTAAACGCCGGGCCACGGTCAGAATGTAACGTGCCAACTGCGTATGTCCCGATAAAGACTCGCAAATCTTTGATAACAGTTCGAGAGTCAGCCGAGCGCTGATGCCAAACCCATAGGAATCTTGAGCATGAATCTACTGCAACCATGATATACTTGTAAGCCCCATCTGATTGTAAGGGGTCGCAGTGGTCCAGATATACACAAGCGGGAGGTCTGTCTGATTTCTATAACGGTGTCTGTGCCGGGCGTGCTATGGTGGAGCCTTTCATTTGCTGGCAGATGTCACATTTCAAGACGTAGTCTTTAGTTTGTTTTGTCAGACCTGGCCACCAATAGCGCTGTTTCAACAATGAAATAGTCGCTGTAACCCCTGTATGCGCAGGGCCCAAACCCTCGTGTGCTGCAATAATCAAACCTTGCCTACGATCCATATTTGGTATTACTCTGTCCCCCACTCCAGGAATCTGAGCATATGGAAAGTTGTTTGCATCTAACTTGTAGGAGTACTTGAGTGGAAATTTCTTTGGTACTGCTGAGCTGCCTTTGCCTGAAGCAATGACAGCAACCATAATCTCACCGTCTATCCTCGTTTTTGAACGAGTGATTGCAGTTTCGGAAGCTGTGCGTTCAGCCCCCTTCGCGGCTTCATCAGCCAATGAATTCCCTTCAACGTGAACGCCATCACGTTGATGACTCAGTGTATGAATCACGTGAGCCCGTGGTAGTTCGTTTTTCAACTCAACTACCTGTTCCCATAGCATTTTATGCTTAATTGTGTCACCTTTCGAGTCTTTGAACCCATTTAGTACCCAATGATGTAAATATTCATTGTACGATTGCACACAGTAAAAAGAATCACACACTATCAGTGTTGGGAATTCGTGATCCGTATTCACCAGTGCCAGTATCAGCCCTTTTAACTCTGCCAACTGAGCCGTGCAGTCTCCTAGAGATTGCGTTTGGGTGCAACTTGGATGGAACTTTCCATCCCGCATGCGACCTTTAACAATAGCACATGCTGCACTGTATTGCTTACTCCCTATGGCCGGTTGAGCAGATCCGTCAATGTAAATAATATATTCATACTGATCTAGAGGCAAGATTTCATTCGGCAGAGGATATTCTTGTTCGTATTGCAGAAATGCTTGTGTTTTTAGACTTGGATCAAATCTGTATTCAACATCCGTTGCAGTAAGAGAATTAGCCCATTGTATCCATCTTGGATGTAAGGCTTTTGCCTTTGGAATGCTAGCCTTTGTAACAGCTTCTAAAGCCGGTACCAGTGTTACGACAATCATGCGCTTTCCCTGAGCCAGTGCTCTTTCTCTTGCTACAGCGGTCTGAACTGCTGTCAGGATTTTTTCTGTTGAAGTGAAACGCATTTCTGCATTTGTGTACAGGTGTGATTTGTAAGCGATTGGTACTGTTTCGTCTTCATTGAAGGTTAAGTAGGTGTACCCGCATTGACCCGGTATTACATGGATCACTAAATTGCATTTACCCGCGCCTGTAAGTGTTTTGAAGCTATCATGTCTTCTTGTAGTGAACGTAGGATGTTTGTGTGTTCCTGTGTCCATTGTCTAACTGAAAAGTCAGGTTTTACTAAGTCGTAGAAAGGTTTTACTCTTTCCGCGTAATCCAAAATGTATGTTCTGCCAAAATTTAGGAATCCTAGTATTGATTGTAATTTGTTTATGATTTTGGAGGTTGGAGCAGCGCACACTTTTCTAAAAAGTTGGCTGCCAGACTTTTCCCTTCACTTGAAAGCTCATATCCTAAAAACAGGACATTGAGGTGGGCGATTTTTGATTTTCTAAAATTAAATTTATAGCCCTCAGAGGCGAATCCCATAATTATGGTGCTCACCCTGGTCAAGTGCCTTTTAAGTCATCGTCCGTCAGATAAATATCATCCACATAGGACAATGCTTCCTCATCAAAATTTTGGAGTAATTCGGTTACTCTTGCTGAAAATAACCCCGGGCTATTCTTATACCCTTGGGGGAGACGACAAAATTGTAGCTGGCACCCCAACGCTGAGAATGCAGTCAAATACCTGCTTTCAGGCGCTATATTTTGGCAGAAAAATCCATTTGAGATACCGAGTGTAGTTTTATATTTTTTCTGCACAATGTTATTCATTAATGCGGCACTGTGTGCATTTTGAACTGCAAATGTCTTAGTGCAAGTGTTTAAATGTCTGTAATCTAAAACTAGACAATATGTATTGTCAGGTTTCATGACAGGAAACAAAGGATTGTTCATTGATGAGGTGCAACTTTCGATCACCCCTTGGTATTCAAGTTGATCTAAGATCTCCCTGACCTGTTTTTTAGCGTCTTGCTTTATTGGATATTGTCTCTGTGCATTTGGTGAAACTTTTAACGGGATTACGTGGTGGGTTGAATCCTCATCCCATCCAGCATGATTTTTGTACAATGCCGGTGCTAGGGCAACTGCCCACTCCCGTGCATATGTGTGTTTTAAATGAATGGGAACGAGGTCGGTGAAGGCTGGAAAAATTTCCGTTTCTCCCCTAGGGCACTCCATAACGAATGCTGGCGGCCAATCTTGTTCAGCTAATAGGATGTCATAACCGGATGACAGATTCTTCCAAAAGAGACCTTTAACTTTCCTGGGCTTGTCCCCCTCCATTTCGAGTGTTATTTCATATAACTTATGTGGGACGCATACCCTCATATCTGGTGTTTCCACCGTGATGTAATCATTCAAGTCTGCTGTCACCAGAAATTCCATCAGGTTCTGGCGAGCTATTGTTACTTCTGCCGCACTGTCTAGCATTGTCTGAGCCCATTCTCTGTTCAGAAGTTGTGTCCTCAGAATTCTGGGCATGTCTGATCTTTAGACCTGCAACTTTCTTCTTCTTAAACTAAGGTTTTGACTTTGGTTTTTCTTCTTTTTTGGAAGTATAGTCTTGAGCGTGCTGTTTGTCTCTGGACTTTGTACGCTCTTCCTTGTGTTCTGACCGTCCTTCTCTCTCTGAATTTTTCGTCGAACCCTGAAAGGAACGAGAGGAACGTGTATCAGTATCCTGATACCTGTCAGGTTTCCTAATATTATCCCTATTCCTGAGATTATACCTCTTTTCAGAGGGCTCCTGTGGAGGAGATCTACCTTGGGATTGAGATCTATTTCCTTTAAAGTTTTGTTGTTTTTTATTATCCCACTTCTATTTAGAAGAAGCAGGTGTCTGCTTGGAAGTGTCCTTTTCAGGACTGCCCATGCGTTGTGGTTTTAAAGCTTTCCCACCCAAACTGTCTCTGCCTAATTCTGCATATGCAGTTTCAATTATTTTGGGTAGTTCGTGTTGTTGATCTATAGGACTGAACTCCCGTAGGCGTTGGCGGATTGCCACTGAAGCTGCTTCCCCTTTAATATTAGCTAGTATTATGGCTGATACCTGATCATAGTTACCTAGCAACTTCATCCTTAAGTTTCGGGCAGGTTCTGCTCCGTACTCATTTTGTATCTGTCTCAATACATCAGGTACTACTGCTAATGACGGGATACCATGTGTTCTGGTATAAATGGCAGCAAAGAATGTACCCCAAGTGGTACAATCCTCTCATTGTGGTGTTATCCCCATGGGCAAGCAGATTGTTAGCATTCTGTGTTTTTCATACGGGGTAGTAGTCGGGAATACTGCCTCTAGCTGCGTTATATTCTGAGCTACCCAGAATGGTATTTGTTCACGTTTCATGGGCATTTTGCCCATTACCGTGTGTAATGTTTGTGGTGTAATTTTAGTTGCTGTACCCTGAATTTGAGTTCCATTTGTTGCAACTATTGCTGGTTGGACTGTAAGTGTCCTCATGATGAATTGCGTCAAGTTTCTGTAGATTTTAATTAAATCCTTGTGTTGTATGAGTAAGTCTGCCTGTGGCATTGTGTCAATGTCAGGATGTGGTGTGTAGGCCGCTAGTTTCGGCCATGTTGCCGCTTCTCTTCCGAGCGGGCCGAGTCTTACTCTTCTTCTTATGTGGGGTAGGGCACATTTAAACCAGTATAAGTGTTCCTGGTATGTGAGCGGAACCTCTATATCCTCGAACGGATAATATTCCGCTGGTGCATCTCGTTCCGCGTAGGAGTGAAATGTTTTTGTTCTCGCATTTGCTGCTGGGAATGTAACCCACGAATAAAATACCTCTGTTTTGTTGGATTTGTGTGCCTCAATCACGAAAACTACTATGCCACCCCTAGCTGATAAACCATGCGCTAGTAGTCTCAGGGTGACTGTATTTCTAAAGTTTGGTGCAATTTGTGTTGCGTCTGCATCGTCCTCGTCTGTGAGGGGCAGATTTTGTTGCAGTGGGTCTAATTCTGTGATATTTCTTTCCCCAGTCATTTTGAAAAGAAGAACTTTTTCAAGGGAAGTAAGATAAGGTGTTTTGCACAATTTTAGGAACAAAGGGGCATATTTACGTTCCCTGGCGCATCCCTGCATATCAGCAGGGATGCGCCAGGGAAAATGCGTCACGCAAGTTTACCCTTGCGCAACGTCCGATGCGCCGCATTTACAATGCGGCGCATCGTGGCGCCAGAGATAAGCAGATGCGTGACGCATCTGCCAGCGGAAGGTTGGCGCAGTGCTGAAGTTGTGTCGCAAGCGCGACGCAACTCCAGCACTGTTCCAACCTTCCCTATCCCTAACATGGTGCGTCAATCCTTACGCCTGCTTGAAGCAGGCGTAAGGATTTGATGCACCAGCGTCCGAAAAGTGACTGCGTGAAATATTGTAGATTTCACTGCGTCACTATTCCGAGGCGTTCCTGTGCCGGAACGCCCCCCCCTGCGCCGGTACGCCCACATGAAACCTGACGCAGGTTTCATGTGGCGCAGGGGTTTACTACGTGACGCATCTCCCTAGATGCGTCACGTTGTAAATATAGCGCAACGCGGCGCATGGTTTGCGTCGCCGCTGCGTCACATGCGTGACGCAACGGCGGCGCAAAAGTGGCGCAAGGGGCTTGTAAATATGCCCCATAGTGTCCGTCAAGCTTGATTAACCAACAGCCAATAAATAGGATTTGTAGCCTACTCAGCTGTGGCGGAGTTTGTGCCCACCCACTCCAGACGTCTCTGGGGTTTTGTGAGTAGGGGTCTCTGAGAATAGCACAACTGAACTACTCAGATTCTACTGTTAAATAAGTACCCAACCAACGTTGGCGGCGCCATGTCGTGTAGTTCCTATATTACCCATACAGGATCTGCGCGTTCGGATAACATAAACTGTAGGACTGGTGGCAGACTGGCTCTGAGCACCCCCACCGAGAATGTTAGCCTTTCTGTTTTAGCTAGCTCACAGTGCCACTAGAATCTCCTCTTATCGGGGAGAGAATAGTTTCTGGCAACCTCAGAACATGACAACCCTGATCCCCCAGTGATGTCATTTGAGATGTGATCAGTGATGTCATCAGTGATGTCACTGACCATGTCAAGAATGATGTAATATGTGATGTGATCAGCAGTGCATTGCGGGGGCGCGAGTTATAGTTAGCTGAACTAACTATAACAGTGGAATTTCTATGGTTTTGTACGAGTGAAATGTCCAGCTAACTATAACGTCCCTGAAACATATGGTTTTTTCAGTGAATTTCAAATGTTATTTAAATGATAATTTCTAACTATAACATCCATGAAACCTATGGTTTTTTCAATGAATTTCTAAGGTTTTTAAATGCTAATTTCTAACTATAACGTGCCTGAAACCTATGGTTTTTTCAGTGAATTTCAAACGTTTTTTAAATGATAATTTCTAATTATAATGTTCATTAAACCTATGGTATTTTCCGTGATTTTAAATTATCATTCCATTCTCAACCTAGTGAAAACAGCCAATATCGCCAGTTTTCCAACAATAGCTTCCGCAAAACAATTCGCCACAAATGAGAGCGACAACTAACGCTAATAATATGCAGAGTAGGTGTTCCCGTGCAAAAATAACATGAAAACACCACTTCCCGATATTTTGAACGAGCAGCCAAATCTGGGGTGCGATCCAAAAACAGGCGATAAGCTGCGTTAGCAGTAGGAATTTAACATCTGCCTTTTACTGGTGTAAAGCAGGACGACTACCTACAGTGTGAAAGGGAGCCCAGCCCAGAACCACATCTGAAGACTAACCCTGAGCGTAGTTTGCGTAGTAGCACTACACGTAGCTACGCGAAGTACACTTTGAACTACGCGCAGCTACACAAATTGCGTAGTGCATAGCTGTATGCATGTCTGCACTGTGCATTAATTTCAAATAGCATCTTGCACAGTGCAAAGTAAGATAAAATCAGTATCTCTGTCTTTATATGCTAAAACGCATATAGTCATTTCACAAAAGTGAAAATGACAAATTAACAAGCAGTGAGAGAGGTGAGGATTTTGGGATCCTCCCTAACCTAGGGAGAGAACCAAGCAGATGCCTTGAAAACAAAAAGCACATCTTATTGAACGATTCGGTGGTGGTCCCATCCTCTTAGGACCACCCCAAGCACAGTTATTGGCAAAAATACAATCCCAACCAAAGGCCCTGCAAAGCATTATGGGACGAGATTAGCAGTGGGCAGTGAATATTATAGTATCCAATATCAAAATAATTCTACAAAGAGCTGCAGTTCAACTAGTCGTTACTAGATGTCACCTCACAGTCAAATGCAAAGCATTGAAATTATTATTACATCAAGCTGCAATTCCACTAGTCGTTAGTAGATGTCCCTCACGAGTCAAATGCAAAAGCTTCATGAAAGGGTTTCAATGCTTTTGCATTTGACTCGTGAGGGACATCTAGTAACGACTAGTGGAACTGCAGCTTGATGTATTAATAATTTCAATGCTTTTGCATTTGACTCGTGAGGGACATCTAGTAACGACTAGTTGAACTGCAGCTCTTTGTAGAATTATTTTGATATTGGACACTATAATATTCACTGCCCACTGTTAATCTCGTCCCATAATGCTTTGCAGGGCCTTTGGTTGGGATTGTATTTTTGCCCATAACTGTGCTTGGGGTGGTCCTCCTAGGAAGAAGGGACCACCACTGAATCGTTCAGCATGATATGCTCTTTGTGTTCAAGGCATTTGCTTGGTCCTCCCCCTAGGTTAGGGGGGACACCAAAATCATCACCTCTCTCATTGCCTCATATTTTCATTGTCAAAGTTCACTTTTGTGAATTGGTTATATGCTTTTTAGCATGTAAAATTGCATTATCAAAGCTTTTGTAGGTGTTAATGATTTTCCTGCTACCCTACGTGTTTAGCACAGTTTTAGCACTGTACTATGTGCAATTTGCGTAGTGCGTAGTAGTGCAAACTACTCATGCTCTGTGACCGTAGCATAGTACTACGCCCAGGGTTACTGAAGACCAACACATGTCATAGAGCTACTGACCATGCAGCTCCGACACCCAAGAAGGCCACAACACCCACTGCCATCACCCTCAGGACCTCCCCCCGGACCACCCCCCTCCCTACTACCACTGAGGCAGCGCAGAACAGGACAGCGGACCTTCCAAAAGCGGCATGGTCCCTCAGCCACACAATAGCTGAATCTTGGGAGATGTGGCAACCAAGTATGTGTGAAGGACGCAAGTCACCCATCAATAAAAATGCACACAATACCAAGTGTAGCGGTGATGTGGTGGACAGACCTCACTATGCAGAGCACAAACCTCTCCATGTGGACATATACTGCTGGTGCTTGTAGTGTTGTGGACAATAGACGCAACCATGTTACCTCAGGAGGTGGGGAAGATCTTGGTCATGTAGCTGTGTTGTCCCCCCCCTGGAAGCGGAGTGTGCTGGTCCAACGTACGCCACTCCAGTGTAGAAGTATGAATAAATAGGCTGGGGCTGTGGGCGTGGTTCACTTGTGGGAAGGCCAAAGCGGCTGCCAGGACGGCAGCCCTCACCCTGCCACGAGGCCTCCACCGTGACCGCCGGCCTCCTCGACACAGGCCCGCTGCGAACCCAGCAGCAGAGCACCACAGACTTATGTCTGTACAGACTACTGCCTTCGATCTACACTGCGGACAGCAGGGCTCACAATTCAGATTGAGTCGCGATTGCAGATGACGCACTCCAGTAGGGAAGAGACATTGATCCCAGTGTGGCCCGCCCGGACAACGCATCATCGCAGACTGCGCACACACTGAGTGCTTCAGGTGCCACTAACTCAGTGCACCACAAGTCAATGCCACGTGGACTTATTAAGACAGAATTCATTAGGCAAAAGACATTGCTACCAGTGCGGCCCGCCCGGACCACGCATCATCGCAGGCTCCACACACGCTGGTTGCTTCAGGTGACACTAACTGTACAGCTCAACTCAACGCCACGTGGCTGTGGGCCCTTGCTGACCGCTGCCTCCGGCCTACACTGCGGTCATCAGGGCTCACATTTAAAATTGACTCTTGATTCATTAATTGCAGAGTCCAGTAGGCAACTAAGTATTACGTCCCTAAAACCTACATAATATCCTTTTAGTATCCTTGCTTCAAGAACTTGTTTTATATCAGTTATAGCTTTAGTACAATGACCAAATTCATCTTGTAAGTCCAAAGGAACACTGAATGGCAGTCTACACTGCGGACAGCAGAGCTCACAATTCAAATTGAGTCTTGATTTATTAATTGCAGACAGAATTGTACTCTATGTCCTCGAATTTTGTCAAGAGGAAGTTACAAAAGCATTCCTTGATGTCTGTGCTGACTACTGCCTTCGATCTACACTGCGGTCAGCAGGGCTCACAATTCAGATCGAGTCGCGATTGCAGATGACGCAGTCCAGTAGGCAAGAGACATTGCATCATCGCTGGCTGCGCACATGCTGAGCGCCACACCTACCACTAACTCTATGCAGCTCAAGTCAACGCCACGTGGCTGTGGACTCTTCCTGACCACTGCCTCCGGCCTACACTGCGGTCCGCAGGGCTCACAATTCAGATCGAGATGCGATTGCAGATGACGCAGTCGGGTAGGCAACAGACATTGCATGATCGCTGGCTGCGCACATGCTGAGCGCCACACCTACCACTAACTGTATGCAGCTCAAGTCAACGCCACGTGGCTCTGGGCTCTTCCTGACCACTGCACCGGCCTACACTGTGATCAGCAGGGCTCACAATTCACATCGAGTCGCGATTGCAGATGACTCAGTCCAGTAGGCAACAGACATTGCTCCCAGTGCGGCTCGCCCGCACCACGCATCATCGCTGGCTGCGCACACGCTGAATGCTTCTGATGCCCCTATCTCAGTGCAGCACAACTCATGAACCCTTTATGATACAATGTTTTGTGTATAATTTCACATCTGCTGCCCCTACCTCAGTGTACCACAAGTCATGGACCCTTTACGATACAATCTTGTGTGTATTATTTCACATCTGTTGCCCCTACCTTAGTGCAGCACAAATCATTGACCCTTTATGATTGAATTTGTGTGTCTGATCAAATGATTACTGTTGTTGCCAGCACCAACCATTCCCGGACGGCTGGCTTACACTCACCCCACACGCATCCAGCACAGACGTCACTGGACATGTGACCCTGGTAATAAAAATGAGTCGAGCGCACGTGCCCGTACCCAGTTCTACTATCTATCTGTGTCCGTGTGTTCATTATGTATGCAAGTTGCCGCCCCTGGGCCCTACCACATTACATTGTGCTGTGGACAGGGTATGCAACCATGTTACCTCTGGCACTGGGGAAAACTTCGGTTATGTAACTTTCTCTCGGTCATTGTACAAGTACGTACGTAGAGACTGGATCATTAGAGTACTGCAAGGAGAGTGTATAGTGAATTTATAAGTGCTTGGAGATTGGTGGAGTAATTGTATAAGTACATATGTTGGCGCAGCCTAACCCCGAACACAAGCTTGGCTCTAATTGGCTGCCCTCCATGTGCCAAAAACTGAAACTTGAACTTTGCATGGCCCTGTATTGCTACAGCTGCAACACTCCACTGAATGTGCAATAAACATTCATATCCACACAGATGTGTCATGTCCACCATCTTTCATGTGTGGAACTATGGATGAATGTAGGGTCAGTGATTCCCCGTACCTTCCATGTTGGCCATGTTGTGGGACTTGGCTCACAGAGTGACACATTGGCGCTTGCGACCCGGGTGACGTCAGCACTACAACAGGGACACCCGCATCAGTTGATTCCTCATACAGCCCAGGACGGAGCCACGCCTTTAGCTCCGGAGTCATTCTTCACAACCTCACGCAGGACTGGCATATGCCAGGCCAGCCCACTCCGCTTACGCTTACAGGGAAGGACAACAACGCTACATGGCCCAGATTTTCATTGCAGTGATCTGCTGGTCACACCCTAGTTGTCAGTACGCCACAGCCACTCCCTCACAGCTAGTATACACCCACACCACACCCATCCAGCACAGGCGTCACAGGACACGTGACCCTGCCAATAAAAAAGACCGGGCGCACGTGCTCGACGCCATTTCAGAGTTGCTCGCACCGGATGCACTGCGGCCGGCACAGGCACACCAGCACGGGAGGGTGACATTCGGTCCACTGAGGTACGGGTACCGTAACTGCTGAGCGGGTGTACAGCCTACTGTGATGGCCCGTCCCGGCGGTGTGGACAGCTCAGGTTTTGTGTGCCCTGCTTGACCGCAGTGTAGGCCTGAGCCATCAGACAGCGCAGGCCTACCGGCACGTGGCGTCGCCTCGCTGGTCACAGAGTTAGTGGCACCGCAAGGGCTGAGCGGGTGTGCAGCCTGCGATGAAAAGCCCGGTGGACTGGTATGTCCTCTGCCATGGAGAAATCAAGACCCAGCACCAAATGTGAGACCTAGTGGCCTGCGGAGCGGGGCTGCATGATATGCAGGGTGCCATGTCCGCAGGCCCCGGGCCTGGGGCTTGCAGCGGCACGTGGTAGGCCCTCTTTTCTACACGCAGGTTGTGAAAGGTGAGCAGAGAGACTTGTTAGCGCAGCAGCGGGCAGTGAGCTCCGGGCAGTGGGAGTGGATGGGGTGCAGCAGCCTGGGTGCGCAGCGGCAGACAGTCACCTCCAGGCAGTGGGAGTGGATGGGGTGCAGCAGCCTGGGTGCGCAGCAGCGGGCAGACACCTCTGGGCAGTGGAAATGGATGGGGTGCAGCAGCCTGGGTGCGCAGCGGCGAGCAGACACCTCTGGGCAGTGGAAGTGGATGGGGTGCAGCAGCCTGAATGCAGAAAGGCGGACAGAGAATTAGGCGTGTGCAGTTGTATGTACTCTGCCATTACTGATTCCATCCTACGTTTCAGATGAGTAAGCTTGAGGGCTTCACTGTGTTCCGGCACGTGGTTGGAGACACACCGGTGACGGAAAGGTGAGCTGTGAGGGTTTTGTCCACAGTGTGGGCACTCACTGTCCCTCTCCATCTCTTCCTTTCTCTCCCTCACACTCTTTCTCTCTCTCTTCCTCTCTCTCTCAGTCTATCTCTTCCTCTCTCTCACACTGTTTTTTTCTTTCTCTCTCTCTACCTCTCTCTCTCTCTTTCTCTCTCTCTCACTCTTCCTCTGTTTCTCTCTTCCTCTTTCTCACACTGTTTCTCTCTTTCTCTCTCTCTTCCTCTCTCTCACTGTTTCTCTCTCTCTCTCTTCCTCTCTCTCTCACTCTTTCTCTCTGTCTACCTCTCACTGTTTCTTTCTTTTTCTCTCTCTTCCTCTCTGTCACTCTTTCTTTCTCTCTCTCCTTTGATGGACGCATGACGCACAATGTTATCTTGCTTTTTGTCTAGCAGGCTGTGATTCACATATTGACGACCCCCCCAACACGGACCTCCCGCCACGAGGCGATGACTTCAGTTCCACTGAGTTAGTGCCACCAGAGCTGAGCGCGTGTGCAGCCTGCGATGATGCGTGGCCATCCTGCAATCAAAACCCACTTTGAATTGTGAGCTCGGCTTGACCGCGTGTACGCAACGCCTCAGGAGGTTGCTTCTGCACGTGGTGGACCCTCTTAGACACACGCCGGAGCGGAAGGTGAGCAGAGAGGCTTGTTTCCGCAGCAGCGAGCAGTCACCTCTGGGCGGTGGGAGTGGATAGTGTGCAGCACCCTGCGTGCACAAGAGCGGGCAGACACCTCCGACCAGTGGGAGTGGATGGGGTGCAGCAGCCTGGGTGCACAGGAGCAGGCAGACACCTCTAGGCAGTGGGAGTGGATGGGATGCAGCAGTCTGGGTGCGCAGGAACGGGCAGTCACCTCCGGGCAGTGGGACTGGATGGGGTGCACCAGCCTGGGTGCACAGCAGCAGGCAGACACCTCTGGGCAGTGGGAGTGGATGGGGTACAGCAGCCTGGGTGCGCAGAGGTGGGCAGACGTCTCTGGGTGGCGGGAGTCGATGGGGTGCAGCAGCCTGCATGCGCAGGGGCAAAACAGAGAATTAGGCGTGTGCAATTGTATGTACTCTGCCATTACTGATTCTATACTATGTTTCAGATGACTAAACTTCAAGACTGCACTATGTCCCCGCACGTGGTTGGAGACACCGGTGGCAGAAAGGTGAGCTGTGAGGATTTTCTCCACAGTGTCAACACTCACTCTCCCTCTCCATCTCTACCTTTCTGTCACTCACACTCTTTCTCTCTCTCTCTACCTCTCTCTCACACTGTTTCTCTCTTTCTCTCTCTCTTCCTTGTATCTCACTCTTTCTCTCTTTCTCTCTCTCTTCCTCTCTCTCTCTCACTCTTTCTCTCTTTCTCTGTCTTCCTCTCTCTCACTCTTTCTTTCTCTGTCTCTTCCTCTCTCTCTCACTCTTTCTCTCTCTCTCCTTTCATGGACGCATGACGCACAATCTTATCTTTCTTTTTGTCTTGCAGGCTGTGATTTACAAATTGTCGAGGGATGACACGCCATACCTGTACCTACTTTTATTTTGTTGTTTTGTTTAAATAAAATGTTTTATATGTAAATCCATAGATGACTGAGATTCTTATTTGTCCAACCTCACATGCATCTTCTTTACTATAATTGTGCAACATCAGCCAATTTGTTACGTTCCAGATTTCCTAAGGTTGCTGTCACATTTGTTTGTACGGGGGAGTTGAGAGGGGGATGGCGGACAAGGGGCTGGTGGCTGGGGGTGTCAGAGCAGTGTTGGGTGTCCGAGCTGCATGATCGTTGGCTCCATTGCATCTGTTGTCATTCACTTTGAAAGTTAAAAATATCGCCTCAAATACTTAACCACTACTACAAAACACATAACACACCTTCTTAATTTCTAATTTACCTTCGTAGTTGGTATGCAGATTTCAAATGTCACAAACGCATGCAATTCTTTTCTTGTCACACAGTACATCTAATGCACCGCTTTCATCAAGAATGGAACCAGTAATGGCAGAATTTCCCTGTTGCTCCTCACATAAATACATGTAAAGAACAAATCAAAATAGTTCCTTATTTTTTTTAGATTGCAAAACCTCTCTTTATTGGTTATTTTTGAACTTTCCATATAAACAGTTTTTTTAAGAACACATACAGGTGAAAAGTTCAACGTATTGTATCACCACTTTCTAGAACATTCTACGACACGTGCAGGTTAAAAGTTCATCATTTTTTTTAAACCTACCGATATTTCTTTTTGCAGCATTTTTTCCAACATTTAACGGCACGTGGAGGTCAATAGTTCACCATTCTTTCATGTTTGAACTGCACCTTCCAAATACAATTAGCAGGTGTGGTTGAGCTGAGCAAATTTCATCCTATAATATGTACTCCACGTATAAACTGCTTTTTTATTAACCAATCACAAAGATGCTTTTCATCAAAACTAATATACACCCTACTTTTTAGGACACAATACATTTCATCTCCCAATCATTAACGTTTTGTATGTAAAAAAAAAAGTAGTTCCCCATGTTTAAACATATCTCTTATTCTAGGAACAGACTGCATGAGCTACAGACATTTATCCATATGTTGTAGCCATACCTTCAAAATGCTAGTGTGGATTGTAGCACATAGCTATGTTTTCTGGTGTAAGAGGTATGCAGAACAGAGACGTATTGACTTAGACCTAGGTTTACAAAATGTGCACAATAAATGGTTTGCACAGAGAGGATTGAAGTGGCACCAATTGCTCCCTTTGGTTAAAACCTGTTTGCATCTCCAACACCCTGATCTCATGATTGTGCACTGTGGTGGTAATGACCTAGGCACATTGACTGGGGTAGGTTTGGGAATGCTTATGAAAGACACCTTTGGACAATTGATGTTACTTTTGCCTCAAACTGTCTTTGTATGTTCCAATATATGCCAAAGACAGAAGTGTAAATGGTCAAACCAATTTTGTCATAAGATTGAAAAATCTAGGAAGAATGTCAACAAAGCTGTGTCTGCATACCTCAGAGACCATAGAATGGGGTCGATTTACAACAACAACATACGTTTTGATATGGCTGATATCTACAGAAGTGATGGAGTACACTTCACAGATAAGGGAAACTGAGTTTTCCTGATTGACTTGAAGCTGTGCATTCGCACTTACATGTAGCTCCAACTAATAAACACAAGGGCTCTTTTTACAGCCGCCTTATATTCCCAATTTCGGCTCCCACAGTGTCACCTGCGGGCCGTTGGGCAGGCTCGCAGAGGAAGAGCTGCGGCCCGTGGGCTCAGCTCGCAGAGGGAGACCTACGAGCTGTTGGCTCGCAAAAGCACAGCACCGAACTGGCTCGCAGAGGGAGAGCTGTGGCCGGACTCGCAGAGGGAGACCAACGGGCCAACAGGCCTGCTAGCAGACACACAGCTATCAGTTAACGGGCTGGCTCGCAGAGATACAGCTGCGAGCCCTTCGAGCTGCAATCCGACGGGCTAACTCGCAGAGGGAGAATAACGGGCCGACGGGCCTCTTAGCTCAGACAGAGCTACGAGCTAACGAGGTGGCTCACAGAGGTAGAGCTGCGGGCCCAACGGACTGCCTTCTAAAGGCATAGTCACGAGCTGATGATGTGGGGAGAGGGAGCGTAAAAGGAGTATCTCACACAGACAGACCTGCGGGATATTTTCAGTATTGCCTCGCAGAGGTAGAATTACGGATGCGATGCCTTTTAGAGGGAGAGATGCGAGCTGACGGACTGAGTCACAAAATGACTCACAGCTCGCAGTCGCAGAGCTGCGAGCCGACGGATTGGCTTCTAAAGGTATAGCCACGAGCTGGTGATGTGGGGACAGGGACCGTGAAAGGGGTATCTCGCACAGACAGAGCTGCGGTATATTTTTAGTGTTGCCTCGCAGAGGTAGAACTACGGACCTGATGCCTTGCAGAGGGAGAGTTGTGAGCTGACGGACTGAATCACAAAATGGCTGCCAACACTTCCTAGTTTCAACAGTTCGCAGCCAATGAGCCGCAAGCTCGTGCTCGTAACACTTCAGCGAATCAGATGTCAGAATTCTTAAATATCGATATCTGGAAAAGTTGATATTTCTCTAAAACTACTGAACGGATTTAGCCGATTTAAACAAACGCGTGCTTTCTGGACCAAGACCTTTCTCTGTGCCAAATTTGGCGTAATTCCGTTCAGCAGTTTGACCTGTAGCCTTGTCTAAAGTTTCCTATGGAAATTGCATGGAGAAAACACGTTTTGGGACCCCCTTTTTTTTAGCCCCCTTGACGAATCCCCCCCAAACTTTTAGGATAGGAGCTGACCTGAAAAGAGGAACATTTTGGAAAATTTCTTAAAGATTCGTCAAACGACGCCAAAGTTATAAGCACATCAAAAAATGCTTTTCCTATGGAAACGTGGTCCTAACTATAACTACCTACTGGCGACCGCCAGTAGGTAATATATATATATATATATATATATATATATATATATATATATATATATATATATATATATATATATATATATATATTGCAGGCTCAGGGTAAATAAACACCAGCACTCACGGGAACGTAGTCTCCCAAATTTTATTGGGGCTCTTCAACACGACCAGACGCGTTTCGGCTGCCGCCTTTTTCAATAGTGGCCGGCGCCGACATAAAGCAGACTTTAAATAACAAAACTTGCTAAACATAAACAAAGGACACCGGTCTTACTTCAAACCAAGGTGTCAGCCATTTGTAAACGTGCAATCGGTAAATGAAACATAAAGACACAGAATTTATACCACATCTATCTCGCCCTGAATGGGCACTTCTTGTGTTATAATACCTCTTGTTTCATATTTGTATAGTTGTGTTATTCAGCCTTGAATGGGATTTTTTTTAACGATTCTCGTCATTTAACTCATTGTAATACCACACCAAGGTCAGTAAGATCAATAAACAAAGATCACAAAATACAATGTATAGCAGTAACATAAGAAACGATTCACACATGAATAATGTATCCTTATTGCTATCCCAGCATCTAAAGGTGTACAGCCATCTCTTCCCCGCTATTCAAACCTCCTGGTATTTTAGTTTGGTTGTCGATGATGTATCTCGACTCCAATCTACGCAGTTGTAACTGCCTGTCGCCACCTCTTACACTGGCAGGTACATGATCCATACAGAAAAAACTCAGCAAGTCTCTATTGCTCTGATGAAATACTTCAAAGTGCCTGGCCACCGGATACGTTACATCCTTGTTATTAATGGCTCTAAGATGTTCTAAAATACGCACTTTGGTTGGATGTATAGTACTTCCAATGTAACGCAAACCACACGGACACACTAAACAGTATACCGTGTGGCTTGTGTTACAATTCATCAGTTTCTTAATTTTCTTTGGTTCTTTCAAACCTGGCACTATGTAGTCTAGCACTTTTTTACTATTTTTGCAGGCCCTGCATTTTAAACATGGGAAAAACCCAAA
Organism: Calotriton arnoldi; assembly: GCA_963921515.1. NCBI lineage: Eukaryota > Metazoa > Chordata > Amphibia > Caudata > Salamandridae > Calotriton > Calotriton arnoldi. The sequence goes on from CAWUFW010014026.1 coordinate 271,757, forward strand.
TAGCCTACCAAAAGTTGACGGTTTAGTCTCCTGAGCACAATGGCTTTGGACTAGACTATTTCGTAGTGACCTTGCCCTCCTGAACGTCATAAGGGGTACTTTAGGTAATTCCCTCCCTATTACTGGATCAGATTTTAAAATGTGCCAGTTTTTAACAAATATTTTTCTGATGTCCGAAGCATCACTAGAATACTCCGTGATCATCCTAAAGTTGTTAAGTTGTTCTTTCTTCTCTTTCTTGGTATCAAGGGCACTGTCATTTATCAAGTTTAATCTTAGTTTCCTATCCACTTTAGACTTTGCTTCTGCTAGGGTCTCCTTGTGGTATCCTCTGACCTCAAATCTTTGTATACTTTCATAAGCTGCTACCTGGTAATCACAGTCACGTGTACAATTTCTTTTTATTCTCAGCAGCTCGCCATATGGAATACTCGTTATTGTTTTCTCAAAATGGCAGCTGCTAGCATGTAGCACTGAATTCCCTGCGGTTGGTTTTCTGTGCAAGGAAGTGCACAGTCTGCCTTCCGCAGGGAATACCTTGAGGTCCAGAAAGTTCACAGATTTTTTACTTATATCTCCTGCGAACTTCAAGTTGAGGTCATTCCTGTTAAGCACCTCTATGTATTCTTTGGCTGACTGTTCCGTGCCCCTATAGATGATAAATAAATCATCTATGTACCTATTCCAGCTTATGACCCTACGGGTCCAATTTTCATTGTTCTCTGCCCAGGCCACCTGCTTCTCCCACCAGCCCACGAAAAGGTTCGCGTAGCTGGGGGCGAAGCAGGTGCCCATCGCAGTACCGCGTATCTGTTTGAACAGTTGTTCCTGGAATAAGAAGATGTTATTACATAGACAAAAGTTCACAAAGTCAACCAGCATCTTGTTATGCTCAACCAAGGTAATCGATCGCTCTCTAAGAAAATGCTTAATCGCCTCAATCCCTTGCACGTGATCAATACTGGTATAGAGGCTTGAAATGTCAAGTGTTATCATCACCAAGTCATTGTCCCAGGTCAGACTCTCCACCCGTTTTAAAAAATCTTTGGTATCTTTGGTATATGAAACCAATTGTGTCACAAATCCAGATAGAAAGTAATCCACAAACCTGGACATATGTTCCATTAGGCTTCCCAAAGAAGAGACGATAGGACGACCAGGGGGACATGTTGCATTCTTATGCAGTTTGGGAAGATGGTAAAAGGTAGGTAGGCGTGGATATTTACATTCCAGAAAGGCATATTCCTCCTTGCTCAACATGCCTCTGTGGTACCATTTATTGAGAAGTGCCCGATATGCTGTGGTACTGTCTTCAAACACTCTCCTCGTTACTTTGAGGTAGCTTGACTCATCATTAAGTTGTAATAACACAACTATACAAATATGAAACAAGAGGTATTATAACACAAGAAGTGCCCATTCAGGGCGAGATAGATGTGGTATAAATTCTGTGTCTTTATGTTTCATTTACCGATTGCACGTTTACAAATGGCTGACACCTTGGTTTGAAGTAAGACCGGTGTCCTTTGTTTATGTTTAGCAAGTTTTGTTATTTAAAGTCTGCTTTATGTCGGCGCCAGCCACTATTGAAAAAGGCGGCAGCCGAAACGCGTCTGGTCGTGTTGAAGAGCCCCAATAAAATTTGGGAGACTACGTTCCCGTGAGTGCTGGTGTTTATTTACCCTGAGCCTGCAATATTTGCGTGGTGTCCGTCACCACGTTACAAAGCACCCGGCCGTGAGTGAAGGAAGGAAGACGGAAATTGAGCGCGAATATATATATATATATATACATATATATATATATATATATATATACATATATATATATATATATATATATATATATATATATCCTCACACACTGCTTCAAAACTTTCACCAATCCTGGAATCGGAAAGCAGGCACGGACCACGTTTCTGTGCAAAAGTTTGTTTATTTTCAGTCGGCCATGACGCGTTTCGGTCCCTCCTGGACCTTGATCACATGACAGTGCTCATTGGCATTTTCTCCCTTTTTAAAGTGACAGTGCCTAGTGCAAAGTTCCGGTGATCTCACCATGGACATAGAAGACATACTATGATTTTATAAATTTTACACATTCCCGTTTTTTACTTCTTCTCTCCCCCACTATTTATATCTTATTGCATGTCATTACAATATTGTATTGCAATATCTCAATTTGCCTTCGATCATGGGTACAAATAAATATAACAATAAATGAACACATAATGAGTACCGTAACAGCTTATTTCCATACCTTTGTAATGTATGATACTGAATAAAGGCTAAAATTTCTGTTTTAATCAATTAATATTTAAAATTATTTGGGTCAATCCTATATTAAAAACGGAATGTAAAACATAGTAAAAAAGCATCATAAAAACCATTTTGTACCATATTTGCATGAATGCAGTTTTTTTATTATTGTGAGACTTGTTTCAACTTGGTTTGTCTATGATGTTATTCGTCCTGTCCTATTCACTAAATATCATTAAAAAATATATAAAAATGTGTATAAAGTGCTTGTGCATAATGTGTTCCACTTCCTTAACAATACGGATATGGACCTTAAAAGTGACCTTCTAATAATAAAAAGTACAACCCTAAATGTGCAAATAACAAATGTTAAAAAACCATTATTTTTATGGTTAAGGTCAGGTGGCAGCCTCTGTATATTATAGTTTATACTTTCCATTGGTATTATACATCCTCCCTTTCTCCCTTGTAATAGGTCGCAGCTCTATTTGCTAATAATATGAGTGTTCATAGGTACAAACCCCTAATAAAATCATGAACTAAAAATGATTTAAAACTGGTGTTGTTTTAGAGTCTTAAAAAACCAACCCTGCTGACTTATGAAAGGGCTTTCCTATATACATGTGTAAAGGTCTTCTGTGGTGTTGAGGCCTCCCGGGGATTTACTGTCGAGATTTAAAATATATCTAGTTTCTAGTTTTCGCAGTGCACCTTCTCTATCACCTCCTCTTCTGTTCTTTGGTACCGAGTCTATGAGGTAATATGAGAGATGTTTCGGGTCATTGTTATGGGTTTCCTGAAAATGTCTGGCTACGGGCTAGGTTGGATCTCGGTTTGTTATCGCCCTAAGGTGTTGTAAAATTCTTTTGTTTGCAGGGAGTTTTGTACTCCCTACATATCTTAGGTTCCATGAGCATTCCAAGATATATATGGCGTAATCTGTTTTGCAGTGCAATGCCCGTGCAATCTCCACCTCCCTATTACAGAACGGGGTTTTGTATGTTTTTTTATTTACCCCGTGCTGGCAGGCCTTACAGTTTGAACATTTTATGAACCCCTTTCGTTGCGTGAGTCAATTTATTGGTTCTACAACCTCTGGGCTGCTCTTTACTAGACTTCCACTCATGGAAGGAGCCCTCCTATAGGTTATGCCAGAGATTTAGGTAAAGTGCTGCCTATAATTGGATCATTTAATACTATAGGCCAATTGTGTTGTACAATGTTTTTGATAGTTTTATTTTGCATATTGTAAGTTGTAATGAGCCGCAATTGTAAAGATTCTTTTTCCTTTTCTTGCTCTGTAGGTTTAGGTTTTAACAGTGAGTCCCTCTCTAAGCTGCTGGTTTTATTGATAGCTGCATCTATTGTCCTGCATGTGTATCCCCTAGCTAGAAACCTGTTTTTGCTTTCTAGTTGCATTCTTTGTAAATCATTGGGGTTGCTGCATATTCTTTTAATTCTCAGCATTTCCCCATAGGGGATACTATTTATCAGGTGACGTGGGTGAAAACTCGTCGAATGTAAGACCGAGTTCCCCGCGGTTTCCTTCCTGAATAATCTGGTTTCCAGTTTATTATGCTTGATAAGAACTTCTACATCAAGGAAATTGATTGACTGAGTGCTGATGGTTGATGTAAAATTTAAGTTAATGTCATTGATATTATTTACAAATTCATTTGCTTCTATTGTAGAACCATCCCAAACAATAAAGATATCATCAATAAATCTAAGAAAAATTTTAACATTATTTTCCATAAATTGCCTGTGCGTTACATTGAGGACCAGCTCCTCCCACCGACCCATGTGTAAACAGGCGTAGCTGGGGGAGAAGCTGGCCCCCATCGCAACACCACGCATCTGCTGATAGACACTCTTGTCAAACAAAAATACAGTGTTATTTAGACAAAATTGGGTCAGATTGCTTAACATTACACTGTGAGTGGACAGTCTTGTTTTACCTTTTCCCAAAAAGTGCTCTAGTGCCCTTATACCATCTCTGTGTCTAATACTGGTATAAAGGGACACTACGTCCAGAGACATTAGTTTATAACTTTCCTTCCGCTCGAAATTTTGCAGTTTGGCTAAAAAATCGCTTGTGTCTCTGATATATGTTGGCAGGGAATGCACCAATTCTTGTAGAAAATAATCTATATATTGGCTTGCGTTTTCTAACAGACTGTTCTGTGCCGAGATGATCGGGCGGCCTGGAGGATTCTTTGCATCCTTGTGTATTTTTGGGATAAAGTATATGTTTGGGATGGTAGGATTTTCTTTTTGTATGAATTTATATTCATCCAATGTTAAGACACCAGCGCTTTTCCATGCTAGGAGTTTCCCGTAAAAGTCATCTTGTATTGATTTTAGTGTCCACACATTGCTGATCATGTAGCACGACCTGTCATTTAGCTGCACTGCTGCTTCTTCCATGTATTTCTTTCTGTCCCACAAGACAATGTTGCCACCCTTGTCTGCATTTCTCACAATGATGTTTTTGTTGCTTTGTAATTTAGAGATTAGTTGTTTGTATTGCCTATCTTTTGGATTCCATTTTTTTTGGTGTGTTGGATCTTGTGATTAAGTTTCTTAATTTCATTAATCACCTGTTCATTAAAGATGTCAATGCTGTCTCTAGGCATTATTGGATTGAATGTTGATTTACTTTTGAACGGTGTGGCTTTTCTTGTGGGCATACACTCCTCTGCTGGTAAATTTGCAGCTCGTGTTGTCTCCCTGGTTTCTTGGGAATTGGGCTCCATACTAGTATTTTTTGCCCTGGGTGAGGTAGATTCCATTTGTAATTCCATTAGCGTATTGAGTAGGGTGGAGTCTCCACTTTCTGATATCCCTTTTGAGGCATCAGTGTGTCCATTTACTTCTACCATTTCCTTATCTCTTTCCTTTTGTTTTTCTTTTGATAAAGCATGGTGTTTTTTTAGCTTTAATTTTCTTATGAAGCGGTAAACATCCATTCTGGTGTTCGCATAGTTAAAATTGGATTCCGGGCAAAAAGAGAGTCCTAGTGCCAAGATTTGTTGTTCGGCTTTTGTGAGTGTCGTGTCGGTCAGGTTGATTACTGTTTTGGCTTGAGTCTCACTGATGTTTATTTGTGATTCCACCAGCCTCTCCCTCTCCCTCTCATCTTTCTGTTGTTTGGCCGATCTGTTTGACTTTCTCCTCTGCCTCCGCTTGTGGTTACGCCTCTTCCTCTGGCGTTCTGTTGTGTCCTCGGGCGGAGTGTCGCCCTTCTTTCCTCCACTAAAAAATTCATTTCTTCAGCTGGGGAGAGTTTAGTTAATGTTGCTCTTTGGACTGTTTGTTGTCCATCCAACTCCGCTTTACTTTCCATATTTGAGCTCAGGTCTGAATTTGAGGTGTATACATGTTTATCTTTACTGGTAGATGCCTGGGTTCCTGTTTCATTTTGCATTTTCATTTTGTTTGATTTCATATATTTCATATATATATATCCTTCAAGGTCACCAGCGGTGGCACTCAGTCTCTGGCATAGTGCCAATATCGGCAACACACCCAACCCGCAAACACAGCAATACCATAATAAAGAACACACAAGACACATTGGTTGTTGGAGAAAACATTGCTGCAGGTTTATTTTGCATAAGAAATATGCCAACATGGTGGTTCATCTTACGGGCGATCCAAGGGCAGGCAGCCCCTATGCTGCCTGCCCACTTGATGAGCCAAATTGCACCGTGGCATAACCAATCAGTGCTAACCATTTTGGGGAATTACCCCTTACATCCTGTGGACCACCAGTCCACCCATTTACTCACACCCCTTGAGGGGGCAGAGCGTATCTAGCCAAGCCCCCGGTTGCTCAGGTTTACAACCGCCCGAAGGACTAGCGGGCGCCGTCGTTCCACCAGGGTCCTGCCGTAAGGACTTCCTGGGGCTATTTGGCATTTGCACCCTTCTTCTGGTCCTATGCACCATTCAGCCTCTGGATCGCCCTGTAACTCCACCTGCAACACAAAATACCAAGTTAATGGCCTTCCTACCCTGGCCACCCCCCCAGCCGACATGCCGGGTAAGCGGTAGGGAGGGAGACGGCGTGGAACCTCTGCGCGAAAGGATCGCCAGATAGGCGGGGGAGGTAAATATACCTGGCCCCGCCCTCTCGGCGTGCTTGGAATTGACAGGAAGCGCCGGACCCCAGAGGTCCAGACACTAGACCCGTCAGGTTTGTGCCTAATGTGGCACGAGGGTGGCTGCCCTCCTATGGGGGCCCCCTGCGTGGGCCGCGGGCAGCCTCATTGTGCCACAAGCCAGCCCAGACGGAAGCTCAAGTGAGGGGCGAGAGACAGAACACAGCCTGTCTTTAGAACGTCCATGGAAAGAGAAGAAGGGTACTGCTGTGAGTGCTGGACCCATTGTGGCATTTGCAGTGCTACTGTCCATAATTTTGTGTTCTGATGATGAAACCGCTTTATTTGCAGGGAAAGGTTTTTTTTAAGTCCTCGTTTCACCATCAGGGCTACTTCCAATTACGCCTTGGTTACCAATTAAACATCGGAAAGACTGTGGTTATTTACAGATGTTACTCATAGGAACAGTCTTGAGTACGCAGTCCTGTAGTACCTCATTCAGGTGCAATCATTGGACACATTGCCACTCTTTAAAGTCTTTCCAAATATTATATAAGCTACTAAGGTCGCATGCCATGTCGATTTGGTTCAGGCAGTTAGCAGCTTTGATCCAATCTGCAGCTACTGGGGGGTCTTAAGAAACCCATTTTTTTTAAAATATTTCACGTCTAGCTAGTAAAATTAAATAGAACAGCAGTTTATCCTTGGCTTTATTCAGTAGTAAATATGTAGATGGATCCACTCCCATTAGAATTAGAGTGTGGCTTACCTTAATCCCTTAGACTACAAAAAGATCGCCTATTAGTATTTTGGTACTGGGAGTTCATCAGGGCTGAGTAGAAGTGTCTGGCTGAACCCCACCAAGTATGGAAGGACGACATTTCCAGAACTGGTAAAAGAAGAAACATGGCAAATATGTATAAATGTATTGATTCTACAGTTAAAGCTGCCCCCTTAAAGAAGAATCATCTCTTCACCATCGGCTGGATATACTGGATCCCCAAAAGACTGGCAAATTTATACATGATCCACCGAGATGTTGGAAATGCAACCAGACAGGGGCGGACGACAGATGTTTGTTATTTGTTCAAGTTACAGAACTATTGGGGAGCTGTAAGTTAAGACCTTATGCAAGACTACATGCAGGCATGGAAACGTTAATGCACTCATCAGATTTGGACTGCATTTACTCAAAATAAAATTAGTTTAAACACAATTCTGTATTTTTTTTACTTTCAAGAAGCCAATTCCAAGATGGCTGGCAACCGGAGGCGGAAATACTGAACCCGGAGTGACAGTTTCCAGTCAATAACTCCACCCTAGTTACCAGCCATCACGAATTGTTGGGCCTGAAATGGGGGATAACATGCTGCACCTGCAATTACCGGGTTCATTACTGCCCAAAATACTCGAGTTTAGGCCATTTTCTGCACATGTATTACTCCTGCTTCTTGTAGGCAGAAAATGTGCGTGGAGCAGCCTTCTGTTTTTCCTAGCGCATTCTTACACTCACTAAAGCTCGGAATTGTGTGAGGTGGAATATCCTGCAGAAGTACCATTCCCCACAACTCAGAATCATCCCACAATTATTTGAATTTGAAGCCTTTGGATTAGACTTGGACGTACAAGATCAGGGTGATTCAATGTTGTGTCAGTTAATTTACGTTTCTCAAAATTTCAAGAATTGTAACGAGTCTTCAGAGACTTTTAATGCCAAAGGCTTTCTCTTTCACATATGGGGTGACAAAAACTACTTTGTTGTGCTGTTCATGTTCAAATGCGAATATGGACCCGACCTCCTAGCAGAGCCTAGGAGAGTCTTCTAGGAATCTGTTGGAAAACGGGGCAGTATCTGTGAGGCCTGCACAAATAACATGTCACATTTGTCCTTCACTGGGAACCAAGCCCCCTAGTGTAGTGCCTGACTTTCAGAGGGTAGCATAGCAGAGCAGTCTAAGGCTTACTCAAGGGAGGTGGTGTGGGCTAGTAATCGCCATTACAGGTGTGCAGAAATAACACTCAATAATTGATTGTCCAGTCTGTACTTTGCTTTATAAAAAGTACATTTATTAGACACACACACTACTCAATACTATGCACCAATTTACAAATATACATAAGCTGTTGGAATTACTTTGTGACATTGCATAACATTTCCACCCCTCCCAAAGGGGGGGTGGGGTCTAGTACCACCACTCCCATGTATGCACATCATCATGCCCTCTAATGCAGTTAGTTGAACATAACCTGGAGTGAGGGTGCTGCGCACTGGCACCATCCCAGTGGCGACCCACCCCATTATCTCAACAAGCATTTAAAATAGGCACACCTGCCCTGGTGACACATAACCCTGACTGAACAAGTCATACTGACCATATAGTATACACCTCTACATCTTAGGGGCTAACAGTCTGGGTTGTTCTTCACCTAACGCAGCAGCAAGAATACATGTTTGGGCACCACTTTAAATGAGGTACTTTTCATAGCTGATAACAGTTGTAATGCATTGCACTTACAGCCTCTAAAAGGCATCACAGGTAAAATCACAGGATTACGCAAATACAGCCAGACACCCTAGCAGGAATGTCCAGCAACATAACCCCACTTTGCTTATGACCTCACCTTACACAGGTACTTCACATAACACATGTGACTTCCAGTCCCTCTAAAAAGAAATAACATAGGTAAATGCATTTGTGGTGCCATTACACTTCTTCACCTCCAGGGGATGCCCTTCTCCAGACATCCCCAACTCAGCCCTTCACACCCTGATGCACTTCACAATACACCCCCAGCTGTAGAACAAAGGTTCCAGCCTAGGAGGTGATTAATTGCTAGATGAGCCCTTGAGGGGTTAGTTCTTCAGAGTCCCCAGAGACTTAGGGATGGACTTTTCTTCTTCGTGCTGGGGGAGGCTGCGTTTCTCCTGCAGCTCCCCCTGCACCTCTGCACTCACTTGGTGGTGACCCCGTCCTCCTGGGGCCACCACAGACTAAGAAAAGCTGTTTGCCCTTGCAGGCCGGTCCAGGCCTGCAAGGCATTATGGGGCGCTTCCTTGTCTTCCTTGAATATTATAGTAGCGGCTCCCCCGCTGCTTCGGGAAGAGCCGCGATCGCACCGACGGCAGCTTCGACGCATCCAGCTCATCATGGGGGGGCCCGGTCCCACCTGGACCCCCAGGGGATGCATTGCAGCTCAGGGAGCCCACCCCCTGCTGCTCCTGCCGCGGTGAGTGTTTCCTGCGACTTGGGGAGCCCACCCACGGCCACTCTTCTTCTCGCAGGGCCCGGTCCCACCCGGGCCCCCGCAATGCCAAATCGTTGGAGGGCAGCCCGGGGAGCCCACCCCCTGCTGCCCCCGATGGCTCTCCGCCTTGCCAGCACCCTTGAGTGCTGCCGCGGGAGCCGGCACTCCGAGGCAGGTCGAGGCAGTCTCCTTGGCAGCGGGTCTTCGGGGGAGTGCGACGGCATTCCCCCCGCCTTCCCGCTACTGCGGGGGAGTGCGGCGGCACTCCCCCCTCCTCCTCCACTCTTCGGGGCCATCTTCACGGGGAGCGCGATGGCGCTCCCCGGCTTAGCTTCTCCTCCGGGGGCCAGGGTGGGCTCCTGGCCCCCCCCGCTTGGGCAATCTTCACGGGGAGCGCGACGGCGCTCCCCGGCTTCACTTTTCAGCAGGCCCGGAGTTGGGGATCCCGGACACCCCCCTTGGAACCTCTTCACGGGGAGCGCGACAGCGCTCCCTGGCTTCCGCTTTTGAGGGGGCCAGGGTGGGCTCCTGGCACCCCTTTGGGGACACTTCGCGGGGAGCACAATGGTGCTCCCCGACTTTGCTTCGAGTGGAGGCAGCCCCCGGGACCTGACCCACCCTGGGGGCATCTTGGAGACTGGCGGCGGAGCCCCACGCGCTTCGTCATCGGTCCAGCCAGGGGTCAAAGGTTGCCTACCTTCTGGGGGGCATATCTGCACCATTCTGGCCTCCTCTCGCTCCTGATGGCCAGCTCTACCCATCTGGAGCACTTTTCGCCGCCCTCCTCGCCTCCAAGAGGGTGAACTTCAGCAGGGAGCTGTTTTCACTGGCTCCCTGCGCCAGCCTTTCACCTGGCTCTCCTCCTGGGCCTCTCTTCTCCTTGCGCAGAGGCCCCGGCTCCTGCTCACTGGTCCTGGATTCCTCTCCTGGTGCTATTCAGGATCCTGGCACAGTCAGGGGGTTCCTCCTTCCAACTGCCCATGGCGCCAGGCTCCAGCACCCTCTGCCTCAGCAGACCACACCCCAGAGAGAGCTTCTCTTCCTGTGCAAGACCTTTTAAAAGAATTTGGAGGGGGCTGGCAGGAAGTCTCTTCTGCCCTATCAGGCAGCGACACCTCACCTCTCTGCCCCTGCTCCCTCCTTCCTGCCCAGGCCTCTGGGTTTGTTCAAAATGGCGTCGTCCAGGGGTCTCATGCCACATGGTCTCTGAGAGCCCCTTCCCCCTCGCTGCCTTCTTTCCAGAGCAGCTTGGTGCCTGGCACCAGGTGACAGCTGCTGATGGATGAACCTGTAGCTCCACCCATCTTCTCTTCTTCGAGTGGAGGCCTTTGCCCTTGGAATGCTTGTTGTGCAGGGCTGGCTTGGGGAGGAAGGTCATTAATTCAGCCTGGCCGGGTCAGCCCCAGCCAGGCCCTGGTTATGAGCTGACTCAGAGAAATATGTCATTTCTGGATGACCCAAAAGCAGTACAAATATGACTTTGGACTCTGCAGAATACTTCTTCTCACATAGGTTACAGTGGACTTTGGTGCGTGTCTGGAATTTGTAGGCCCTAGGAAAGTAAAACTAGCCCATGTGCTCCCCATCCTCATAGGAGAATAATGGAATAAAAACAGTAAAGCACACTGACTTTTCCTCAAATGTTTCTTCCCATTGTAGAAACCTATTCCATGTCACCACCCAATTCTGCATAAGTCCTGCCTCACCATTCACTTTGTAGCTGCTCCTGGGCTGCGCACGCCAGGAATCTCTCCTGCGCAGCCCTTACACTTGTGCACACGCATGTACACACGTGCTTGCATGTAACCAGCCCAGTGCCCCTTACTCTGGCTGCAGCGCAGCGGCCTACTCGCGCCAGAGGGACACCGGTAAAATACACATGCAGTCCCTTTCATCATGAGTTCACTGTGGGTGAGTCCCAACTTATGAGGCTCTCCCACAGTAAAAGCACAACAAATAGGTGTTCAAAAAGCGAAAAATCTGGGTGGCTCAGATGGTCAGAACCACCTTCTAACAAAATCCAACATAGTTTCTTGTATATTGTGCATCATTGAACCTTCCGCCAGAATAAGAAACAAATCTAGCTCACACAATGCTGCAAAGTGGCTTTTTGTGTCATGTTTGGTGTAATAAAAATGAATTTAATAAATAGTAAAATAAATAATTGCTAAACATTCTGTGTCAAACACTTGTTCTGCATGAGCGTGAGGCGTGAGGGGTGAGCAGCCCTTTCAGAGCACCTTAAGGTTCAAGCTGCCATTCTATGATTTTATCTTCGTTAACCTGAATGTAATTTTTAAATATTTTAAAGAGCATTTTTTAATATTCCCCTTTGTATTTTGCACATTTCACTCACCATTAGCTTGGTCTCCGATTCCCCGGTCCGACACGGCGTTTTGCCGATTGATTGGAGGGAACCGGATACTCTTTTCTGCCTGGCCCGCCTGACTTCCGGCGGAGAAGGCAAAACACAGTCATTTCCCGCGCCGGCCAGCTATTTAGTTTGATGCTAAGCCGGACGCGCAGCGGACGCGCGCAGCGGGCGCGCCAAAGGCAAGCCCGTCTGCGCCCGTCCGCGCCAAGATTGCGACAAGGACGGAAGATTCTGCCCAACCGCACTCACCCATAGTATATACGTCTGAGGCTTTAATGCAGCTTAATGTTAAACAAGCTTGTAGATGCTTATTATCTCCAAATAACGTAATGGGGGCAGTCAGCTGCGCATATTGCAGATTAGAACTCCCCTTTAAAAATATTGGCCCTAGGTCTATCACGGAAATGCATACCACCCACCTAAAAGGAGGTTTAATAAATGCCAGATCCCTAAGCAGGCACTGTCAGGATGTCAGAGATCTTATTATTGATCTACAGCTAGATTTCGTATTTATTACTGAAACATGGTTGAAAGACTGGTGTAACCCTGACATTGCCATTGCACTCCCGCCCAACTATACTATCCATAGGAAAGATAGAGTGGATGGTAGAGGAGGGGGGCTGGCGATTATCCTCCGTGATACTTTGCATTGTGCTAATTTTTTGTTAGATACACTTAGGGGAGCTGAAAGCCTAGGCTTTTGCATCTCCCTTAATGCCTCTCTATCCTTTACGGGTGTTTTGATCTATCGGCCGCCGGGTCCGAGCACAGCTTTTATAGAATCATTAGGTGATACCCTAAGCCACTTTCTTCTTAGATATGCTAATTTCACTTTGTTGGGAGATTTTAATCTCCACTTGGAAAGACAGAAACGAGCCAGGAGTGGAATTTTTTTTCCAAATAAATGAATTATTCAAATTGCGCCAGTTGGTAGAAGCCCCAACCCATCGGGCGGGCCACATTTTAGATGGTGTCTGCTCTAGTTTCACTGTGCTCTCTGCAGGCACCCCCATCCCACAGATACGGTCAGACCATTATTTTATCCCCCTGGCACTTAAACTCCATTCTAGAAGTCAACAAGAGAAGACACCGGTCCACTCCCAGCCTAGGCGCAAATGGGCACAATTAGCTGCAGATCCTAGGTTAGCAAATATTGCCCAGGCTCATCTCCCGTATTAACAGGGAATACTGTAATTGATTCACACCTTTTTCACACTTGGTTAACTATTACAAGTAATGAAATTATGCCATTAAATAAATGTGACAAGATTACTAAATCAAAACGCATAAAAACACCTTCGTTTTCGCCCAGCTCTGTCACAAACACACCTCCAATGTAAACAATATGAGCGCAAGTGGAGAAAATCTTATGATACAGGGGATAGACTAGCTTTCAAAATTAGTAGGAAACTCTATCATGCTCAGATTAAATCAGCTAAAAAAGAGTACTACGCTAATAAAATTCAGGAAGCAAACCAAGACCAAAAGCCATTTTTTTGGTTGTAAAGTCCTTTACTAACCCGAAAGCCTTACAGAAAGAGATTCCACCCTCCCAAGAATTGTGTGATAAAATCTCAGTCTTCTTTGAAGACAAAATTCAAAAAGATTCAAAAGGATTTTAGAACCTCCCCTGTCTTGGATGCTGTACAAAAGCATGATTTTGTCACCACTGCCTTTTCCCTACGAACTTTTGAATCAGTATCTACAGAACAAACCCGTGAAGTTATCATGGCATGCAAATCAGGTTCTCCTCTGGATGCCTGCCCTCCTAGAATTATCCATAAAATCATAGATATAGTTAACCCAATTATAAACAACATAGTTAACTCCTCGTTAAGTTCAGGCATAGTGCCTGACGAATGGAAGTTGGCGTTGGTAAAACCTTTACAAAAAAGCAAAACATTGATCCTTCGGTGCTTTCAAATCTCCGACCCATATCCTTACTCCCTTTATTGGGTAAAGTTACTGAAAAGCTGGTACATAAAGAACTTACTAAATTCATTGAGACCGCTAACATTCTTCACCCCCAACAATCTGGTTTTCGCCCAAAGCATTCCACGGAATCGGCACTTTTGGAGTTAACGGATACCTTAAAAATGTTAGCGGATAAAGGACAAAAGGCGGTCCTGATATTGCTCGATCTATCGGCCGCCTTTGACACCATCTCACACTCCATCCTCATGCAAAGGTTGGAATCCTGTGGTATTTCAGGTACTGTGATTCAGTGGATAAAGTCTTTTCTTACTAATCGTAGACAAGTAGTGACCTTGGGATCTTTTCATTCTGTTGAACGGTACATCACAACAGGAGTACCACAGGGCTCATCGCTGAGTCCGTTACTGTTCAACATTTATATGACCCCACTCATTTCTTTGATATCATCTTTTGGGATCAAAGTAACTTCCTACGCAGATGATACCCAAATGATTCTTTCGCTGGACAATAATTCCACAAATGCCGAACTTAATTTTAAACATTGTTTATCCAAGATTATTCAGTGGATGAAGGATAATCACCTTAGATGTAATACTGACAAAACGGAGATTTTGCCAGTAGGAAAAGATGTCCTATTCCAGCCACATGAGTGGTGGCCAGAGGGGACGACACCACCACCAGACATGGTGAAGGTAGCTAAAAATTTAGGAGTCCACTTTGACACTGCTCTATCCTTTCACCCACATGTAACGGCAGTAGCAGGGACCTGCTTTAGCCTTATTAAATCTTTGAAAAAATTCTTTGATTTAATACCACTCTCTGCTAGGAAATCAGTGACAGTGGCTTTAATCCTCTCGCGTTTGGATTATTGCAACAGCCTTTTAGCAGGAACAAAAAAATCAATTTTGAAAAGACTACAAATAGTACAAAATGCGGCAGCGCGTTTAGTGCTAAAGCTGCCTCGTAGGTCCTCGGCATCGGGAGCGTTGAAAGCCCTCCATTGGCTCCCTCTCCACAAAAGAATACTTTTTAAAATCCTTTTAATTACCTTTAGAGCCTCGCTTAGGTTAGGACCCAAGTATCTCTATGAGAGATTTACTCCTTATATTACATCCAGAACTCTCAGGTCCTCGTCAGCTAACTTCCTCAAACCACCTATATTTAGGTGTAAAACCAAAGGGGAAAGACAGTAGCAGCTCTGGGAACAAAAGCATGGAATAAGCTGCCAACTCATCTGAGATTACAAAATAATGAAACTCAATTCAGGAGATTGCTGAAAACATGGATATTCAGCTCCACAGACGAACTATGCCTTTCCCTTATTTAATCTCTTTGGGACCCTCCCTCACCTCTAACTAGTGCCAGGATGCTCCTTTCGGAGTGGCAGATTGCGCTTTATAAATAACCCATTACATTACATGTTTAGCTAAGGAATACTACTAGGAAGGGGGTGATACATGTTGGTGGTGTACCAAAAATCAACATAAATTTCTGAGTCAACAGTAACTGAGATCTAGGCTAATAGCAGGAGCCATTGGCGTATCTTCATTGATCTTTGACGGGCCAGTCAATTCATGATAAATATGTGTAGTCCAGGTCATAGTCCATATTTTAGCATGCTCGACTTATGTGCGAGAGTTAATGTCACGAGCTGTCATTTACTGTGGAAATATGTAGGTGGCTGTGGTCACCTGAAATGACTGATGTGCTTATTTAAATACAAGTGGACTATTATGGGGATGAATTACATTTTTAATGCACGAGATAAAAGTTGCATAGATCCTTATTATTGGCCTACTCCTACCTTATTGATTTTCCCGCTTTTCCCAACTTTAAGCCATGGAATATGTTTTCCATACTGGCAATATTTCCTAAAGATTTGTATGGATGTGCTGTTTTGTCTCAAATTAACCTTAAAAAAGTTTTCCTCACAATTTTGAAAATCGATGGTCGTTAATCTTTTCTTTTCTCGAAAACTTAAACGGGACCCAAAAGTTCCGATGGTAACAAGAAATCCCACTTACAGAAAACATTTTAAACTAAGGGCAGTAGTCATGGTACTCACGCGATTTACACGATGTTTGCAAGAGAAAAACTGCACACACCAACTTTACAAGAGGTGAGATGCAATTGGCAGTGAATGTTGCCAATTCTTTGAGTGTTGCTGGCATATTAAAGGGCTGATTACGATAGCAGTTGGACGAGCGTCCGACCACCATAGTTGCGGGAACGGGCGACAGCTAGTTGGCAGCCCTGCCCGCCAAATTACGATCTGACCGTCATGTAGGCGGTAGGAAAAATGCCTTTTGCCTTTGAGGTTTGTGCTGCAGCCCCGAAAAGGGCCACTGCACAAGCACCAATGGCAAAAGGCATGTTTACAAACATCCCTGCACCATGTGCCAGACATCACAAAGTGCCCAGCACGCAGGGCATGGATGTTTGGTGGGCATCACAGGTGCCCCCAGGCCTCATAGCGGAGGCGCAGGGGGGAGGCCCCCAAAGTCTCTTTCTGACAGCCTTTCTATGGGGTCAGACCGCCATGGAAAGGCTGTCGGAAAAGGACATAATAATCCCTATGACAGGGCCTGAGCAGGCACCGCCCCTATTGTAGTGGCTGCAATCCGACTGATGGTCTGACGGACTCCTTGAGCCCGTCAGAAGCGTCGGGTGGTCCCCCGACTGATGCGGTTAGACCGACCGCATCATAATGCGGTGGTTGGACCGCATCATAATGCGGTGGTTGGACCGCTCAGCTGGATGTCGGTGGGACCGATTGTGTAAATGTTAATATACTTAGTATGACAATACAATTTGATCAATAAAACAGGCTTTGGAATTTGAAATTAGGTAGCATGGAAATTCCAAGTAGCTTCCTGGCCATATTTCAAGAGCTACATCATGGAAACTAGGTCAAGGTACTGTTGGATAAGATTGGCTCACTTTCCCAGGGAACATTCCAATTAATAATAACAGGTTGACGTAGGGTTGTATGTTGGCCCCTACTCTTTTTGCATTGTACCTCGCAGACCTACCTGCAACCTTACAGGTTTCTCATTCATTTTCCCCAATTATGGGAGGGTGGTACATACCATGTTTACTTTATCTAGTCATCCTGAATGTTACACAGGGGGGCTTGCAAAGAAAATAAAACGCTTCCAATAAGTATTGTCAGGTCAACAAATTAATTATTAACATTGAGAAGGCTAGTAGGGAGGTGATAGGTAGACTTTTTCATATAAATATCTGGTAGGGAGGTGATAGGTATACTTTTTCATATAAATATCTGGGCATGACATTAAATAATATGTTTCAATGGAAGCTGCGCTTATATAATTTAAAAGCCCAGGCAATGAACTCCTGGAATACTATTGCATCTCCTCTAGGTCTACGTTTTTGGCAGAAACAGACAAAACCTTGTAAAATAAAAGTGCCATCGCGAGTGTGCAAAAGAAATTTGTAATAGTGAGAGAGAGAGAGTGGGAAGGGAGAGTAAGGGGTCTTTGCAAAAATGAGCACAACATTTTAACATACAGGATTTTAAATGTGATTGCCCATTATTAATATAGAAAAGGGAACTAAAAGAAAGATGTGCATTAGAGTCAAGGAGGAGAGATTCGAACTATCTGAATTCTGAGAACTCAACCTTCCTCCTTAGAGAGCTGCACTGTTTCCTACTTGTCCAACATACAGAACCCTGCCATGCGGTTGGAAGTTTTAAAATCTCTCACGGGGCTGATTCAGGCATTTGCACTGGCAGGTAGTAAGTTAAATATTCGAGATGCTAACGGGAACTCTAACTGTGGTTTAGGCTACGCTGTTCACAAGTGCGCGTTTTGGAATGTTTACATTTTTAAGAAAAAGGCAATTGTGTCACGGGTGGATGTGATACAACTTGTATATATATATATAGCTTGCAATTTTTTGATGTAACTTGTGGTGTGGGAAGGTTTCAATTGGGTTTTAAATAGGGTAGATGGATGAGAGTATTGTTTTAGGAACATTTATAAAAATCTGTGTACTGTCTAGTTTAGCAAAGCTTTGGTTTTAAATAAACTTATATTTTACTACTGACCAAGAAAATAGGCTGCAGGAATTACAGTTGTGCGAATTGTTTTTATTGTATACTTATTGCGTCATTTTCATCCAGTTCCTCCTGTTGTGTTCGCCCTCCTACCGGCCCAAGAATCAGTGCTTAATTTGAGCCGGTGGTTGCTGTACGGCCTCCTACACGCAGTACGGGATACATAAGCACTTCAGTACGGGATAGATAAGCCCTAAATAGAGAGGTCTACATTTGCGTGGACTGTGAAGCGGAAGTTGCGTAACCTGTATTGTAATTGTACTGTGTAAACCATGTATTGCCAAACTAGTACTTAGATGAACTGCCGTTGCCAGTGGATCGACTTGCCTTTTAGATATTTTGAGAAAATCCATCACTTTAAGCGCATTTCGCAGGTTCCTCAATAACAATTTGAAATCATTCACATTTGTCACAATTAACCCAGCATCTTTGCAGAATGTGAAGACAATGATTTTACAGAGTCAAAGCTGTGAACACATACATACCTACGAGACACTATTTATCAGTGTGATGCATGTTATACATATCATCGCACCTTTGTGACAAAGAGCGTGCTTTATTGAGTTCTAGCATTAACTCTGATGAGTTAATACAGACACTGTAATAACTGCACTGCAAAGAAAGAGCGAATGGATTAGCTCATGCTTTGCTTTACTTTAACCTTCTTAGTATGTGGCCAGTCTAGTTTTCTCGGTGAATATTAGGTGTACTTTTGCTTATTTAGCAATGCAGAGCAGCTGTAAATTTGCAGATGTTTAAAAAATTTGTGACATCGCATAATTAAAACAAAATGTGAATCTGCTGAAAGGAGATTAAGGGGATAAAGACAACACTTTGTAGTACATTTAGCTAGCACCAGTGTAGATAGATATGTTTTGTAGAATATCTTCTTCCGAAGTGATAATTGTAAAGGTCCAAACAGTCATCACTCCCAGCTAAATGGCACAGTGTTTGAAAAAACCCTACATGCATTTCTCACTTTAAAAAAGGGCCTGATTTAGATCTTGTCGGACGGGTTACTCCGTCATAATAGTGATGGCTATCCCTTCCGCTGAAATATAAATCCCATTGGATATAATGGGATTTATATTTCGGCAGACAGGATATCCGTCACCGTTGTGACGGAGTAACCCGTCCGACAAGATCTAAATCACGCCCTAAGTCTTAAAAACAAAATGTTACTTCTCCATACAAATGATATTTATTGACTCATCACCATAAATATCCTATAGCCTAAAACCCCTACTGTGCTTTATACAAACATTCAGCACCTCTACTATACATTAAATTATTATGCACAATATGCAGTGGCGCTCCTCTGCTAAGGCAGAGGAGCGACGCCGCACTGCTTTTTAGCAGTGTAAATAAAGAAAACATAAAATGATAATAACGAGTTATTATTATCATTTTATGTTTCCCTGCTGCAGCAGCTCTGTGGGCGGGGTGGGGCTGCTCTGCTTTCAGAGCAGGGTGGGAAAGGAGTGGTTTGCCCACTCCAAGTGTGCATTAATGCTTGTCCGACCCTCGCGGGCCAGCAAAACATTCATGCGCATTTTGCATGTTCTCTACACAGGCTGCACTACAGCCTACATGGAGAACATGCCCAGGACCTGGCTGAGCACCGAACCACAGCGTTCTGACCAATCACAACGCTGCATGCAGCGTTGTGATTGGCTATGGGGAGCCTGGGAGCCGGGTGCTTCCTGCTTCCCTGTTCCGGCCTGAATAGACGTCGGAGGAGAGACGAGGAGGGACGTGGCAATCTGGTATGTTTTTCTGTTTTTTTTAAACCCCCTCACTCCCCCCTGCCTTACTCCCGCCCCCGATCCGTGCCGGCGCCACTGGATCTATGTAATCTTCTTACAATATTCAAATGTATGTTTAATACTCTTCCTGAACTCTCTGATGCTGTACATATCCTTTTGTATTGTCCTTCCCCTTCATATGTAAAGTGTCCTGACGTCCTAAAGACGTGGATTGAGCTATAAAGAAAGTCAAAAATAAATTGAGTGCAGACCTAGTCTGCATGACTGGAGTACAACTGAGGCTGACTATAAGAAATGGGGTTATTAGTTGAATACCCACCTCAAGTAATAATCACAATCCTTGTCATGATGAACCACTCAAGTCACTAAATAAACCTGAGCTCATCTCCCTGGTAGCTATGTCACTGAGCACCCAGGCTTAGCTTAGAGGCAATGTGTAAGGTACTAAAAGAGTAATTAAGTTGAAATGCAACACAATACAAATCTCAAAATTAATTAGCCAATAGAGTAAAATATAATAAACAAAATGACAACAAAATGCCAAACATCAAATAAGTGGAACCTGAGATATGAATTTTTAAAGTTTTAAGTAAAAACGGCACCAAGAAGCAAAAAGCGGCAATGATTGTCAATGGTTGTGGTAGAACAGGACGTGCGCAATTTGATGCTGACCATGATGGAGCGTGGTCGAATACACTAACCAGGTTGTCCTGGTCAAAGATTTTACCTTTTTACTTTAGTCCTTTAAGTCCCAATCCTTCACAGGACTACAGTTCTAAAGCCCCCAGAATCTCAGGATAGGCACTCAGAGACACACAGCATGGCAGTCAGCAGGAGCGACAGGCAGCGGCCAACGGAAGGGTCCAGTCCATGTCCATTTCCAGCTGGTCAGCTTGGCAGCTGCAGGAAAAAGCCTCTTATAGCTCGTTGCTTCCCTGTAGCTTTAACAGGAGGTCAGCCTTATGGCCCTTGGTGTCCACTTCTTTGTCCTAGTTACAAGAGAGCAGGTCTAGCCCTCCAGGGCTCTTCTCAGGTTACAGACAGCAGGTTCAGCCTTCTTCTTATCATCCTCAGTCAATGAGTGTTCTGAAGTGGATGCCTGGAGATGCCACATTTATGCCTGGCACAGGGTAGTGGGTGCAAATGACCCCTGGGGACACCCTAACCAATTTGGTACAGGCTCCTGGGGCTAACCCTACCCACCTTTGGCATTTTCAAGCTGAGCGAAGACTTCAGCCACCCTAAACTTGGGCTCTGAAGGCTAGGTGTGTGTGTGTGGTGAGTGTAATCCTAGTGTCATCCCACAACTAACATTAAAATCCAGTTTTAGGCAGTCCCTGTTCCCCAACAACCTCAGAGACAGAAGTCTGGTAGAACAAAACTGAGTTTCCAGCAACCAGACAGTGGATATACAGAAATTGTTTTGCCATTCTGTTTCCCTCTTTGAAGTGCACTTCAAATATTATATGTGAATCCAGTAGACCTGTCAAACAGACTGTGACACTGTAATGTCAAAAGAGGCCCATTGTGATTGGGGCATGACTGGCTGGATGGGCAAAAGAAGGACCTTGGGTCAGCTAACATTTACCTGTGACAGGATAGGCCTCTTTAAAGTGCGTCCCAAGTGTCATATTGAAAAGCCCCTCAGATCTCTCAAGCAGGATGTGATATTCTAGCAGAAGTTTATACTTTACTGTCAAAGCTGATCCTCCAGCCTCCTTTGCATATTCTGTCAGGTTCAGATGGGTCATTTTTGCCCATTCAGGTCAGACTACTTTGTGCTCTTGTGAAAAAGTTCACACCTCATTCATGCGTATTTAAATGCCACTGACTGGCTGGCCGAAGTGGGAGAGCAAAAGGCAGGTTTAGCTTCAGGCAGGGCAAAGGTAATTTTCTAAAAGTTAAATTTGAGTAATATTTAGAAAAAATCATTTTGCACCATTGAATTGGATGTTTAATACTATTATTATAAGATGTTTAATTATGTTTCTAGCTAGTCTCATTCCAGAAATACAGTTATAGTATTTAATATTGCCTCCCAGTGTTTTCCTATCTAGCAGTCAGCCTTGCTACAGTGAAAATGATGTTGCGCTGCTAGTCACTGTAAGGAAATGTTTAACATTAAAAAAATATTAACCTGTCCTACTTTTAAACACCAGGCACCCTGTCTTAAGGGCAATAAGGCCTACGGAGGGGAGACATGTAAATATTTAAAAGCAAGGTTTAGGCCTGTCAAAAAAGGTTATTTTGACAAGTCAAATTTGCAGTAAAACCTGTGCAGCCATGTTACTGGTGGCAGGCATGCAGTCATGTTTACTAGACCTGGGTGAAATTTTAATAAGGCTGGAGCAATCACAGTAATGTTTGTAATTCTGGATTATTCTTGTGATGCAAAATTACCAAAAATTACAAGATCACATCCACTTGCACAATTTGGAGAAATGTGGGGCAAAAATGCCTACCCAGGAGCACAGGAACAGAGCGCAAGTGGCCAGAGGGGTTCCTATTCTGTTGCATACAGCACCCTTTTCTTAGCGCAAAATGCATTCTCAGGTTCATTTTGGACATGAGGGTGCACTTTGGGCTAAGAAAATAGTGTTAAATGCTGGGTTAAGCTCCGCACATAATTCTATGGAATGTCGCATGATTTTGCTGTAATTTTGTGTAAATACGCTACAGCAAATTACGTGAGTTATGCCCACCCCTAATGTTTAAAATTGTCACTGTAATGGATGGCACAAAGGGTGCAAGTCCACTTCTGATGTTTAAATTACAGGTGCTGGGTACACTTGTGTACCAAATACTAAGGACTTTTAGGTAAGTTAAATATGCTAATAAGGTGTATAGCAATTCCGTCATATTGAAAGGGGAAGCAGAAGCACTTTAGCACTGGTTAGCAGAGGCAAAGTGCACAGAATTCTATAGCCAGCACAATAGTGTTCAGCAAAAAGGCAAATTTCCAACACTGACTTACAGTGTTGGAATACACTGTTAGCAATGCACACAATGGAGGACACAATCTGTTTTGTTCACAAATGAAATATTTCTGGAATATCTGTAAGATTTCTTAAATATTTGTTAAGTTTGAAATCATTTCAGCAAAGGACTCAGTATACTTTAAAGCGTTGTGCCCACATATCCAACTGAAGAAAGTGCTGCTTTCAAACCTCTACATTTGTATTTTGCACCAATCTCATTGCTTACCGGACTGTGCAACACTTTGTTTCTCTGACTGAAGGCACTATTGACATCTTGAATTGTATGACCACTGACTGCCAGAGGTTTATAGTGTACTTATAGTTTGAGTGCAACCCACTGATTGAACTGAGGTTCCCTTCATCTGATGTACTGTAATATTATTGATTGCATAGACTGACCCTCCATCCATCATAACTGTTGAGAGGCTTACAACACTCCAAGCAATAAATGCATGTAAATAAAATGGAACTAGCTAGTGGAAATCTCATACTTGGGTTCTCTGAGACTACAAGGTCAAAAACTGAAGAATGCCCTCAGCCCCTCCCTGAGATCTGAACTCAATGACATGCACCATCAGAAAACACCTGAAAACAACTATTCAGGTTCACTTTTTTAATGGACTTACTGGGCTCTCATGAGCTGAACTCATAGGACATCAACTATGGACACCACCCTACTTGACTGAATGCCTTCTCACCCTACAATGCTAAGTCTTCAGACTGAAAGGTGTTTGCATCTACTTCTGTGCTCTGAAATATTCTTTAACAACCTATCTGAACCCCTTCTGCTCTCTAAGTGGTAGGAACTGTTTTCTTGCCTTCTACTTTAAGTGTGGGAAGGGGAAGGGAATAGCCCCAAATCTGTTAGGACTGTAGAGGAAGTGTTTCTCCAAGGAGAAAAACACTTTGCATGTATCTGGCACAAACGTGATAGTATTCCAGCATGTGTAATTGTAAAAGTACAAATTTGCAGGTGGAAATACCTTCACATTGTTGAAAGAAGTAATATACAAATGTTTTCTTCAAGTTGATTATAATCCTGCAAGTCATGCGTGTGAGAAGGTGGTTCTGACCATTTTTTGCTTTTTGAACACCTGATTTTTGAGCTTTTACTATGGGAGAGCCTCATAAGTTGGGACTCACCCATGGTAAACTCATGATAAAATGGACTGCGTGTGGGTTTCAGCGGTGTCCTCCTTGTGAGATAAGGCTGCTGGGTACAGATTGAATGGTATGAAAGGGACTATGCGGTGTTGGGTGGTGACATGGCATAGGCCTTATAATGTGGGGAGACACATGTAAGGGATAGTCAGTGTGCTTTACTGTTTCACTGTAGGAACACACCATTATTCTCCTATGGAGACAGAGAACACATGGGGTAGTTTCAGTTCCTTAGGGCCTACAAACTCCAGACACGCGCCAAAGTACACTGTAAGTTGTGTGAAAATAATTATTCTGCTGAGTCCAAAGCCATATCTGTACTGCTTATGGGTCATCCAGATATGTTGATATCCTTTGTGTCTTGGTGTTCTGATCAGATATGTTGATATCCTTTGTGTCTTGGGGCTGTTCCCATTAATTGGACTATTTTTGATGTTGTATTAATAATTTTGGTATGATTACACAGTATTTAGTTTTGACTGCTTTGATACTCATAATAAAAACAGGAATGTATTTTTTCTGTTGATTTATTGTTTATGTAAAAGTGTATATCATTTGATTGACTATCAATATATATGTATCCATATTATTTGCACATACAGTGAGCGTAGTTTTTTTTGGCTCATGTGTGACTCTTTTTGGGCACAGCTTTGAAGGTGAGTGTTTACGCCCCTTAAAGTAGCTTGCAGGCAGGATAGTTTTTATTTCAGTGTGCTCTGCAATGCTACCCTCTGAGAGTCAAGCGCTACAATGGGGTGTTTGGTTCCCAGTGAAGGACAAATGTAGACCCATTATTAGTCAAGGCCTCACAACTTATGTCTTGTTTTCCAACAATGCGTCTGGAACGCTTTGTGAATAGCCATAAATCAGAAATCGGCAGCCATACAAAGGCATTACTTCACATGCAGAGATATGATTTTTGGGTGAATTCGACCTGCTTTATAAAGGGTCTAGAAACCCTCCAACATCTTTGTATCATAGGTTTCAAATTCATGTAGATTTCAAACTTTTAGAGAAAACAAAAAATAACTAGAACTACACATGTAAGTCTAAGTTAATAGTTGTACCTGCGAACACCTCTTTCCAAATACTTGGCAATTGGAAAAGTAGGCATTGCAGACATGAATTAGTACTGATGCAGCAGAAGCAGGGAGACATTTTATTCATCCTCAAAGATATCACTAATTTTATACCAACTAGACTCTTTTATGATTAGCAGATCGGGCCCATGAGAACTCAATAACCACTTACCTCAACAGGTCCTCCGAAGGATATTTAAGTAGATCTAATAGGGACTTGGCAATGGAAATACGTATAATATTCCCCTCATGAGGACCCTAATGAAGGAAATATCTAACTTAATAACAACTGTCATAATATGTACAAATCTATCAAGTCCTCATAATAATGACGACAAACTCTGAATTACTTATCAAGTCACTTTTGTCTAAGTTTTTCAGAATACGAATGGTCAGTACATAAATACATTAGCAAATTTCATTAGTTTCTTCATAAACAAATGTTACAGGTAAATCATTAATATAAGAAACAATTCAGCACAATATCAATAACAAGCATTTGAGTGGAGAGAGAGAGAGAGACAAAAGAGGAAATATTTCCTTGCAAATATCAATATGCAATTTGATATCAGCCGAAACTAGAGAATTATTGCACAGTGTGCAATGAGAAAGGAAGCTAACCTCTTGGCCAAAAAGGTATAGCTAAGTGCAACATCACCAGCCTATGAAGTGCAAAGATCTCAGGACAGTCTCAGACAGGTTTAGCAAAGACAGCAGCCAGTCAGAGTAGCATACAGAGAAACAGCAGCGAAGCTCTCCTCTCATAGAACAGCTACTCAAATAATTCTCTTTTTTCACAAATATTTATACCCTAAATATTAATGTCCAATCTTTTAAAAGTGGCATTCATAGCTTCTTCTCGTTCTCATTGGTTTTCAAAATAACTAAGGTGACCATCTGACCATACTAGCTCGACAAAGTTCATTGAAGAAAGTCATTGTTAGTTCTAATGAAGTCATCCTTCCGCGGAAGCAGGAAAACATCTCGCAACATTTATCCACATCCTCACACACGTTTTGCTGATTTGTAACTTTTGTCCAACGAGTTTATTCACAGTAAATAATCAAGAGGAAATTCCTTAATATTAATTTGTGCACAGCTAAACAAACTAACACAGCAATTTAAAACGTGAAGGACAGAACACATTTTCTTCCGAGGCCTACATTTTAAGAAAAGAAAATATCATTCAAGAAAGGTTTTGAGGCCTTCATAGGATTTTGTAATGCATCTCTCTCTACGAAAATAAAAGATATTTCAGTTAGAACGATAATTTCGTAAAAGACCATTATGGCAAAAGAATCATCACTTTTCTATTCAATCCACAAATATTATTCTAATTAGTCCCATCATTAATTAATATGTCTCTTTTACATTACATGTAAAGAAAATAAGCATTTATGCGTAACATTTTCATAAGCATTTTCTATTTATTATTTCCATTTCTCTCTCTCTCGTAAAGGCCTTAGTTCACATAAAGAAAGTCTATTTATTCATGCTCTCCGCACGTTTAATGCTACTTTTATTTTTCTGCACGTGTTGTGCTTCATTTTGCACTTTTTCACTAATACTTTCTAACGTGTGCTTTGTTTTGCACTTATTCACTAGAACTTTGTCACCTATGTTAATAATTTTTCACACTAGTAGTCATTGTTTTATTAGTAAGACAAACATGAGATGATTTAATCAAGCAGGATTTTATTTCACAAAATCATGCTTCATCAATCCCCCATTTGATGGCGGCTCAAGCCATCATATAATCTACAAAATCAGATTCCATTTAAAAAGGAGTAGTTTTCATCTGTTTCCACCTAACACCCTCTACATCTTTCATTACTTCATAATAAGCTCCTTTCCTCTCTTCCATTTATATTTCTTCTCTTTTCCTTTTTCTAGCTCTACGTTTAGTCTCTGTGTGCTTATTTTTACAACATTTTGTAAATTAAAATTACCATTAGTATGCCAATACCTATAGCAATTATAGGTGTTAGTATTCTCCCTAACAAGCTGTTACTTAGTGATGAAAACCAATTACTTACTGAGGAAAAACCCTCACCAAGTTTTTCCCATGCACCATCAACCTTCAGTTCAGTTAAATCATTATGTAAATGTGTAATGTTGCTGATATATCCCTCCATATCCTTACTTTTATCAGGAATATATGTGAAACATTGTTGAATTCTTAACATACTACAGACTCCGCCCTCTTTTGCCAATAGTACATCAAGAGCAAGTCGATTTTGCAAAACCATGAATCTCATTGTCACCATTTCCATATTAACCATTAACAACCCACCAGCAGTATCCGTTGATAAACGATCAACTACTGTAGACAATTTTCTGATTTTATGTGAGTTCAAAATTACTCCAACTGAAGGTATCAATGCACCAAAAATATCTCACACTATTTCTGCAGCACTTATTCCTCTTTTACTCCGTGTTAGTTTCTTTTCATTGGGTTTAGGATTTTCATTCACATGATAGATCTTTGGGAAAACTATTCCCAAATAACAACACCCATACCAATGTTGTGGCAATCTGTAATAAGCATTTCTATCACACACATAATAAACTTCAGGATAAACAGGGTCAGTACCACCTCTCAGTCCCCAACCCCCAGTGATTAGGAAAGTATGTTCACATTCACTAGAAGCAATGAAATAATTGTTATATTCAGTCTTTTGTCTTAGTAAGCAAAGCTTCCCTTGGGATGCCAGTCTAGAGTTATTGCAGCATATGTCTCACCTTTCTTGTAATCCCCCTCTCTGTGAGCCCAAGGAGGTATATTAGTCTTTTGATCTGCAGCCTTTTTCTTAAAATCTTGTTGCCTATCTTCTACAGTATTTACGACTTCTATTTCTACACTATGTAATCTACAGGTTAGATTATTTCAATGTGCATATACAGTATCTATTGTTTTAGTCGAATGAAAAAAATTCTCACATGTACTCCGCATTTCTTGCACTACTCACTATATTCATGTTCTTTTTAATAGAAACTTCTGAAAATACTAAATCATAATTGGAGTAAAAGTACTGAAACTGATCCTTCCCATAGAATAAACTAGTTAGTACACTACATGAAATACCATATGTTAATGGAAGGTGGTGATAAGTCACTCCTTCCAAGACAGACGATGATAATTGCACGCACACATAACAATCTCTTGCATCCATAATATCAACATACTCATACAACAATTTTTTTAAAAACATTTAATGAAAAATCATTAATAGAATTATCTTTTTTTCTTCTTTTTTTTCCTCCTCATTCGCCTCCAACCCCAGACAACTAGGAAATTTGAAAAGTTGCCACTGTTACTCAATTTTGAGACATAGGCCTTCATGATGTCACCCGCCTACCAGTAGCAGACAAACCTCTTTCCTGTTGCTGACCTCTAGTTGTCAAGGAGAGGGTGGTCGCACTCTCTTCTGATTACTTAAAACCAGTAACTGTTGCTGAGGGCCCTTCCAAAATCGAGACTGGGGACCAAGGAGGAATAGCGAGACCCAACACAGCCTGAGAGCTTCACATGAGGCTTAATCATAGGATCATGTATATTATATGATTAGTTTTGTTAAAACAAAATATATTATAGCCGTTTTAGCCTGGAGTCCAGTTTATCAGGCAGTCCCAAATGGCTCTCTTCCTACTATCTTTCAATCTGGCCAGATCATTCCTAGAGATTTTATACAAGGAGCACAACCAATCTGAGTGTGTAGGAGGTAAGGCCTCAGTCCATCTCCTGCATATTTCTCGTCTAGCTAGCAGAATGGCATAGAATAGAAAACCTCTGCTCGGGCCTATAATTTCGCTAGATATACCAAAAATTATAAATCTAAGAGATATATGTATTGGGCGTCCCAAAATGTTCGTTAGAGTGCTCCCAACTTTCTCCCAAAATTCAGAGGTTGCCGGGCAGGTCCAAAACATATGTGTGTCTGGGGCATTTTCCATGTCACATTTTTTACATCTAACGGGGGGCCCTTGGTCATTTTAGAGAGTCTCGCTGGGGATAAATAGGCCCTATGTGTGGTGAAATAATGATTTCTTCTGAGCCAGGCTGGCTTTACTACTGCAAACAAGGTGTTAAAAGAGGTTTGCCACAAGTCTGCCCAGTCTATCTCTGGTATACATTCTCCCCACAACTCTTCAGCTAATCTGAAGTCTCCATCTATGGCCTCTTCAATAGCCCAGTAAAAGAACGATACCTCTTTCTTTCCAACTGGCTTTTGTACTAGATGTTCTTCCAGCATATTCCCCAGGCCTATAGGTTTTTTAAGACTCAGGGACCAACTCTTTAATTGCAAATATTTAAATCTGGACATGCCCTCCTCCAATTTTCCATCAAGAAATACCCAAGGTAAGAGTGAGCCCTCTGCGGTAAGATCCCCCATACCAGAAACCCGGCTGTTTTTAAAGGGGCCGCCAGTTTATCTTTCAAACAGCTTGGTGTCCCTGGACTGTCCCACAGTGGAGCTAACTTTGAACAGTACTCTAGGCCTGTTAGTTTTTTAATTCTGGCCCAAATACGAACCACGCTCTCTAGGACTTTCAGTCTTACTTTCTTGAAGAATTTCTGATCTCCATATTTAAAAAGAAAACCTTCATGAGGTAACCCCACTTGCTCCAACATAGCTAGGTCCATTACCCCCCTCCCTGATGAATCCGGTGATTTTAACAGCATTCTTGAGTGTGTTAGCTGAAAAGCCCAGGCATAGTATTGTATATCCGGAAGTGCAAGACCACCTTTTTCCCTCTTACGTCTCAGCTTCTTCCACGATATCCTAGTGGCTTTGTAGGCCCACACAAATGAATTAATAGATTGCTGAAATTTTTCGATTGTTTGCTTCTCGAAGTGTAGAGGAATGGTATTAAAAGAAAGGTAACTTTTGGTAAAATTACCATCTTTACCAAATTAATTCTGCCTAAGATGGTCAGGGGAGATGTGCCCAAGATTTCATAAGTTTTTGGCACTCTCTTGCGGCGTTTAAAAGATTGATCTCCGCAATCTTATTTATATCTCGAACTATCTTCACCCCCAGGTACCTTATCTCGTCTTTGGTCTGATATCGACACCCTGGCAGATTCCATGTCATGATTTCAGTTTTTCTGCATTGACCTCATAGCCCGAGACCTGACCAAAATCCTCGCTATGTTAATAACCTGAGGAAAAGACAATTCTTGATCTGATGAAAGAATTAATATGTCATCAGCATACAGGGCTACCTTCCTCTCCCATGTTCCACTCTTAAATGGTAAAATGAGTGTCTCCTCCCTAAGGCGTTGAGCGAATGGTTCTGTGTACATGTCATATAGGAGGGGGGAGAGGGGGCTGCCCTGTCTGGTTCCTCTATTAATTTTAAAAGGTTTGATCAATTGTCCGTTGACCACAAGCCTTGCCAAAGGGTCACTGTATATAAGGCTAATAGTCCGGCAGAATTTTGGCCCAAAATTAAACTTCTCCAACACGGCCGCTAAATAATTCCAATTGTCCCTGTCGAATGCCTTAGTGGCATCCAGGGTCATTGCTGCCAGAGGGAGTGAAAAAGTTGAGGCAAGATCAATAGCACCAATAAAGTCATGAGTGAGGTCAAAAAGGTTCCTACCTCTTAAAAAACCCTTTTGGTCTGCATGCAACAAACCTCCTGCTACCGCACCCAACCTATCTGCCAATATTCTAGTAAAAACCTTATAATCGGTGTTTAGAAGCGAGATGGGTCTGTATGACCCACATTTGGTTGAAGTCTTTCCTGGTTTTAAGATCAGCGTTATGTTGGCTTCACCCCACGAGGTGGGTGGTCTAACTCCTTCAACTAAGATTTTATTGAAGAGGATTGTCATAAATGGAATTATCACCTCTCCCAAACTTCTATATAATTCAACGGGAAGGCCATCTGGCCCTGCAGCCTTACCGGCCGTATAAGTGGAAAGCGCTTTCCTGGCCTCCTGTTGTGATATCTCAGACTCTAAATTGACTTGTTGGACAGAGTCTAAGGGAGTAAGATTAATTGAATTTAGCCATTCACGTACTAATGTGCTATCTACAACTTTGTCTTCATTATATAGATTTTTTTTTAAAGTATAGAAAGCTTCTCCTATCTCTTCGTCATTAGTTACCGACGAATTAGTATGCACATTATCAATTTGTTTTATAAGATTTTGTGTCCTGTCCGTTTTGGCTTTCCAAGCTAATAATTTTCCGGCCCCTTCACCATATTCAAAATGAGCTAACTTGCTCGCCTCCCATCTCTTGGAAATCCTGGCCTGTATAATATCCTCTAATTGATCTTTCAAAGTTTTCAGTTTCACAACTTGTGCTTGGCAAATAGCTTGGTCTGTTTCATTATTAATCTTCCTTTCCACCTCTTTCATTTCCCGCTCAATAGATGCCAGTTCTTCCCTATACTGCCTATTTTTATAGGAGGTCCTATTTGTTACCAATCCTCTCAGGTATGACTTCAGGGCGTCCCATACCACAGAGGACTCTGCCGATCCTATATTTATATTTTTAAAAAACTCTGTCTCCTGGCATAGATGGACAATTTTAGTTTCATCTAGGAGAAATGTGCGATCAA
This sequence comes from Calotriton arnoldi, assembly GCA_963921515.1. NCBI lineage: Eukaryota > Metazoa > Chordata > Amphibia > Caudata > Salamandridae > Calotriton > Calotriton arnoldi. The sequence continues at coordinate 303,313 of CAWUFW010014026.1, forward strand.
ATGTCCATATCCTTCGTTGTTCTTTTTCTGACAAATCTAGATCCATCCATACCGCCGCATGGCCTGAAAGGTGGGGGGTCAAATTTCCTATATCTTCGACTTTACCCTTTAAATCATTGCTAATCAGGATATAGTCAATCCTTGATTTGTGTCTGTATTTTTTATTATAAAAAGACACACCTAATTGGGCACCTGACCTTTCCCTCCAAATGTCAGATAAGGCATTCTGCTTCATCATCATTTTTAGGTATGACCTAGATTTGGATAAGGCATTTGCCCTACTACTTGGGGATTTATCCATTTGCGGATTCAATACTATATTGAAATTCCCAGTAAATATTTTTTAATGTAGAAGGGTCATCCTGATTAGGGCCATAATAGCCTGCTACTGTTATGAATGAACCCTTAATGGATAACTGGGCTATGACCCACCTACCACTTTGATCTGTCATAACCTTTAAAAGACAAGCATTTGCTTGTTTTTTAACTAAAATCGCTACACCCCTAATATTGACATTTTGACAGGAACTGACACAATGTTTCACCCACCTGAGTTTCCCACAGATGCCACTAATTTCTTCTCTCAGGAGGTGTGTTTCCTGCAAAATAATTATCTGTGCAGGTGAGTCCTTAAGATATTGAAAGATTTTTTCCCTCCTACTTTTAACTCGAAGGCCATTAACGTTCCATGATAAACATTGTATCATTCTCATGGTGGATTAAAAATCTGATTTCTGAATGTATACCGTCCTTCAAGGTATCGACACCAGACCAAAAACAATAACCAAAAAAAGAATGCTAGGTTAAAAGGCAAATGAGAATTTTTTCCTTTTTTCCCTTTATGCTCCCCCACCCGTGATTCCCCATCCCTACCCTTGATCCCCACCCTCCCCTCCCTGAAGAACCCAACCCCCATTTACCTGGACTAGGTCCAGATTATGCCTGCCGATGTGCCCCACTCTACCCCATCTTTTAACTGATACCCGAAAATTTATAGTCTACCTATGGCTTAAGAGACTCCTACTATTTCTAATGCTATTTCCAATTTTATATTACTATACTTCATGTTTTATGTTATGCTTTTTACCCCCATACGATTGAATTAATTTAATTTATGGCTCTGATTACTTAGAGCCATGTTTTACTAATGTATACTTATAAATATCAGTTCGTGAATGAATACTTCCCATCCCCATAAAGTTATCGTATCTCAATCAACTGTCTCTATATATAAATGGTAATCTAGCTTAGGATAATCCTATTGGAAGCTATTTTAAGTTTTCCAAAAGCTCTTCTGCCTCCTGCACTGTTTTCAGATTATACATTTTGTTATTAAACATAACCTTCAATTGTGCAGGAAACTTCAACTGAACGACGGCCTCCAATTTCTTAAAATCCTCCATTTTCCTGCCCAACTCCCATTGTCGATCTAAAGTGACCCGTGCGAGGTCTGATCGGATCTCAAAGGCAAAATCTCTGGGCTTCAATGATATCTGTTTAAGGGCAGCTGTTAGTATTCTCTCTTTCAATGAGAAAGTCAGGAAATTGATTAAGATCTTTCTAGGTTTTGTTCGATTGGGGTGTCTCCTGAAGGGGTCCCGATGGATCCTTTGTATATCCCTCATTAAGTCTTCTTCTGAATCATCGATCAGAACCGATTCTTTTATGAGGGTTACTATAAAGGTTTTAAGATCCTCTCCCTCCTTTCCTTCTGGTATATTCAGGAGGCGTAGATTATTACGTCTGGAGTTATTCTCCAAGGATTCCAGTCTATCTCGGAGCACGGCCTCCTCTTTCTTAAGTATTATAATATCAGCTTTCGCTGCTCCCAGATCTTCTTTAAGCCCCTCCACTGAGTTCTCCAGAACCACCGTCCTAGAGTCTAAGAGGTCGAACTTTTTCTCAAGGGATTCACAAAAAAGTCTGATCTCTCCCTGATTCGACTCCGAGACTGCAAACCCTTTTTTAATGTCCAAAGACATAATGGAAAATAACGCTTCCAAAGAGGTCACAGAGGGACCTTCCCTCTCTGGAATCTCCGGGATCCTCCCTATTTCTGTGCTGGTCTTAGCGCTATCATTCTCACTACCCCTTGCTCCTGCTCCTGCACTTTCCACCACTGGTTCTTCTCCTTCAATATGTTCATTAATTAACCCTGAGTTCATAACTATACCTACTTCTGGGGTCTCTGAACTGCTCAGTGATTTAAATTGCACAACAGATTGCTTGGAGGTTTGAGAAAGTGGAACTATTGTAGATACAGGCTGAGGAATGAGGCTGAGAGTGGGGGAGGGAATATCTCCAGACTCAATATTCTCCATTAATCTAAACAGGTGGCTGTCTTGCTACGTCTATCTGCCCAGATTCTTTCCTAAGAACTTCTCCCTGTTTTACCACGTCCAAAACCTGTGGGAGGGCCTTAAAATAGGACCTTAACGATGGAGTAATTTTTACTTTTGCCTCTATAGGGAGACCCTTCTTTCTGCTGATTTTTGAGCTCTTGCCTTTATTTTTCCAAAAAGGGGGAAAACTACCTTCAGAGGTACCTTGGAGCCCTATTTCTAAAGTATTCTGATGTGTGTCTATGTCTATGTCTGAATCTATGTCGATTTCGCCCTCCGGAGGTAGCTTGGTGTTATCGTTCCTAGATTTCCCTTTTTTGAACTCCAGCACAGTTGGCCCCAGTGCTATGGCTCGTTTCCCAGCACGTTTCCCAGCTCTTTTTGCCGTTTTATTTCTTATAGTTTCCCCCGCTTTTATTTCAATCCCCTGTATGGATCTACTGGGCTTTGCCGGGCTAATTACAGAGGTAAACTCTTCTTCGGTCTGCTTTGGCTGACTCCTCGTTCTAGGGCAGCAAGGGGGGGGAAGCTTACCGGGTCCGAGTTCCTCCCGTATACCCCCGTCTTCGTCTTTCCGGCGCTCTAAAACCTCACGCTCCTTTACCTTCTGACTTGAGGCTCCTGGAGCAAATCTGCTTCTCACCGCGGCCGGTCTCAAGTCTGTCTCCTTCTCCGTCTCTCTCTTCAACCCCTCGATTTCGGCTTTACTCTCCAGCACGCTCGCAGCGGCAGCAGCCGCTCTCCCTGTGCTGCCTCTGCCACTGGTTCCTCCGGATTCACTTCGAAGGAGACCGCCTCGGAGGAGACCACGAGCTGCAACCTTCCGGCCCTTCCTCAATTCCAGGGCAGCCAAAACCCAGCGCTGGAGGTCCACGGACACTCCGACGCACATCCCAGAGTGAGTCTCGAATGGGGGGGGTAAAGCCTAATTAACTATTTACAAGTCCAATTAGCATCATTTTCGTCATGGAGCAGAGTGGAGCACCGGCGGCAAGCGACCGCTCAGCTCACGGCCGCCATGTTCTTCCCTTAATAGAATTATCTTGATGTAAGTCACTTTCTGTTAGCTCTTTAATGTTAGTCTCTGGATCTTCTTTAAGATCTTTCTTTATCTCAACTTTTGTGGAAAAATCATTATTAGTAATATTAACTCTAGTAGGATACATAAAGTTAGGAATTATTAAAAGTAATACCAACCAAACAAAAAGCATTAAAAGAACACATATAAAACAAGCCATAAAACATCTTCGCTTGATTAAACCCTGATTTTGATTACCAGTCTCATTTCTAGCCATTTTATAAGTAAATCTATATTAAAAACTAACTAATAATAAAAAAATTGAATAAAACTAATAAACGTTTCATGAAATTTGTGTATCCCACACTTTTTTAACCTTAGGTCTCGAGAGATTATTATCCCATTTGATTTATCTTCAAATTTCCTCTCTCTTTTTCTGCACCCCTTTTCTTTAGCACAGTTCATTTGGGGGTGCTCATATGATAAATTGCTTCTGATTTCTTCTTCTGAGATGTTTGTTGCAGCAGCAGCTAAATATGTCCATTCAGGTGCTGTGTACTTCTTGTTTGCAACTTTTACTCTTTTTGTTCTTCTTACTGTATTTTTGTTCACCTTCAGTATCACTTTGTTCAGATTGGCTAGAAATTTCAATTATGGTATTTGGAACTTTTTCATTAAAAGTGTACTTCAGTCCTTTGACTCCTCAAGGCCATTTATCACCTTTTCTTATTCTTTTTCTTGAAACACTGTCTATTTCACTTGATTCAAAACTTCTTTTAGCTGAATACCTTTTTTCTTTTTCTTTGTTTCTTTCAGGGACCAACTCTCTTTCAGTTTCAACAATGACAGAATTACAAGACCCAGTAGCTTGTGCTCACTTTACTTGATTCTTAGTCTGTTCAGGTTTCTTACTTTCTTTCTGTTCACCTTCAACTGACTTTGTCCTTTCAAGCAGACTTGGGACTCTTCTTGTATGACTTGCTTGTATCCAATTAGGCAACCCACCACATTTGATTGCCGTTGTTGTCACAAGGATCACTTGATACGGCCTATGCCATTGAGTTTCCAAACACAACTTCCTTTTGTGTTTCTTGATGACCACCCACTCTCCAAGGCTCAAACCATGGCCTTGTTCTCGTTGTGTTGTAGTTGCAACTTCTCCAACCTGATGAGAGACAGAACGCACTACATCAGCCAATCCTTTGCAATAATCGAGTACCAAGTAATCAGGTATTTTCATCAATTGATTTCCTGGGTCTGTTGGCTGTCTCATAGCCCTTCCCATCACAATTTTGTGTGGGGACAGTCCAGTTCTTCTGTCAGGAATACTTCTTAAACTCATCAAGACCAACGGCAATACATCTGGCCATTTCAGTGATGTGGATGCACAAACTTTAGCAAGTCTAGACTTTATTGTGCCATTTATCTGCTCAACCACACCTGATGCTTCTGAACGATAAGCACAATGGAATTTTTGTTCAATTTGTATTGCTGCGCAAATCATCCGAATTATCTCATTATTAAAATGAGTTCTTCTATCTGATTCTAATGAGACTGGAAATCCAAATCTAGGAATTAGCTCTCTTGTAAGCAATTTAGCAACTGTTAAACTGTCATTTTGTCTTGTTGGATAAGCTTCCACCCAACGAGAAAACAGACAAACAATCACCAAGAAATATTTTAGACCATGGCAAGGAGGCATTTCCACAAAATCCAATTGCATGCGAGTAAATGGAGCTGTTGCTTTTCCAATTCGACCCAAACTGACAACAGTTTTCCTCCCTGTGTTTTGTTGCTGACAAGTTACACATCTTTGACAAAGACTTTCTGCAATGACTCTAAACTTGGGATTAAACCAGTTCTGCCTAAACAATCTAATCATTGCATCTCTACCCACATGTGTAAGACCATGATAGACTCGTGCCATCTGAACCAACAAACTATCTGGCATTATTGGTCTTCCATCAGTGTAAATCCATACTTCATCATCTGCTCTGAGTGTACAACCTATTTTGATCCAATTTTACTTTTCTTCATCACTAGCTGAGTCTTGCAATTGTCTAACTTCTTCCCATGTTTCAACAGATGAAAACATTAGTCTTGTTTCTGTTTGATCAGATTGTGCTTTCAATTGTTCCCCATTTATTGATATTGAATTTTGTGCACAATAACGCGCAATCTCGTCAGCATATCTATTGCCAACTGTAACATAATCACTTCCAGATTTGTGTGCGGAACATTTCACCACCCCAATTTGTGCTGGCAATGGTACTGCCATCAACAAATCTTTCACACACTCTCCGTTTCGTATTGGTGAACCAGAAGTGGTTAAAAATCTGCGTTGGGACCACAACTGCCCAAAATCGTGCACAACTCCGAAACCATATTGACTATCCTTAAATATGGTTATTCTCATGTGCTTTCCAAAACAACATGTCTTTGTAAGTGCAATTAATTCAGCTACCTGAGCTGAACTCACTCCTTTCAACCATGATGCTTCAATGACATTCGCAACCGTGCATATTGCATATGCAGCTCGCAAGGTACCTTCTTGATCTCTCACGCATGATCCATCCACAAACATCACAAAATCTGATTCAGGCAAAGGTGTGTCTTGAATATCAGGTCTTGGTTTCGTACACAACTCAGTGACATCCAAAAAATCATGATCTGCTTCATCCATTACCACTTCACAACTTGGATTTGGCAACAAGGTAGCTGGATTCAAATTTGTACATCTTGTCACTGTCACATTCTCATCTCCCAAAATCACTCTTTCATATTTTGTTAACAGACTGCTTGTAAGATGCTGTGTGCGAGTTCGTGTTAACAAAATTTCAACTGAATGTGGTACATACACTTTCAAAGGATGTCCCATCACAATTGTTTCACTCTGCTCTAAACTCATGCAAGTAGCAGCAACTGCTTTTAAACCAGGTAATGCTGCAGCCACAGGATCCAACGTGGCGGAAAAGTATGCTACTGGACGGCATGGTGTTACATGCATTTGCGTTAGAACTGAAAGTGCACATCCGTCACGTTCACTGCAAAATAATGCAAAATCCTTATTAAAATCTGGCATTCCCAATGTGGGTGCTCGACACAAACTGTCTCTCAACTACACAAATGCTTCATGCATTCAGTATCCAGATGTATTGGATCTGCCACGTCTTTGTGCGTCAGTCAGTAACGGCTTGGCTATTAAGGAGAAACTGTTAATCCACTTTCTACAATAACCAATCATTCCCAAAAGCATTTAGATTTCTTTCTCAGTTTTTGGTGGATTCATTTGCAAAATTGCATTAATCCGATCTTGAGACACTTTCCTGATTCCTTTCTCAATTTTGTGACCCAAATAAAGAACTTCTTTTTGGCAAAATTGTAGTTTTGCTGGTGACACTTTATGCCCATCTACTGCCAAATGGTTCAGTAGAGCAATTGTATCTGTCATACAAGCCTCTTTTTTTTTCCGATGCAACCAACAGATCATCAATGTATTGCACCAGGACTGAGTCTTTAGGCATTACCAATGACTCCAAACATTGCTTCAATATCTGATTGAAAATTGAAGGACTCTCTGTATACCCTTGAGGAACTCGACACCATGCCAAGACATGGTCTCCGAACCGGAACGCAAATAAAAATTGGCTTTCCGGGTGCAAAGGTATTGAGAAAAATGCTTGACATAAATCGATCACTGTGAACCATTCTGCCTCACAGGGAATTTGATAAAGAATTGCAGCTGGATTTGGCACTATTGGACAACAAGGTATTACTATCGGATTCACTTTTCTCAAATCCTGAACTATTCTGTATTTTCCATTAGGTTTGCGAATTCCCATAATAGGTGAATTGCATGGACTACCCAAAATCTCCTTTAAATACATTGCTCAATCAACATTTCAATTACAGGAGTTACTACTGCAATTGTCTCAGGACTTATTTTATATGGTGGTGTTCTTGGAAATTCTGCATTAGGTTTAACTGGAGCTGCTCCTTTATCCAATATCTTTCCCTGAGAAATCCCACACATCAGACAACACCATATCTCTCAATTCAACAGGCAAATCATTCGCTGTAAACAATGGATATAAATCATTCACTTCTGTACCCTGCCTTGCCATTTTGAACACCACATTTTCATCTTTTGTATGGAATGCTATTCCATCTGGTGTACAATAAATCGAGCAATTCATCTTGCAAAGTAAGTCTCTTCCCAATAGGTTAACTAGACTTGTATCACACACCACAAATCGGTGTTAATCTTCAAAACCTTCAATCTGCACTTTCATTGGTTTTGTTACTGGGGTCTTTATCAATTTGTTTGAGATACCTATGACTTGGAAACTTTCTCCAGAGAGGGGTAGGTTGGGAATTTCCACAGTTCTCACAGTGGAACGGGTAGCACCAGTATCTACGAGGAACGTAATTGCATTTTCGTCTACTTCGCCATCCACATAGGGACCATTCTGATCTACCTCTAAGGATGCGCCAAGCAAGCACTCCTCCTCCCCCCTCAGGCACCGTCATTGAGATGTGTCTGAATCAGTTTCTGGCCACTGCATCAAATACTGCGACGTCACCTGCACATTTAAATTCATTTGATCATTTGTATGAAAACTCACATTCACATTGTATCTCTGCACTTGCCCATTCACATTTTGATTTTGCTTGAGGTATTGGTATTGAGGTATTGGAGCTAAAGGCATACCCTGTCCTCTCTGAACTGACACTTGCTGATTCTGATTATTCTGTTGCATTTGATTCATATCACTTACTCCTGCAACAACATTATTTCCCAATAAACTCCTGCACTCGCGCTTCCAATGTCCAAACTTGCTGCACGCATGACAAGGATACTTCTTCTTCAACTCATCTTTATTATTTTTACCTCTCCCTTGTGGTAACGGTATCATTTGTGTCACAGTATTTCCATTTGATACACCTCTCATACCAGTAGTAGTCTGAAAACCTTCCACATAATCTGTACTCACAAATCCTCCTTTCTTTGCTGCTTTCATTTGAGCTAGCATTAATTTTTCTTTTAATTTCTTATGCCTTGTGTCAATGTCATCACTACAATATTTCGCATAACGAAGAATCTCATCAATCGTCTTGCTCTGCCAACAAATCAAATGCTGCTGAATCATAAGGCAAATTTCTGGTCTTAATCCATACGTAAACCAATATACAAAATGTCCCATTTCTTTATCAGTGATATTCTCAATTCCACTGTACTGTTTAAACACTTGTAAAATCCTTTCATAATAAGCATGTACTGATTCCTTCAATTCTTGAGTAGGCCTGTCTAATTTTACCCAATCTGTTTCTTTTGGTGAAATCTTTCCTTTCAAATAGGTAACGACCTGATTACATTTCTTCATAACTTCTTCCAAAGGTGCTCCTGTTTTTGAATCTCTTGGATATTCTTCTTTTGGCCAATCTACAGCAATTTTACATTCAGTCCACAAATCTGCTGGAACTACAATGTCAAACAAGCCATCTAAATCCTTCCACAATACTTTTGAAACTTTCACAAACCTCTCTACCTGTTTATACCATTCCACTGGTTTTTCTCTCAATCTTGGGAAATCATTCGTAAATGACAATATATCTTGTCTTGACCACGGTACATGAACAAATCCACCTCCCGGTACTTCTCTCATCGGGTATATTGTAGCATCAGCTGTTCCCATTCCTGTTTTGCTCAGTGGATACAATGGTAAAGCCACTGTAGTTGCTTTACTGTTGTCCTTCTTTATAGCCCATCTTCCTTTCCAACGATCTAATTCTCCCCATCGCTTTAATGTGCTAATTAACGCTTTAATTTGCTATTGTTTCCCTGAAGCATTCAGATTCTCCAAATCTCTATCACTAAAATCTAGTCTATATGTTTTTTGTAAAGCTTTAGACTTCTCTATATCAACTCCATATGTCTGTGCAATCTCAGCACAATTTTCATGAAGCACTTTTGCTTTATTCGTAATATTTTTACACATAAACAGTAATTCTTCATCCTGATATTTACTTAGTCTGTCTGGGCTAATTGTACCAAGAATCATTTCTTCCAAATCTGCTTTTAGTTTACTCACATCTACACCTGAATTATTTATATTCTGTACACTACAACCAGGTGCTATTTCTCTTATCCATTCACCCAAATCTTCCGGTGAGGGACGTAATGATTTCTGAATATTCTCACTTGTTCCACTTCTCGTTCCTGATGTCGGCGTTAAATTTTCCTCAATCTGCAATAGCCTCTTTGGGTCTATATTTATACCTCGTCTTGGGGTTTCAATAATCCTTTCTGAAACATTATCAAACTGTTCTGAATCTCTTGACTCTACACTCACATTTTTTCTGAAATGTCCAATTGTTCCTTGATTAGTCTCACTCATTTTTCTGTATACTATAGGAACTCCATTCATACTTCTGTCAGGTATTGTTAACACATGTACTTGAGAGATACCTTGTCCTTCATTATATAACGGAACTATCGGGACAATAGTTACTGGAACTGACAAAACTTCTGGATTTAACGTCATTTGTGTTATCTTTTGTACTAAATCTTCTCTAACTAAATTGTGAATTTGACTTGTATTTATAGAATTTTTCTCTCGAGGAGCTTCTATCTGAATTAATGGAGCACTTGGCAAAGAATTTGTCTCTATCCTGTCCTGTTCTTCATTATATGAGGGAGGTCTATTCATTAAGAATTCATTTAAAAATTCATCATCTATGTCATCATTCCCTTCAATCAAATCTATATTATTAGATGTTTATTCTTCAACATTCTTTCTTTTCTCTTTACATTTTTCTCCTTCTTTGGATTCTGCTACCATTACCGGAAACATTCCTGCTCCTTCTGCTACGTCTCTTTTCCACATTTTCATTTGAGCATCCCATTTTGCTTCTGAATATCTACTCACAGTATTTTTGTATTTATTCTGACTCCTATCTCTTTCTCTTTTGTATGCTTCATGTTCCCATTCTTCAAGAGCTTCATACTGCATAGGTCTAGGAGTAGGTCTCAAATCATTCATCTGTCTCCTCAAATTCTCTAGAATTCTAGTATTGAAAGTACCATTATCCGAAAACGCTAAAACACCATCTTGCTCTGTGTATTTCAGCCAATTTTCTAACCAAGTACACGTATGATAACCCCTCTGTAATGTCATATAGGAAGCAGGTGTTCCTTCGGGGGGTACAGGAATCCCTTCTCTAATAGGTATAGGCTCATCTTTGCTAAATAATGTCTTCAACAATTTTATTATTTTCATGGATATTTTATTCTAATTCTAGTCTATATAAGTAAATCTCCAACTATTCTTCTTCCGTATTATGATTTTCTACCACCAACCAGAATCAACTTCACTTGTACAATCCCAGCGCAGTTCACAAAAATCAACCAATACCAGCGCGGCACTTTCTATGACGATTTCACATCAACCGTCCAATACCAGCGTGGCACTTTTGTGACGTCAGTGTAACTCCTACAACTGACCCCCCCTTTACAAAATCAGCGTCAATGTTTTCAAGTCTTAGACAAAACAAACTACATAAAAACCAGCTTGTCTGCTCCACTAAAAGAAAATAATTCGATAGTAATCATGTATTCTAAGAATTCCTTTTGTTTCCAGCAAAATCTCGACCAGTGCGATTTTACCCCTACTCAAGTGAAAAACTCTCTGGACTTCCCCAGATGCGCTTTCCGAAGAGACCCAAATAAGCTCCCACTATTCTTCACTCTCTCAAGATTCCCTGAGCAATACCGACAATACGACCATTGCTCAGCACTGCATCAACAGCAGACAACGCAATTCCGCTTAGTGTATGCCAAACTAAGTCTGCCCTTAGGCTTATCACGGGATCTTAGGCCTACTATGGACCCGTTACTTCAGTTTCTCAAGGTCAACGATGGACCCCAACATATAACATAAAGGTACGTAGTCAATAATCGTCTATCCCTATAAATTCCGTCTTATTCATTACCCAGTATGATTAGTCTAAACTAACCATCCGATGCAACTACCAAAAACTGATGCAGCGGAAGCGGGGAGAAATGTTATTCATCCTCAAAGATATCACTAATTTTATACCAACTAGACTCTTTTATGATTAGCAGTTCGGGCCTATGAGAACTCAATAACCACTTACAACAACATGTCCTCCGATGGATCTTTGGGTAGATCTAATAGGGACTTGGCAATGGAAAGACGGATAATTTTCCCCTCATGATTACCCTAATGAAGGAAATATCTAACTTAATAACAACTGTCATAATATGTACAAATCTATCAAGTCCTCATAATAATGATGACAAACTCTGAATTACTTATCAAGTCACTTGTATCTGTTTTTCAGAATATGAATGGTCAGTACATGAATACATTAGAAACTTTCATTAGTTTCTTCATAAACAAATGTTACAGGTAAATCATTAATATAAGAAACAATTTACATAGAATTCAGCACAATATCAATAACAAGCATTTGAGTTGAGAGAGAGAGAGACAAGAGAGGAAATATTTCTTTGCAAATATCAATATGCAATTTGATATCATACGAACCTAGAGAATTATTGCACAGCGTGCAATGAGAAAGGAAGATAACATATTGGCCAAAAAGGTATAGCTAAGTGCAACATCACCAGCCGATGAAGTGCAAAGATCTCAGGACAGTCTCAGACAGGTTTAGCAAAGACAGCAGCCAGTCAGAGTAGCATAGAGAGAAACAGCAGCGAAGCTCTCCTCTCATAGAACAGCTACTCAAATAATTCTCTTTTTTCACAAATATTTATACTCTAAATATTAATGTCCAATCTCTTAAAAGTATCATTCATAGCTTCTTCTCGTTCTCATTGGTTTTCAAAATAAGGTGACCATCTGACCATACTAGCTCGACAAAGTTCATTGAAGAAAGTCATTGTTAGTTCTAATGAAGTCATCCTTCCCCGGAAGCAGGAAAACATCTCGCAACATTTATCCACATCCTTGTGCACGTTTCGCCGGTTTGTAACTTTCGTCCAACGAGTTTATTCACAGTAAATATTCAAGAGGAAATTCCTTAAGATTAATTTGTGCACAGCTAAACAAACTAACACAGCAATTTAAAACGTGAAGGATAAAACACATTTTCTTCCGAGGCCTACACTTTAAGAAAAGAAAATATCATTCAAGCAAGGTTTTGAGGCCTTCATAGTATTTTGTAATGCATCTCTCTCTACGAAAAATAAAATAAATTTCAGTTAAAACGATAATTTCATAAAAGATCATTACAGCAAAAGAATCATCACTTTTCTATTCAATCCACAAATATTATTCTAATTAGTCTCATTATTAATTAATATGTCTCTTTTACATTACATGTAAAGAAAATAAGCATTTATGCGTAACATTTTCATAAGCATTTTCTATTTATTATTTCCATTTCTCTCTCTCTCGAAAATGTCTTAGTTCACATAAAGAAAGTATATTTATTCATGCTCTCCACACGTTTAATGCTACTTTCATTTTTCTACACGTGTTGTGCTTCATTTTGCACTTTTTCACTAATACTTTCTAACGTGTGCTTTGTTTTGCACTTATTCACTAGAAATGTGTCACCCATGTTAAAAACATTTCACACTATTAGTCATTGTTTTATTAGTAAGACAAAAATGAGATGATTTAATCAAGCAGGATTTTATTTCGCAAAATCATGCTTCATCAGTACTAACACATGTAACTGTTTTTCTTTCCATTACGCAACCTGGAAAATGTAGTTCCAGGTATAGGCAACCCTTCCCCTATACTGCCTTCAAGTGTGCAGGTTTTTAAGGGGGGTTGGGGATTTTTCACCACAATTAACAGACTTCATGCTCACATTTATAAATGGACAGAGGTACCATCTCCTTTGACACCAGCTCCTAAATAACTCTCTGATATTTCTCCATCACATCCGATGGCTGCAATTGCCTTTGATAACAAAGGTGGCAGAGTTACTGCAACTAAATGGCAGGGTGGCAGCAGACTTCAGCCTGACTGTTGTGCCGGACCCCTCGGTCTAGGTCCTATGTCCATACCTGACAACTTGAAGAACAATGCCACAGTGTGAGGAGGGGGCGGGCCTTGTGCAGAGAAGTCCCTATGAGGCACTTTTGAACCCCACCCCGCCCTCAATCTCCCCCCCCAAAAACAAAAGCTTGCTGAGGCTGGTGCCGTCGTCCTGAGTGTTTTCACTCCCCTTAATGGGCGTCGGCAGTTCAAAACCTCAGAAAAAGAGCTGGAAAATCACTATTTACAGTGGTTTTCAGCTCGTTTTCTCTGCCACAGTGTGATATCGGCTCCTCACCGGTGACGTGTGATGGCAGCCGATATCGTGTGTCACACTTTGGCACCGTGTGAGTTGGCAGGTATGATGTCAAATGAAGTGATTACCAATAGCCTGGGAATCTCAAGGCACAATGGTTATCCCTAGGATTATTTATTTCCCTCTGATATACAAACACTCATTGACATATTGGGAATTTGGGGAATTCTCTTGCTGGGACCACACACGGTCTGAGGTTGCTGGTACTGCTAGCATTCTTCCTCCTCACCAAGTCGTGTAAAAATCAGGCAGCACATACCGGCACTTGACATTACATAGCAGGAGTTTGATGACTGGCTGAAAGGGATTGAGTTTGCTGCTAAATGTTATGCTGAATTCCTCCCTTTAGCCCCCACTCTGCACTTTGTGGCAGCAGCTTGACAGAATGTGGTTACTACCTCTCTCCAGCAAACCTTATTTGAGGCCTAAGTGCAGGCGGGTAATTGAAAAGCACTATGAAGCCTCACAAAATTATGCATATATGGCTTTTTATGGCCATTTCACTTGCTACCCTCTTAACCCCTGCACCGATCTCCTTCCCCTACTCCTAAATGTACCATTGCAAAGAACCTGCAATATCTGCCACATTTACCCAGTGCTATGTTCCATCTTGAGCAGAAATGCTTTAAAAATCCCAATTCCATGCATGAGGATCAGATATTTACAGTTACAGGTGGTATATTTGGTGAAGTGAAGCTAAATGGAACTTTGGTTTGGAAAAAGTGTTGTGAATCGGGCCCTTTGAAATTTAGACAAGGCTCGACTCATTTTAGAAATCATTAGACACATCAGCAATTTGGTTGTGAAAAGTTAGGAAAGTAGTTAACCGACATTGGATGTCGTATTATATGACTGGACCATATACCTGCATCCTGTGGTTTGCCATGCAAGACAAGTCTAACCATTTGAAAACATTTTGAAACAAGCTCTCTCTTTAACATCTGGTATATTACATGCTAAATGTTAACATGCATTTTAAGGGAAAATCCTTCCATGACGACCTGTTGAACAGTCTAAGTCATGTTTGGAGGCGTTAGTAATGTAGACATTTGACGTGCCATGCCAACAGTCAAAGCTCTCTACAAAAAGGAGAATTCTTGATGACATTGTCACTTATAATAAAAGTTTAGCGTGGTTGTCGCCTACAATGAGTGTCACAAGCATGCTTTTAGCAAAGTCAATGTCCTTTATGACAATTTGAGGGCATGCTTGTATTATTTGCTTTCACTGGGAGAAAATCCTTTAGAATGATGAACAATATATTTGGCCATTATCATAAGACATGTGCAGGGATAAGACTCCACAACCAGCATGGTGATTGTGCCATCACCATCTTTTTTATCTTAGTCACGGGCTGTTCCTTTGAATGTTTGCTTTTTGATAAAGTAGGTGGGACCATCGCCCCTTTGGACCACTCACATTGCATATCTGGCCATGGTTGGTGTGAACTGCAAATAGAGAGAACCTCCATTGATTCCTACACATGTAGTCCTAAGAGGGTTGCCCCCTTTTGTGCATCTGCAAAAGCAATAGCTAGTGGCAGTGATTATCTTTTTTGGGTGCCTAGATGCATTCTGGGCACTCGCCAACCAACCTTCCTGTACAATTAACACCAGCGTTTGAGCAGATGGGGTCCTATTTGTGTGTTTTAGATAGAAATGGGGGTCTCTAGTTGGCAGAGGTAGGTACCTTTGTCCAAACAGGGACCCTTGCTTCTAGTCAGGGTAAGGGGGATACACACTTTAGATAACCCTGCTCACCCCTGGGTAGCTTGGCACAAGCAGACAGACTTATCCCAAAGGCAATTTGTAAAGTATTTGTACACAAAGCGCACAGTAATACAGTGATAACACCACAAATGGACACCACACCAGTTTAGAAAAATAAAGTGTCTTTATTTAAACTCAACAAGACCAAAACGACAAAAATCCAACATGCATGTAATAAGAATGTGACTTTAAAAAGGTTTCAAACAACTTGGTCCATAGAAATCTATGAATGCGTGATTTCTCACAAAGTATCTGTAGATGCGTCAAAATTCACAAGGCCAAACAGCTGCAGAGATAGGAAGCATCGAGAAAAAAAGAGATGCATCAGTTCCTGAGACCATGGGGAGGCAATGCGACAGTTCTGCTGCACGCAGGAGAAGTGATGCGTCGAATCCGGTCTATAGGGAAAAGTGATGCGTCGATTTCAAGACGGTTTTGGTCCGGGGGATGCGTCGGGAAAACTTGCCGCACAGGTACAATGAGTGGAAATCCGGGATGCGTCAGCGATCGATAGGGCTGCGTCGGTTTCTTCAGCGGCGATCCCTTGATGCGTCGGTTCTTGCAGCGACGACAGGCGCTGTGTTGGTTTCTGCAGCGGCACTGCGATGCATGGAGATTCTTCTCGCACAGCGGTGCTGCAAAACAGCCGCAAGAAGAGCGATGCGCTGATTTTCTTAGTTCTTCAGGTTTCTTCCAGCTCCCAGCAGCAAGCACAGCCTCCAGAGGCCCAGAACTGGAACAGGCACCTCTTGGTAGGCCAGAACTCTCAGCAGCAGAGTTCAGGGGAGATGGGGGTGAAGTCTTTGTGTCCCTGAGACTTCAGAACAGGAGGCCAGCACACACAGGCCCTTGGAGATCTTCTTCAAGCAGGTTCAAAGCAAAATTCCTGTCTTTGTCCTTTCCTTGGCAGAAACAGCAACTGCAGGCCAACCCCACACAGCACACAACAAATGGGCAGTACTCCTACTTGCAGCTCTTCAGCTCTTCTCCTTGGCAAAGGTTCCTCTTGAGTCCAGAAGTAATCTAAACTTCTGGGGTTTTAGGTCTAATACTTATACCCCAAAACGTCTTTGTTGTCTTGATGCAAGGGACTCTAAGCCCAGTCCACAGCAGTTCTGTCCTCTCTGGTGCAGTATGACCACAGGGGTTGGAGACAGCATTGTTGAAAGGAAACAGGCCCTATTCAGGTGCAAGGAAATCTCCTCCCACTACTCTAAATTCAGCCAAGGTCTATTCAGCTCAGCTCTGAGTCATCCAGGAAGGGCCCGCACACCTCAAACACCCCCCCCGTGGCTGTCTACAGTGAATGCACATCCCCAGCCCCTGCTACTCCAAAACCAGACAGTCAATACAGAAACAGGCAGAGGCACACAGAATGGTTAAACAAGAAAATGCCTACTTCCTAAAACTGTTACGCAAACAAATGATGGACGGGATGGTGAATAAATCATGCAATCACCTCCAGTCAAGAGATCTGGGTTAAATCCATCGTTTTTTTGCTCACCATGCCATCCCAGTTTAGACCCAGCCATATGCAAATCAGTCTTGACCCTGTTACTTATGGGAACAGTCAAGCCCAAACTGCCAAGTCAGGTCCTCCCGGGACCGGAAACAAGTATCCTAGGACCAGTTTTGGGGTATTACCCCTCATCAGCCAGGCTAGTTTGAATCCAGTGGCACAGTGAGCAAGGGAACCTGGGCATACCCGTCCCACTTAGCGCAAAAAGTGCTATGCAAACAAATGATGGACAGAATGCTGAATAAATCATGCAATCACCCCCAGTCAAGAGATCTGGGTTAAATCCATTGTTCCCAGTGCACTTTACTCGGGGCTTGCCAGTAAATCAAATATGCCAATCATGGATAACCAATCATGATAACAATTTACACAGAGAGCATATGCACTTTAGCACTTTTCAGCAGTGGTAAAGTGCCCAGAGTCCTGAAACCAACAACAACAGGTCAGGCAAAAATAGGCGGAAGAAGCAAAAAGTGTGGGGATAACCCTGCAAAAAGATCCAAGTCCAACAGTTTTTAATAAAAGTAAAGTTTGTGAACAATATACAATTTTATTGCATTTAACTCTTTTTAAATATTAGATTGTATGCATGCCGTAAAAGCTTTGTGATCCTTACTGGTGCGACTGTCATTGGGGTCACCTGCAATTTATCATGAACAACATTTACTTTGAGTGTGAAAGGGATTTGCATAATAGAGGATAGATGATGCCCACTTAGGACAATCCTTTTCCCCACTTTTGTTTCTTTCATTGCTGCAAGACTGCAGAACATTCTGCAGTGCATTCTGGGTTTTGGGTGTGGGGCTTTCTCTGGAGGAATACACTGACTAAACCTGATTGGTTAGACTTTGAAACTGTGAGATGCTCTTGACATTGGCTGACAGTGTGTATCTGCCCAACTACACATCAGGAATATAAACAGAAACTGCCCAGAAGCTCACAAAACATTGTTTGGACTAAGGGCTTGCATGGACACTGCTGCTCTTGGTAGAGCCAACACAGTGCCCACTTCCTCCTGGATAGCGGTAAGCCTGCGGCCCCACTAAAGCTCTTCCTGCATTCCATGCTGCTGTTACTAACTTGCATGGAACCCCCTGCGCATCCATAGAGGCCTATATCACTTAAGAGATCCTGATCCCTCTCTACTACCCACCACACGACAGAGTTGTAGTCTGCTAAAGGACTAATTTCAATGACAAGTGATGTTTATGAACACCTGAGCCCCTCAAATAACAGAGATGGACTACCAAAGGTATCCACTGCTGCAAGTGCAGATGAGATGGTGGCGACTCTGCCAGGTAAGCACGCCACTCCCTACATTTATTTATAATGCTTTATATAGCGCAAACATGACCCTAGAGGGTGTCAGAGCGCTTTACATTACAATGTACGGAAACGTTAGATGGTTGGGGGTAATATACATACATTCAGTAAACGACATTAAAGTTTCTTATCTTTACCACTATTGTCGCGTCTGTGATTTTGCCAAGCGTGGTGTTGCAGGACCAGACAGTCTAGCTAGCTTTCCAAATCCAAAGACCTTTGAGGTTGGTTAAGAGCTCTGTGTCTTCCTAGGCTAATTGCCCCATGGCACTGGACTCTCAGAGGTCAGCATAACTGCTTGGTGTTCGCAAAGTTGCCACAAACGAACTCTGAGACACCACGCACATACCCTTGATTCTGTAGATGCTATGTTTGTTTTTATTTGTATTGCCGAGGTGTTCATGAACATCTCGGTTTACGAACCTGAATCACATACCAAAGAGTTGCAAAGTGTCCTGTTTGACAGGAAGATTTTAAACAATGGTTTAACCACAATGGCCATAAATGTTCATGGCATTAACAGTATGTGAACCTTGTGTTTCTGAATCTCTGATGCATTTCGGTAGTGCCTTGTCTTTTCCAGTCCAGGTGTGTTCCGAGCTTTGTCAATATTAATTACAAACATTGTACAATGTGGTTAACCAGAGCTTTTGTTTCATTATTATGTAACGCCTCACATCTGCTTTACCCTATAGCCAGTACCACATGAGCTTATTGCTTTCATAGTGAGATTTTTAATTCTGGGATCAATATTGTGTTACAGTGATTATCTTGTATTGCGTTCTGTGCTTTTCAGTGATTTGTTTCTATTGTAAAGTAAAAGGTGTATGAGATAATATTAAAAGTGCTGTCAACAAACACAATCTTGGCGGTACAATTATACGTCATTGTCCTTGTGATAACTGTGTTTCACCGTATGCCCCTCGTATGTCCCTTGAGGCTTGTGATGCTCACTCACATATACCAAAGAGGGTCAAGGATGATTAAGTGAGACCCACCTTCTGATGTGGACTGAGTACATTGAGCACTGATTGCTAGAGTCCCTAAGCTTTCTTCCTTTAAGAGCGCCCACTGGCTGCTGGAAAGATGGCCTGACAACCAGTTTTCTTGAAACCAAATACTCAATTTCTTTTTTTACTTTTATTTTACTCCCAATCTACTCTATGTATTTACATTTCCAATCCTGCCACAGATACACTGGAAAATGAACCACAAGCCGGGGCGCCCAATGAATTTACCATCAGCTAACTAGCATTCAACATTATTGATCTCTGGGGTGCAGCATTAATGGATAGCCTTCTGTGATTTTGCTCGTATTGCCTGCTTTTATTTTCCTACATCGATATTATTGCACATGGTTATAGGCCATTTAACAGTGATTTATTAAATATAATATGCATCATGTAGTGAAGCCATCAACTCTCCAGAGCACGGTGTTCACTGACTCACTGCTTGCTGGGTGGGTCTTGATTGTTTTTTTCTTTGGAATTAAAAAAATAACATTGAAAACAACATCCATCTTTTACACCACGAAGAACACATAATTAATTAGCTTCTAAGAGGGTTGTGCTCCCATTTTGTTAAGCAATAAATGAAATACACACAAGAGAAATTGCAGTTCTCACCCCAGATTATAGCAACTTTCCAGAATCTGCAATGGCTACAGTATAATCCTCTTTTTTCAGGTCAGTCAGCACTCTTAGAATTCTTCCATAGACGTTCCAGACCTTATCAAACACTTTTACTGGCATATGTTATCTTCATTTTAACTCTGATTGAGGACAAAGCATCCAATTTCCTTTCACAAATGTAGATATTAATTAAAGACTAATTTTGACTAACTCGGTGAACAAGAGTCTGTACCAGCTTCGTCGTGCATATACAGAATGGGATTCGGCGGCGTTTTGCTGATATCTGCCCCATCTGTGCACCGATATGTCTGATCGCCAAGGTATTTGACAATATACTAGATTGCCACGGCTCACTCAGCCAAGATTGACTTTAAAAAAACAGTCTGGCTGAGGTTATGCTGTTCCCTGCATGGCACGGAGAGGGTCGACTATGCACTCCTCCTGTACTCTCATGGCTGCCAGATTTAGCTGTTTGGTTTGGCTTCCCTTGGAGTTCTTGCTGTCTTTCATTACCTGCTGTGCAATGACTATCTGGCAGCGGGCGCTCCCTTATGTCTCGCTGCAGAGTGGCATTGTGGAATTCTGCAGCATCCTCTCAATCGCTGCTTTTGGCTGACTTTCGGTGAAGGTAGTGATTGTATCTTTCCCATACGTAAGGGCCTTTTCTACCTAAGGCGGCTGAAGAAGCCGCTGAAAACCATAGACAAAGAGCGTCAATGTGGCCCCGGAGCCCCTGCTGGCAGAAACCCAGCTGGCATCACCGCTGGCACTTGATACCAGTGTGATACCGAGATCTTTCCCCATAGCTTAGTCTGGATTCTGACGTTTGTGTGCAACCTCAGAGTACCACAAGATAATTATTACTTTATTGCAATATATGTATGCTACAGTATTTCTACAGCTCAAACCTAGCCAAAAGGCAGAGGAGCCCAGTCACAGAGAATGTGGCATTACAATGATTTTGCGCTGTGTTTGGTTTTCTATCACCGCTTTCATGACTTCACCAACGTCCAGTATGCTAGAGCAATTCAAGGGACCAAATTGTATGCATTTTTACAAAACCATTAATAAATGGTACCCTTAGAAACACACTGAGGCAGGGAACATTTTGTTGAATAAAGGGTTGGCGCCTGGCCAAGGAAATCAAGGCCAGGAGTGAGCCATCTCAGGCACATGAATAAAATGCCATGCTCTGCCATGAACCCATTACTCTAGCAATTATATATATGCACGCGCTTACAATTCCTTATTTCAAATAATCTTCCTAAAGCGTTTACGAAACAGTGGGACCCACTCGAGGCGGCTCTGTGACCACTTCAACCCCAGGCCTCAGCTCAGCTCCCGCCATTGTCTCTCTGGGGCACATCTTGGAACGGAGAGGGCTGGACAATGGCCAGCGTGCTGCGCGTGCCTGACGGCTATTCAAAGACGCCACGTCTACGCCATCTGAGTAGAAGCGAATACCAACAATTGCACGAGGTGGATAATCCGCGCGCTCCATTCATTGAAAAAAGAGGAGCAGGTCAACGGAATGCGGATCCGACGGTGTGAAACAATTCCAAGCTCTGTTCATGAAACGGTATCACTCACCGGACACTGATACTGTCAAACATACAGTAAAACAAGAAAACACGCGTGTCGGTGTAAGGAGGCAGTAACGACCATTCTGAAACAATATACCTTTTTTTATTACGTCTGCTCATGGTATACGTATGAACCGTGGCTCGTGGCAGCCCATTCACTTTCCACAGTACCATATTCATGTGCAGTGCTTGGTAAATTCTGTGATCGACTTAAACACATCCCTGTGGCTGCGTGCATTTAGTTACAATGCTGCCTTTCTTGCCGGGCAATCACCGGAAAGAGACTGTTTGATGAATCTAATACAGTCTATCGTCTTATGCTTCTCTCGGTACCATCCTCTTGCCCATGGACCCTGCCAAGCACTTCGATGTACTGTCAGCACCCGACATAAGTAAAAGGAAGCTTGTGAGTCCCAGAGCTATGGGGTTGTGTAGGCCTATGCGACACACTGCACTTGTTTCAATAAAAGTAGACGTAGAAAAGAGCCTAAGGTATAATGGAGAACAGACCTAGAACTAAAAGATGACTTGGACAATAGAATTAGGTCAAAATTAAGGGATTGTAGTGTTTTCTGATTCATGATGGCTAAACAAACATCACTATTTTCCATGAATCTATTCGACATACTTGATTGTAGAGAGAGACTATTTACCCCTCGGGTTTTAAACTTACAAGTTAGTATCAGGCCGGTGCCCAAAGTACATGATTTACATGTAATTTCTTTACACCCATGCCTCCCCAGAACGATTACATTGCCCCATTGTGAGAACGTGTTTAAAACAATATACACAGCTCATTCAATAAGCTAGGAATAACGAAGTTACTGGAATTGCAGATTAAAACATCTTTTATGTGTAACTGACTTCTGTGCCCCATAAACCGCGTGACTTTACATTTAGGAATGATAGACAGCTCGTGAGGAATATAATAGTTTAAATGTAGTTGATAAGGTAACAATATTCTATATATTATCAAAACAGCAGTGTTATTCTATTTTGAATAATTATGTAGGTACCTTATAGTTAGGAAAATGTTGCCGCATTTACAAAGACTGGGGGCCTGATTCACAAAGGTAAACTTACACTTTTGTGTATATTTTTTGTTGGTATTCACAAACTACGGGTTTAATTTTACTATTAGTAATTTTACAGCTGCGGATACTCTGCACTCGTGGCGGAGACCCCACATATAAAAAGATAGGCCTGTCTTACTCTTTTTATGTGCAGGGTTCTACACCTCACCGCGGAGTCTCTGCAGTCGTAAAATTACTAGTATTAAATTCAACTCGTAGTGTGTGAATACCAAAAAATGAGTAAACGTACACACAAGTGTAAGTTTACCTTTGTGAATCAGGCCCACCCTTTTGTTCTTGGAAAGCCCAGTTGGAAGGCCGCTACCATAGAACGTGGCTATTTTTCTACATGATGCATTTCATTGCTCTTTCTTCTCTGAATTTCAGCCAATTACAACTGCAGAGCAGCACCGGGGATTCCAGAGGTGAGTTAACGTGCAACAAATGAATGAACATTCTCTTGAGCACTGCCTCCTCATGAGCAGTGGAGTGGGGCACTGCCCCACTGCAGGAACGGCGTGTAATCGGATTCACAACATCCAGTGAGCTAGGAGTACTCATAACAATGCACCTCAGTTGTTGACTTGATGCATCACTATATCTTACTGAGCCGTAGGTCTTATAGAGCAAGTGTTTACACGGGCTCAGGACTCTGAGGACCCTCTGGGTGGCTTTATCATGCAGTTGAAAGAGTTAAAGAAATGATTCACAAAAGCATTTTTGAGTTAAGGAAATAGTACTCTGGGGGTACACATTTATGTACATTTACATGCTTTTTTAAATCACCCCAAAATGTCCTGCTCCTCATTAGTAAAAGTGCAAAGAGGGCAGAGTCCTTTCTATTTGCACTAATTATATATGAATATTACCTGAATATTCTCATTTTAGATATTTTAGGGATAATTCACAAAGGCATTTAAGAATGAATAAAACAGTACTACAGAGTGCTAATTTATGTACTCCAAACACAATAAGAAAGGTCCACCAATTTTGTATATAATTATAAACTAACATTGGTACTCCGGTTTGAAGCATTTATTACACTCTGTAAAGTTAGGGCAAGCATGGCAGCGTGTCTTCAGCGCCTAGTCACTTTCGGGTAGTAGAGCGCTCTACAAATCTCTATTTCATTTCATATGGCTGTATTTTGTTTTTTGAAAGAGCAGCTGCACACAAGCTAAATGGAAACATGGATATTTTACTCTGAGTGGAGTATGGTTTGCACCTCATTGCATTTTTATCTTTGATTTTTGGTCCACTCTCAGCTAACAGTAGAATGGGAGAATCCACTGGTGAGTCAGGACTCGCGAGGAGCCGGGTGATGAGGTGGTTCATGATTTGAAAGTGGCACGGGGGACGGGAGAGGTCTTTGATATGAGATGGCATCCTGAGTGTCATTTAGGTCCTCAGAGTATCGTTTTGAGACGAAGCACCATATGCATGATCCATGGGTGGCCCTGTAGAATCATAACTCTTTGCTTATATATCAGAGTCTCTCAGTTATGATTGCACAGATGATGAGTTATGGGTATTACATTCAGCTATTCATGTGTGCGTAAATTAACCATTGGCTATATAACAATTATATTAACATCTACCTAGCAACGCGGACATTGCCATTAAACAAGAACGTTTGAGCATACAGTTTGTCTTATAAAAAAAGGAGACTCCATTGAGATGACATAATAATTTGTATAGGATCCAAAAAGATATACAGCAGTAATATATCTGTACATACAAGCCTTTAGAAGGTCTTGTAGCAGTTTCTGTAATTAGGATAGAATTATATAGGCTATGAGGGTATGGGATGGAATGGGAGGGATACAATGTGTTGGCATAGGATAGGATAGGATAGATTAGGATAGGATAGGATAGGACAGGACAGGATACATTAGGGTGGGATGGGATGGGTATGTTATGTGATGTGACAGGATAATATAAGAAATGATAGGATGGGATATAATGGAACAGTATAGAATGGGATGGGGCAGAATGGGAGAGGAGAGAATGTATTGGGATGGGCTGAGGATAGGCTAGACTAGGGTATAATGGGACGAGATGGGATGGAATAGAAATTGGAAAAGGTGACATAATTGTCTCTAGCACTTAAATAATAGGTGCTATTTTCACCCACCTCAACAAAAGTCATTTAATTTAACTTGGTGAGTGCTGAGATTAAAACCTGTGACGGTTAGGCTTCTAGGAAGGCCGTTCATCCACTGCGGTACTTCAGTGGCTAATGAGCAGATGGCATCGGCCAATGCTCCAAGGCGGACACGTCTGCTCCTGTAGCACGCTCCAATTTGAGTACATATGGCAACTTTCCAAACAGGCTTTTATGTTCGCTCTAATTTTAGTATAGCTGTATATATTTTTTTCCAATTCTGGCCTCATCCTAAAATATTGCATAGGAATAAGTGAGGGTGAATATGAATTTAGGCGCTTTGAGAATGCTGTCTCGTCTCAAATCGGAGCACTGGACACCGACGCTCAGCAGGTGGATACCGGTGAGAAGTACTCCTGCTGCCCATCTATACTCTCGGATTACACTGAATAGATAACGGTGACGATGCTAAGAACGGAGCTGGGATATTTAACGATATAACATGATTTAAACGTCACAATGAGTTATTTGATACTAGTCTTGTGTAGCATTTAACTCAATTTTGCACCAAATCCTCCCAATAATTAAAGAGTTTCATTCATCAACAGCACCACTTTGTAATGAAAGAAAAAACAACACTTGCACATACACAAACGGGAAGTAAAGATGTTTCTTCGCTGTCTAATGTCATATGCTTCCATTTTCAAAGGGGGTCGACGTTCAGCTACATTTCTGTGTTATTAGAGGACTGTTATACGAGCAAGTTCAGGTCTTGTGGGCTTTCTAAACGTGCCGGATAGACTTTCCTAATCCAGAATACAATAGTTTCTATAAAAAACAGACTACCTGCTGAGTAAAGGATATTGGAAAAAGGAGCATTTGCACTGCATTCCAATAACGGGCGGGATAATAACTATACCCCCACATTCAAATAACCTTCCAATAATAATGAGATGGGGCTTCTGCGCCAACATTCCTATAAAGGCAAAAAAGGGTCTCTCAAATATTTATAGAAGCACCGATAAGGCTCCTGCCCCATACTCCCATGAGGGTGAGGAAAGGAATTTTCTCCCCACATTCCTATAAAGGTGTGGATATGACCTCACTCCCACATAGAAACAATGATGGAGCCTGGACCTCCATCCTTATATTCCAATAAAGAGGTGGATAGGACGTCTGTCTCCCACGTCCCTATACTAGTAGGCATAAGCCCCCATATTCCTGTAAAGCTGAGGGTAGGACATCTTTCCCACACATCTATATTAGCAGGAATAGGGCCTCGGTCCCCACGGGGATAGGATATTTTCCCCACAGTCCTATAATGGTGGTGATAGGATTTCTGTCTCACATTCCAATAAAGGCGTGTGTATGCTCTCTGTAACCACATTTCAGTTTTTCTCCTCTGTCTCTCCGACTTTTAATTAAACCCTAAAAAGGAGCAACAGGCTTAAAGCATTGAAACAGTTCTACCAGATGCAATATACCCTCTCCCTCAATATAGGCCTGGACTGGTGTTTAGGACCTTGCACGTTTCCTCTTTGCATCCTTATCAGGACTTCTCCTCCAATGTTGCCACTTACTCCTGAATTACCACCATATAATAATGTCATTCATAATGTGAAGATATGAGAAGAAACAACTACCATTAAGAAGAAACACATGAGTTTGAAGTAAAGAAAATGTGCTATTTGAAGACCCAACGCAGAAGAAAGCAGATGATGCCTGACACTTTCCAAAAATGTGAACCTTTTAATACGTCTAAAAAGGAGCTCTAGGCACATCCTTCAGGTTACTCATAACACTGACTACGCTGGTAGAATAGAAACCATGTTCCAATTATTCTAAAGCAGTTACTTCCATTCCAACAAACTAAAAATCTTGGTTTGACAAAGCAAGTCAACTCAGCATGTCAGTTACAGCCCTCTTAGAGCAGCTTTGAATACAAGTTGGAGACCTTCGAACCAGTAAAGACCCAACAGCCAGATCTGGACATGTCATAACCATTTGTGGACTCTTTATGCATTGTGTATTCACAGAAAGCAGATCAAACCAACAGTTCTCGAAACACTTCAAATTGGTATCAAGACTATGACCTGTATTGATTCTCCGAAGCTTAGCCCTGAGTAGCGGAAAAGTGCCTGAAAAGATTATCATATTTACCTCAGCCTTAGAACCAGACATATGTCCCTGAAGTTGACTGACACAAAAAGCTGAGAAGGATTTCTGCAACTCTCACATTACTCAAGTTGTTTTGGTAAATATGCTAATTTGTTCACAGAATTGGAACTATTCTTCTTACGTTGGGTCACTGGTTTTTAAAAGCCAATGATCATCTCAGCAGTGCACTACAGAGAGATAAGGTAAGGTGTGTTTTGGACAGCTATGCAGGTGCGTCCAGATGTTGGGCATGGCACACATTTTTAAGGGCCTAGCAGGGACAGGCTGTCCATATAGCTACTCTGGATTTTCCCGGTGGGCTGCAGGCTTCGGGTTGCTTTAATAGCAGGGTGGGCTGCCATGACCCTGCCATGACCCAACCATGCCCCAACGGTCCCATTTTGGCAGCAGCTTCCTTCATTAGGATTGCCAGGGCTGGTTTTGGTTTCCAGTTCAGCCCTGGGGACCGTGACTATTTTTCATCATCAAACTTTGAACCAGAATAAGAGAAAGGAAGGCAGAAAAGGGAAGAGAAAGATAGGAAAACAGTGACAAAGGGAGAAAGCAGTGCTGAAAATGATTCTGCAAGAGTATATATATATATATATATATATATATATTTTTTTTTTTTTTTTTTTTTGAGAGAGAGAGAGAGAAAGAGAGAGAGAGAGAGAGTCGTTCGTATTTTTACAGGAAGCAAAACTCAGTTCATTTAGGTATAAGAAAAAGATTAAAAAGCAGTGAAATATTACTTCATGAAAGATATCCCTACCCTTTGTATTTAAATAATGTATAGTCTCTAAATGTCTATATATGTAGCACGGTCTGCTTATGAAGTTGCATACATGAATCACGCAATGACTACAGAAAAATGCAATATTCCCTGAATGATTTTATCACACAACAACAAATTTCCAATACACAGAAAAGACAGCAAAGACTTTTTTTATTGTTCATCTTATCTTTTTTCTCCTGCATTTAATAAATATTGAAAAACGACTTGTGTTTACAATATATAGTACACATATACATTACATATATACTTCTGTTCATTTGGCACAGCTTGTGTGCGGTAAATAGTGTTCTGAACTGTTTTCCACATCTGAAGTAAAGCAGCTTCCTAGTGTGGCCTACTCCTCAAGCGGAAAATGAAAACACAACCGAAGCAAAAATAAAAACACAACACGTACCAGGAAATAAAAAATATCACTGCAAAACAGATATGCTTCATACGTGGGGGCATGTACATTTCATTGCTTCAAAAATATAGAGTGTAAAACACGAGTGAACATTTCCCTAACAAACCTGTACACGAAAGTATAGAATGATACAAAAATTCAATCACAAAATAGTATTTTAGGATCAGGGTCTCAACCCAGTTTAGTGACATAATTTAGTAAAATACTACTACCCTCGGTCAAATGTTCAGAACATTAATAGCAACTGTTAGGCCATCAGTGATCAATCATTTCACATTTAAAAAATTGCATAGTATTTTAAATATATTTATATTTATATATATATATTTATATGTATATTGCTGCATTCTGGGTAATGCGTATTCTAACCCACCCCCCTATTCAAGATATTGTGAAGCAGATGCCACAACATTAAATTCAGGGCAGAGGTGAAATGGGATCGATTTTAATTTAATGTCCTTGTGTATACTTAATGAAACTCTCGCTGTTGTCAAAATACATAATTCTACACAGGTCGCACGCATGCACTGTCGCCTAATCATTGCACAATCAAAAAAAAGACATTGACTCGGTACTGCGCGCGCCCTCTTATCCCGCCACATTGTGTAGGCCAAGACTATTCGGCAAATCAAACGCGAACAAAAGAGGCCTTCATTGTACCAACAGAACCACGGTGTTTACAGACAATATGGGGAGGATGGCGAATTACTCGTGAGAGGTTTCCTTGCATTACAGCAGGGAGGGAACTACACTACAAGAGTTGAAATACACGTCAGAGACCGCGGAAAACACAAGCACCTCAAATTGAGCCGTGCCAATTACTCGCCAAATCGCATCTGCTTTATCTTAATTAGACACAGAGGCAATTGACCGCTGTTTATTTTCATTTTCCTCATTAATTATGAAAAACTGCATTTAAATCGTCTTGCATGGAGAGAGGCTGGCCACGCAGATGGAAGTCATAAGGAAAGTGGCTGTCTGTAGGCAACCGGAACATGGGGCCCTGTCCGAGGGGTCCCCTGGCAGGCATTGCACAGTAATGCATGCCATAATTGTAATTTTTGCCGTAGTCCATGGCCTCTTCTTGCTTCAGGGAAAATATGCCATTATAGTTCATTGAAGGGGGGCTCAGGGGGCTTTCGAACTGTGGGCTGGAGCATTCTGGGGAAGTGCTCTCGTAGAAAGACTCATAGGCGCTGCAGTAATTGTAGGGTTTCATGGACTTGGAGTTATCAAGTGTTCCATGCCCTGGGGGAGTGCCGAGGTCAGGGCTGTGGTAGGGAGGGTATATGGTGGGGTACGGAGACCTCGTATGATGGCCCGTGTCTCCACCCTGGCCCATCAGGAAACTCCGGGCATTCAGCTGTAGGCAACCTGCCACCAAGTTTGTAGTTGGCTGGGAGAGACCTTTACAAAGGTTTTGGACAAAGGTGAGCAGATCAGGTCTCTTGCCAATCCTCAGGATTTCAGAAAGAGCCCAAATATAGTTTTTGGCTAGCCTTAAAGTCTCTATTTTGGAAAGTTTTTGAGTTTTGGAGTAACATGGTACCACCTTCCTTAAATTGTCCAAGGCATCATTCAGGCCATGCATTCTACCCCTTTCTCTGGCATTGGCTTCATTTCTCCTTATTTTAATCCTCTCCACTCTTATCTTGGTCATCTTCTTTTTCCTGGGCCCCCTCCTCCTGGGCAAACCATTCTCATCTTCCTCCTCCTTGTCTTCTTCCTCGTCTTCTTGCTCACTTTCTTCCTCCGGAGACCGCCTGATGTTTTTCCCTCGTACAACAATCTGCTTGGTGCAGCTTTCAGGTTTCTTCACTTGCTTCTGCTCTTCGCTTTCACGGGGAAACTTTCGGCAGATCTGGGATTCAGGCAGAACGACAGACTCATCAAACGGAAGAGTCAACATGGCTGCTTAAGCTGAAATTACCTGAAAGAAGGGCCAAGACAATGTTCGAAAAGGATTATATTAGCAGCATGTTTAGACCAAATGCATATATCCAATAAGCAAATTATGATTTAAATACTACTCCTTAAACAGTCTGTCTGTCTAGCCACCTGTCTATCTGTCCATCAGACTTCCTAACTATCCACTCATCTACTGATCTATCAAACTATCATCAAAGTATCTATCTATCTATCTATCTATCAATCTATCAGTAGCGGTCGGTGGTCGGAGTGCCGCCGGGAGCTGACGTGGGGCGGGGAGGGGCAGGGTGGGGGGTAGTAAACTACGGATTACGGGCGATTACAGGTAAGTACACATATAAATAAATAAAACGAATTTCGTTTCTCGCGCTGCATCGCCAAATGTGATGCAGCGCGAGAAACGAAATTTGTTTTATTTATTTATATGTGTACTTACCTGTAATCGCCCGTAATCCGTAGTTTACTACCCTGCCCCTCCCCCGCCCCACGTCAGCGCCCGGCGGCACTCCCACCACCGACCGCTACTGCTATCTATCTATCTATCTATCTATCTATCTATCTATCTATCTATCTATCTATCTATCTATCTATCTATCTAGTCATTCACTTATCAAGCACATTATTAATTTACCTATATATACATCCATGCATCCTTTGAGCTATGAGTTCATTTGTATACACACTAATATATGTGATAAACACCTATGTGCCAAAAAAAACACATAGATGTGAAAACATACCGTATTTACATATTCTGGGCACTTACACAATGAAGAGATGCCCTACCACATGTGGTATTACAATATCTTTTTACTTGGGTAGGCATTGTTTTCTACATGGGTAAGCAGGTCTTCAGGTCTTACCATGCCACTGAACTCATTGGCATAGAACAGGTGCCTTACTACCTTATAGCGCAGTATAGGGAAAATTCACAAAGTCATATTGGAGTACGTAAAGTAGGACTCCTGTTCTACTCTTTTATGTACTTGCACATGCCTTTGTGAATTGGCCACAACCGTATATAGGGCGGGAGTATTCTGAGAAAATTCATATACAATTAGTACTGTGTGCACCCTGAATATATCAACCCCAGAATATCTAGGGGGCACAGTATCAAGGACAAAATATCCCAAAACAATATTGATGGGTAAGTAAGTCTAGATTTTCTATGGCTAACTCTACATATTTGTACCTATGCAGGACATATATCTTCAAGGTACGCAGATGTGGAGTTAAAGGATTACATCTATACTTCCCTATGTGCACTTACCTTTCGATATTTGTCCCTCTATATTCTGTCTTCGATGCTCTTGTAACAGGACATTCTGGGGTCGATATTCAGTAGTGTAATCAATTAGTACAAACACAAAGGACTGTGCCTTCTTCAGACTTTTAATGATACCGAGTTCGACATCTTGGGCCCATTCACAAAGATACGTTAGGATGTGTGAGAGATTACTATAGAAATATTACTTCCCACACTGAAAAATACTTTATCGAATCGCCCCTATAGAAGAGACTAAATACCCACACACATATACTCACCTGTAAATATACTGACGTTCACGCACTCTGACAAATATAAAAAAAATCAACATATGCATTTCTTTACATGCATGTAGTCACCGAAATATATTTACACTTCTTGTTTTGAACAAACACCGCAATTGAATTAACAATTTAAATAAAATGACTGAGCATAAATGCTCATGGTTCGTCCTTTAATAATGTTCGTTAATTTAACTGCAAAACGAAGTCGAAGGCTTCACGCGAGAAGCCAAGACGCAGCCAGGGTGGATGCCGGGAGCGCGCGCTGATCACCAGCCAAGGGAGCGCAACGCCAGCGCGTGGCTTGGGGTTTAACGAATGCAGAATTTAATTTGTCTAATTCCACTGGGGCTGGCGGGAAGAGCGCGGGGACAAGAGGTAGCGGTACTCACAGATTCCTACAATGTGACAGACTAGCAGGTGGGCTGCTTCAGGAGAATGGCCGCGCGCCCTTCCTGTGAAGTGCGCGAACCCTTGCTGTCAAAAGTCACTGGTCTAGAAACGTGAAATAAGTACAAATCTTTAAGGGCAACCTGAAATGTCAGGCTCGTTGCCTGTATAGTGTAACTATGTCATGCCCATGTAGTACATGTTCATGTTCTGGAACGAGAGCGGCTGTGGCATTCTCCTGGCATGGCATTCGTTCGAAAAGCGTAGAAGGGTCTCCTTTTCTACAGCATAAAGGAGATTTCCCAAATTAAACAAGAGTGAAAAAGCTCCTTCGTTTTGCTACATATGAGCAACTGAAGTCATATTTCTTTCAGCATTTTGACAGGAAGCAACAGCGCTTTCCCTCCAGCTAAAAAAATGGCAGTAACATTCATAAAATATCACTTTTATTTGGCAAATGCACATGTAAAATATTCATCTACATTATTTTATTTCTATTTCTCGTCCTTTTTCTCGTTCTTTTTTCTATTTCTCTTTCTTTTTACTCTTTTCTTTCTTTTTTCCCTTCGCCGGCTCCAGTTTCACCCTTTCTCTTGCTTTTTCTGCGTGACGGAGAAATAGCCGCCTTGTGATATACAACCGGCCCTTAAGAATAGGCAGTAGAACAGACCCCATTGTGCATCTTCAGTGACAAAAAAAAAAATCGGTCTCAATGCTGTCCCTGAGCCATGTCCATTCACTAGCCGCGTTACAGAATGCCAACGAGAGCCTGCCATCACATCAAAGGGAAGGAAGCGTTGGGCAAAGTTATGTGGAGTCACACGTCCACAGTGCAAGCATGCATGCCCGCCCTCACTCTCTTCAAAAGCAAGGATACACAGAAATATTCAAATGCAAATACACAATCACTTGGCTCCCACGTACAAACAAACTTTTAAATATTTACCTTAAGGTTTAAATTTCTCTCAAAAATCAGTTTCCATTTTTTCCCGTCCCTTTCCAAGTCTGCGTCTCGGAGTGTCGCGTCGTCTCCTGGAGTCTAGATCTGCGCGTAGCTGCACTATCGCATTGATCTCCAAAAAGTGACATTGATGCCAACTGCCAGAGCTGGTACCCATGCCATCTGCTAGTGACGTTGCAGGGCAGAGAGCGTCACGTGCTTCTCTCTCCTGGGACCCTCGTTCTGCACTGATCATCTGGCATCCTTGTAAGTGGGTACCAGCATTAATGTATCAACACAGAAGGTTAGACTGATAGAAGGGGAAAAAAAGCAACCCGCACCAAGATTTCACGTAGCGGGGCTGCATCTTAACTGCGAAGAAGGCGCTCCAAAGGGGCAGGGAAGCAGAAAAGGATGCCATTGCACAGGGAAAGCATGCCTACAAGCACGAGTGCGCCTAGGAAAAATTAAAACAAGGAAATAAATACATTTGTAGGGAAAAGTCCAACCCATGGCAGTTTTGATAGGAAAAAGCTGAGGTTACATTAAAATAATATTAAAAAATGTCACATTTCTATTTTTTTTTTTACACATGAATTTTGACATCATTACCGTTAAGCATTCGTTTTCATGTATTTCATGGAAAGCAATGTTTAAGGGCACTTGGTACAATACATTGTCTTTCCAAATTGTTCGTAACCTCTTTCTAAAACACTTAATGTACATATTTGATCAATATTCTCAAAGAATTACAAAGGTTCCCTGTAGGAAAGCTTGACGTTAGAGACGAGCGATTCTAAACGTAAGTCTGAAAAAATATTAACATTAGTATTAATATATGTATATTTAATTATTTCCTTAAAATATATACCTTCGTATACACGCGCACACCCTGATTAATTCTGCAATTATTCGCATAAAAAGTAACACATTTTCTGAGGATGTTATTTTTAAATTGGTTTAACAGCTTCCAGTAGGAGCTGCTTTT
Organism: Calotriton arnoldi; assembly: GCA_963921515.1. Taxonomy (NCBI): domain Eukaryota; kingdom Metazoa; phylum Chordata; class Amphibia; order Caudata; family Salamandridae; genus Calotriton; species Calotriton arnoldi. Next base: position 337,176 of record CAWUFW010014026.1, read on the forward strand.
TCATTGCATTCCATACAGAGCTCTGGGAACATTTCCTTCTCAGGTTTTTGTCTGTCTGTCTCACCTCTCGCTCTATCACGCTCTCTCTCACTCTCCTCCTCCTACCCCCTCCTTTCCCGAGTAATTTGCCTTCAGCGCATCCCATGGCATGTGCCCTCTTCAGCCTGTTTTTTAATGCTTCCATCTGCTCCCCTATGCTTTGTATTTTGTCGTTGCCTTTTGTTTTTCCTCCCTGTCTTGACTGTATAATCCACCACCCTCTTTTAATTTTATCATTTCTTTTATTGTCAACCCATTCATATCCCACAGGGAAGTGTTAACTAAAGCTGAACGGCATCGCAATGTATGCGGGGCCCTACGACAGTAGTTCAGCGAAAGATACAGAGCATCAGCTTTGAAAAGCCCACCACAGCAGCATTGGTACTGCCAGTGAGATTGTGCTGGCTCCCAAGCATCATTGGTACTGCCAGTGAGATTGTGCTGGCTCCCACAGCATCATTGGTACTGCCAGTGAGATTGTGCTGGCTCCCACAGCATCATTGGTACTGCCAGTGAGATTGTGCTGGCTCCCACAGCATCATTGGTACTGCCAGTGAGATTGTGCTGGGTCCCACATGGCTCCCACAGCATCATTGGTGCTGCCAGTGAGATTGTGCTGGCTTCCACAGCAGCATTGGTACTGCCAGTGAGATTGTGCTGGCTCCCAAGCATCATTGGTACTGCCAGTGAGATTGTGCTGGCTCCCAAGCATCATTGGTACTGCCAGTGAGATTGTGCTGGCTCCCAAGCATCATTGGTACTGCCAGTGAGATTGTGCTGGCTCCCACAGCAGCATTGGTACTGCCAGTGAGATTGTGCTGGCTCCCCCAGCATCATTGGCACTGCCAGTGAGATTGTGCTGGCTCCCACAGCATCATTGGTACTGCCAGTGAGATTGTGCTGGCTCCCACAGCAGCATTGGTACTGCCAGTGAGATTGTGCTGGCTCCCCCAGCATCATTGGTACTGCCAGTGAGATTGTGCTGGCTCCCACAGCATCATTGGTACTGCCAGTGAGATTGTGCTGGCTCCCAAGCATCATTGGTACTGCCAGTGAGATTGTGCTGGCTCCCACAGCATCATTGGTACTGCCAGTGAGATTGTGCTGGCTCCCAAGCATCATTGGTACTGCCAGTGAGATTTTGCTGGCTCCCACAGCATCACTGGTACTGCCAGTGAGATTGTGCTGGGTCCCACATGGCTCCCACAGCATCATTGGTACTGCCAGTGAGATTGTGCTGGCTCCCACAGCATCATTGGTACTGCCAGTGAGATTGTGCTGGCTCCCACAGCAGCATTGATACTGCCAGTGAGATTGTGCTGGCTCCCACAGCAGCATTGGTACTGCCAGTGAGATTGTGCTGGCTCCCACAGCATCATTGGTACTGCCAGTGAGATTGTGCTGGCTCCCAAGTATCTAACTGATTCTTGCGTATTTTGACTATTGTGCACATTGCATTTCAATACCTTCTCCAATTAACTGCAATTTCCTACCAATTTACTATATATTTTAGCAGTTAATATTGTCTTCATACACTGTTCGCAGCACAATTTTTGCATTCTGCTTCGAATTGTCCCACCCTGTGCTTTGCGAAAGATGCTCTAAACCCTTGCACCGCAAAGGGTATTTTCACAAAAAAGTTGAAACCCACCTCCGATCTAAAAAAATGAATGAGACAGGAATTGAAATGCGACTTCTTGGGAAGAACAGACAATGCTGGGATGGATTGCCTTTGTGTTGTTTCTTTGGTCCCGTGGGCCATGATGGGCCAAAAAAAACAGCCAACACCCTTGTTCTGTTAAGCTGGCCCATCTGGCTGTGCGGGCTGCCAGACTGCCGGAAGTGCTGGATGAAGGTCTGCATGGGGCAGCAGAGCTACACCCTAGCCTTTGAATTAGCAATGGGCCTGCAAAATGCTCTGTGTCATTTCATCAGACTCAGGGCCGGCTTTAGTGCTGGTGGCGCCCCGTGCCACAATGATTGTTGGCGCCCCCCCAGTTTCCTCCGTCTCTGCGGATTACCTCACCACCACCCTTTAACAGTGCCCCCTAAGTCTCCATAACCACTCTCTCTTACATGCATTTCTTTTGCTTTATAGCACCACTCACACCAGTTTAGAGTGTCAGAGCACTTTACATCACAGGCACATTATACAGAGACAATGATTCATATGTGTGTAGATCAGCCTATTGGAAGTGTTACATAAGAGAGGGGACAACAAGGTGTAGGAGTTGCGTCATCTATACTGGTAGACAGTATAGTTTAAGAGTGCTTGGTCTGGAGAAGCATAAACACAGAATTTGAAACGTAACACAGCGGTTGCTGCTTTTTGATGACAGTTAAAATTTATATTAGGATTTTAACCTATAAACTGCAAGTAACAAAAGAATCTCTCTGACAAAAGCAGTAACCCACTGAACTAGGTACATTATATGCACTTTGTGATCTGCATGGTACACGCGCTTTGCAGCAGGCATATTAACCCTATCTGCACTACTTTAGAGAAGTCAAAACTAACTAGACAAAACTCCGATCTCTCCAGCAGGCCCGTTAATCACCAGAGTTGTCTTGGCATTTTTATTGCTGCCTGAAAATTGCTGCAGGTGAGGAATGCAACAGAAGTTGGTATTAAAATCATAATGTACTCGAAAACAAGGCACCCCCTGAAGTCAGTGCCCGGTGCGGTGGCACCGGTTGCACCGGTTGCACCGCCCTAGAGCTACCCTGAATAGAAACATTGGGACTGTAACACAGGGCAAGCAGCAGTGCTGTGACCACTGTCTTCACCTTCCTACTCCTATCACTGCATAAGCAGACTGTCATTTTGAAGTTTGACATCAGAAGGCAGTAACTATTCCATGCTTTTCATCAGCAAAACTGGTTGCACAGCATTTGTACATTCTATTACAATTCATAGGTGTGGTACCACCCTCACCCCCCAACACCCCTCTGTCCCTTGCCAAATGCTGGCATTGTGATGCATACTGTTTAATATGTACTGAAAGGTTCTGTGCCTTGCAAACAGACGTTTTGCAATCTTGAAGTCAGTCATGTTGTCCTGGCGAACGCAAAGTCTTTAGTGCATTAGTACAACAATGCATATCGCAAACAACAAATCACTGGGGCATACGGGCACTTATTGCTGCCTGTTAGAAATGGGGTCTCTAGTTAGCAGTGGTATGCACCCTGTCCAAGTAGGGACCCTTCCTTCTAGTCAGGGTAAGGGAGTTACACATGCAATATAACCCCTGCTCACCCACTTGGTAGCTTGGCACGAGCAGTCAGACTTATCTCAGAGGCAATGTGTACAGTATTTGTACATAACACACACAGTAACACAGTGAAAACACTAGAAATGAACACCACACCAGTTTAGAAAAAATAAACAATCTTTATCTAAACAATACAAGACCAAAACAACAAAAATCCAACATACAGATCTCATAATATCACTTTTAAAAGGTTTAAGCAATTCTGTCCATAGAACTCTATTGATGCGGTGATTGTAGCTCGAAGCAATTGCGGTTGGTGCAGGTAAGAGTGGTGGGTCTGTGGGGTGGGGCGGGGGCGGGGCAGGGGTGAAGTCAAAAGACGATGGAATGTGGAAAATAAAATAAATAAATAAATAAAACCACTTACCTTGCCCTTGCGGCATGGCCGAGTTGGTGATGTGGCGAGTGCAAGGTAAGTGTTTTTATTTATTTATTTTCCCTATTCCGTCATCTGTCGACTACCCACCCGCCCCGTCCACCCCTCTTACCTGCACTGGCCGCGACTGGCTCAAAGTACATTTGATGCGTCAAAATCCAAGTAAAAAAACACCTGAAAAGGAGGAAACCATCAGAAAACATAGCGATGCATCTGTTCTGGAGTCCTTGGGGAATAGATGCGTCAGTTCTGCTGCACGCAGGAGAAGTGTTGTGTCGATTCTGGACTGCAGGGAGAAGCGATGCGTCGATTTTTGGACGCATCTCCTTTCTGGGGGCGATACATTAGAAATTTGGGCACACAGGTGCAATGCCTGGAAATTCGGCCACGCTGGAGGTCGATGCAGTGGAGGCAAAACAGGTGAACTGTAGACCAGTGATGTGCCAATTCATCCAACTGCACAGCAGGGCCTGCGTCGGAGTCAGCGCGGTGGTCTCGCACGTCGGAGACATGGTGCTCTGATCCTGGGCTGTGGCAGTTCTTTCAGCCGAGGACAGGTGCTGCGTGTTTTCTTCGGCCGCACTGCAGCGGTGCATGGATACTTCTCCCTCACGGCGGCGTTGCGTCAGAAAATAGGTGCTGGAAGGGCAATGCGTGGATTTTCAAGTCTTGAAGCAGGAGAGACCACCTCCAACGGCCCAGAACTGGAATTGGCACCACTTGGCAGGTCAGAACTCCCAGCAGTAGAGTCCAGGTTTGCTGCAGGTGAAGTCTCTGATGACCCTGAGACTTACTAACAGGAGGGAGGCACACACATGCCCTTGGAGAATCTTCTTAAGCAGGATACCAAAACAAAGTCCAGTCATTGTCCTCTCCAAGACAGAGGCAGCAACTGCAGGGCAACCCAGTAAAGCAACACAGCAAAGGGGCAGTACTCCTCCTGACAGCACTTATCCAGAAGTGTTCTATAAATGTGGGGTTACAGGCCCAACACTTATACCACTTTTGGCCTGTGAAGTAGGCACACTTCAAAGGAAAGTTTTTGTTGTCCACAAGATCATGCCTTGGCCCCAGACACACAACAGGGGGTGGAGACAGCATTGTCAGAGGTCAGGTACAGCCCAATGCAGGTGTCAGCGACAACCCCTCCCACCACTCTTGCTCAGGAAGGTCCATCAGCCTGGTGATGGGCCAACAGGATATGCGGGGCACACCTCAGCTCCCTTTGTGTGACTAGAGTGAATGCACAAACAACCCAGCTGTCAGTCTAAACCAGATGCTGATCCCACAGGCAGACAGAGGCACAGGATGGTAAAGGAAGAAAATGCCCACTTTCTAAAAGTGGCATTTTCAAACACACAATATTACAAATCACCTTCACTAAAATATGTGATTTTAAATTCTGACCCCAGAGAGCACCAACTCTAATTCTCCAGCTCTTTTTAATTGAAAGTTACTCTTGTAAGATGTTACAAGGCAGCTCCATTGATAACATATGGGAGAGCTAGTCCTTGCAATAGTGAAAAACTAAATTGGCAGTATTTCACTATCAGGACATGTAAAACACACCAGTACATGTCCTACCTTTCACATGCACTGCACCCTGCCCATTGGGGCTTCTTGTGCCCACCTTAGTGGTGCCTTACATGTGATAAAAGGGAAGGGTTGGGCCTGGCAAGTGCACTTATCAGGTCGACATGGCAGTTTAAAACTGCACTCACAGACACTGCAATGGCAGGTCAGAGACAAGTTTAAAGGGCTACTCATGTGAGTGGCACAACCAGTGCTGCAGGTCCACTGGTAGCATTTGATTTACAGTCCCTGGGCATACAACGTGCACTTTACCAGGGACTTACCTGTAAATCAGACATGCCAATCCTGGATAACCAATCAGAATCACAATTTACACAGGAAACACTTGCACCTTAGCACTGATCAGCAGTGAAGTGCCTAAAGTACACAAACCAGTAAAACTGAAGTCCAGCACACAAGCAAAAATACAGGAGGTAGATGCAGAAAGACAGGGGAAACCACGCCAAGGATGCCAGGTCGAACACTGCCATTCAAATCTAGAATGTTTTAAGTGATGTTATCTGTAAGAAGAATGTTTTACAGTGAGACTTCATAGTGCCCATTCAACCTCATTGATTTAGTGGTGTATGCAGAGGGCCTGAATTATGTTTTGCAGTGTTTATACCTTGCAACTCAGTTTTTGCGACTCGAAGAGTGGCTGTTGAGTGATGAGAACAGCTAGGCATATTTTCAGGGTGGGCGCTATAAAAATATTTCTAACTGATCTATTTTTTATTTCAATGAAACTACTTTTTACCATTTGTTTGATCTTTTTCTGAACAGAATCTGCTGAAGAAGGGAAACATACAACCCTCGTTCATTTTGGACATTGAGAAAAAACGAGCCATTGGTAGTGTCCTCTCTCAAAGTGCTCTCGAGAACGAGATGCAATAAGATATCTACTAAAGCTGTCAATCAGAGGGTGCAGATTCTCTTTCTGTAATACTCTGTTGTAGCCAACTGCCTATCACAGAATGTTGCGATTCAATGTAAAGTTGTGTTACAGAAAAAAGCCTGTCCCGAGATGTAGAGTGACTGTGTAAAGTTGTGCTGCACACATGTTCCTGTCACCGGCTGTACAGAGGCTCTGTTAAGTAGTACTGCAGACAACTGCCTGCCAAAGGCCGCAAATTGACTGTGTAAAGTTAAGCTTCAGCTAGGTGCCTCCCAGAGGCCGTAGAGTGACTGTGTAAAGTTGTGCTGCAGACACCCACCTGCCCAAGGCTTTAAAGTGACTCTGTAAAGTAGTGTTGCAGACACCTGCCTGCCAAAGACTGTAGAGTGACTCTGTAAAGTTGTGCAGACAACTGCTTGCCAAAGACATTAGAGTGACTCTGTAAAGTTGTACTGCAGACATGTGCATGTAAAAGGCTGTAGAGTGACTGTAAAGTTATTTTTCAGACAGATGCTGTCAGATTCGGACTGGCCTATGGGGCAATCAGGCAGTGCCCCATGGGCTGGTCTGAAAAGTCATTGTGTGGGGCAGTTTTTGGCTGTTTCTCGGCCTCTTTTATGGTCTGCTGGTACAGTTTTTGCTGTTGATTTCTCAGATACTAAAACAGACATTCCCTAAAGCAAGCACAAATCCATGCAGTCTTCAATACCTTTCAAAACACTTATAGAGCAGGTATTTACAAGTTCAAAACTGTTCAAACCTGCCCCAATCTGCTAACATTGGCCACTTTTTAGCTATTTACTTCACTAATGGGGGCCACTTTTATTTTGGTACATGGGCCTATTTTCTGTCCCAGTCCAACTGTGAAGCCTATCACAGGCTGCAGAGCATGTCTGTAAAGTTGTACTGCAGACAGCTGCCTGTCACAAGCTGTAGAGTGACTCTGTAAAGTGCTGCAGACAGGTTACTATCACAGGCTGTACAGTGACTGTAAAGTTTTCCTGTAAGTGCCTGCCCAACTAACACATCAGTAAACATGTGGCGGCAGACATTTTAGGACTCAGGGACTCAGTAAAAAACCATAGAGGAGGACCCAGACCAGGTGGGGAGATCTCAGAGGGACCTCCCTCCCCTGGAACCAAAAACATCTCTTTGTTAACGGACTCCAGCTCCACAGAGGGTATGCAGACATAAGGGCCTGACAAATTAAAAGGCCTGCTCCATGCCTTTCTGATAAATAAATCCTCTGGGGTGGACCAGGGTCTAGGGTCGATGCAATGATCAGTTCGGGAATGGGGGCATGTGACTTCCCTCCTTGAGCCTCAGGGAGGTGCTGAGGACAATATACCCTGTGGTCAATTTTTAAATTTAGGGGAGAAGCATACAGCCCCCTCCCAGAGCCTTACAGAGGACCCGGAGACCCCATCACCGGTTGCCGATTTTAAATCCCCAAGCCATACGCTATCCCTGAGGACCTCATCCCTAAGGGCCCAATGAGTGATGCAGTGTTCAGGGGACACTGCTCTGTTCCCTGCCTAGGTAGGTGCTGGGAGAGAATGTAAATGTTATTCCCTGCCTACACGCTCACTGGCATGGAGCGCAAATTTGCTCCTGCCCACCAGGAGCACAGACAAAAGTTGCTCCCGCCCAGTCAGGAGCAATAGAATGGAGCCAGATCCTGCTGCACCCAGGATGGATGCTGACTGGGGAGGCGGCAGGGGCCGTGGGGGCCTTGAGGATCCCACCACAGAACCAACTGGAAAATAAGTTTGAGAGCCCCAGGTGGGCACCAGGGCATCCATGTAAAAGGCAAATGGCCGACTACTGCCAGGGTGCTGTCAGGGGAGCTGGCAGGGACCACAGGGGTCACAGGGCTCCCTCTATGGCCCCCAACAAACAAAAGTGTGGGTGCTCTGGGTGGGTATCAGGGCACCCACAGGGAAAAGTGAAATATCCAGTTCCTGCCAGCACGCACAATGGGTGCTGACAGGAGAGCCAGCGGGGCCCCCCTTCTCGAGACAATTTTTGCATCGGGGGACCCAAGAGCCTGGAGCATTTTGTGCCCTAAATTAACTAGCGCCCCCACCATGTACCGTCATGCTATCAATGATGTCATAGATCATCTCATGAGTGATGTAATATGTGGGGTAATTAGCAGTGCATGGCGAGGGCACAAGTTATAGTTACCGTAGACCATGAGTTATAGTTACTTGAGATAACTCTAATTATTGAATTTTATTGGTTTTGTTGATTTCACGTAACTATAACGTTACTTTAACCTTTGTTTTTTTTCAGTGAATTTTTAAGGTTTTTTTATTGTAAAGTAAGATATAATTACAATGTCTAACTATAAAGTCACAATAACCGTTGGTTTTTTTTCAGCGAATTCCTAGTTTTTTTTAATGTAAAGTAATATTTTGTTACCGTTAATAAAACCAACCCTCCCGCACACGGGCTTTGACTGTGCATTGTGTGGGGCCATCCGCAGGAAGCCAACTCCCTGCCTCTCATAGCCTTTGGCCGTGTGTGCTGGTGAGTTCGCAATAGGGCCTTGTCTGTGGCCAGGCCCTGTGTCCAGCCCCCGAGGGCAACTAATCCCACTCCTTGCATGGCCTTCTGAGATGTGCAGGATGCAGTTGGTCTGGCAGGTCCTGGCCTCACTCAGGCACACTAACTGACTTTGTCAAAGAGTCACAACATCAAAACATAAAAAGTGGGCCTATTGGCTTTATCAAGCGGTGAACATATCAATATATGTATAAAACACATCTATCATCTTTCTCCAAAAATCACTAATATTTTTTATCAAATGTATATTTCAGTAATTCACACTATGCAATGTTGAATAATAGTGATTATTATGAAAAAGTTTTAATAAAAAAAGGAATCAACAAGTGTTAGAAATGGGGTCTCTAGTTGGCAACGGTTTGCACGTTTGTCCAAGTAGGGACCCTTCTCCTAGTCAGGGTAAGGGGATACACTTCTAAAATAACCCCTGCTCACCCCCTTCATAGATTGGCATGAGCAGTCAGGCTTATCTCAGAGGCAGTGTGTAAAGCATTTGCACATAACCAACAGTAATACAGTGAAAGCACTACAAAAGGACACCACACCAGTTTAGAAAAATATCCAATATTTTTATATATCCAAACAAGACCAAAAACAATAAAAAAAATCCACCATACAGTTCTCCTAAATCTCAAGAATCAATAATAGACTTGAAATACCGGTCCTTGAAGTCGATAGCTCCATCTGGGGCTATCACGGCATCGTGAACAACAAACCCAAACAGTTCTGGCTGACCACGGCGTCACGGGCCAGCTACGGTGTCGGGAAGACCCGCAAAACAGTACCTTTTAGAAATGCAGGGCGTCAGCGACCTCTCGATGAGCCCCGTAGAGCCGGCGTCCGCAGGCGTCGGTTCCGGAGGTCGGTGCAGGAGTCGTCCTGGCCCTTGAAGTCACACGCGTTGCAGATTAAACTCCTCGTGGTTGAAGTCGGGAGCGCCGGCGTCAGCAGGTGTCGGAGCTGCGGTGCGAAGTGCAGTGGTGCGACATGCAGTGTCCTCAGGTCGTGGTGCAGGCAGGGGTTCAGTGATGGTCTTCCAGTGGCGTCGGTGAGACCAGGGCTGCGGTGTGAAGTGGTGTGGTGCTCGTCATGGTGCTGGCAGGTCACGGTGCAAGCAGCGGCGTCGTTGTTGCGGAAGCGCTGTCGTCGGCTGACGAACTGGAGTCGATGGTGCCAGCGATGGTAGGCTAAGGCTACGGTGCGGGATGAGGGCCGTGCATTGTGTAACTTATGAGCGGTACCCTCGAACCACGGTGCAAGCAGCGGCATCGATGTCACCGTGGAGCGGCGTCATCGGGGATACCAGCGCAACAGTGTGAAGCAAGGCGGTGCGGAGTGTGGTGCCCACAGGTCGCGGTGCAAGCAGCGGCTCAGTGGCGGCGTCAAGTGGCATCATTGGTGAGACCAGGGTTGTGGTGCAAAGTGTGGTGGTGCCCTCTGCGGTGCCTTCAGGACACGGAGTCGGCAGCGGCGTCGTTGACGGCATCGGGTTGCTTTTCTTCTGTTGCAACACAAAACACACAGTCCCCAGTGCTGGTAACAGATAAACTTGAAGTCTTTGCTGTTCCTGAGACTTCTTGAACAGGGGGCAAGCTCTACCTCAAGCCCTTGGAGAAACTCACAAAAGGAAGTTGCAGAAAGTTCAGTCCAGTTCTTTCACTGCCCAAGACAGAAGCAGCCACTGCATGCCAACAAAGCAAAGCACACAGCAAAGTGGTAGTCCCTCCTCACAGCTTCTCCAGCTCTTCTTATTGGCAGTCTTCTTGGTTCCGAAAGAGTTCTCTCTGAAGTCTTTTCTATCCCTGAGACTTCCAACAGGAGGCAAGCTCTACTTCAAGCCCTTGAAGAAAACTCTAACAGCAGAATGATGAAAGTACACTCCAGTCCTTTCCCTGCCCAAGACAGATGCAGCAAGCAGCAGGGCAACACAGCAGAGCATGCAGCAAAGTGGCAGCTCCTCCTGACAGCTTTTCCAGCCCTTCTTCCTGGCAGGTTTCTTAGTTCAGCAGTAATCTGAAATACTGGGGTCAGGGCCCCAATATTTATACAGCAAATTCCTTTGTTCTCTTGGTGCTCAGCCAAAACCAGTTCTGTCCTCTCTGGTGCAGCTGCCCGGCAGGAGGTGGAGACAGCATTGTCCAAGGCAGACAGGGCCTATTCAGGTGCAAGGGAAATCTCCTCCCACCACTCTAAATGCAGACCAGGCCTATTCAGGGGCTAGTGTAAACACCTCCCACTACTCTGAATGCAGCCCAGGTCTATTCAGCCCAGCCCTGACTCATTCAGGAAAGGCATGACACACATCAACCCCCTCCACCCCGCAGTGGCCGTCTGAGAGAATGCACCTCCCCAGCCCCTGTCACTCCAAAGTCAGACAGTCAATACACAAACCAGCAGAAGCACATAGAATGGCTAAGCAAGAAAATACCTACTTTCTAAAAGTGGTATTTTCAAACACAGAACATAAAAATCATCTTTACTAAAAGATGCATTTTTTACATTCTGAGTCCAGGCATACTAAACTCCATTTCCCTATCTTGTCCCAATGGGAAGAAATACTTATAAGATGTTTTAAGTAACTTCCCATTCTATCCTATGGGACAGATAGCCTTTCAATAGTGAAAAACGAAATGCACTGCAATTCACTACCAGGACATGAATGTATGATTAAACAACTACCACTAAAATAATGAGTGTCTAAACAACGAAGGCCAAACAACGACCAAAGCCAAACCACTCTGTATTGAACCACGACTTACTGAACCACGAAAATGAATCTGACATATAATCCGAATCTACAACTATGTTTAAAACAACGCATGTTTGAAACACGAACAAAAAAATGTACTTAAATTAAACAACACTGTATGACTGTGGTGGCTTTAATTTTTCTTCCCTATGCAGGTTGCTCAAATGAAATGGGATCAAAGAAAGTGAAATTATCCTCACTTGTCTGTTTAAAAATATTAATAGGTTAAGGTTGACAGGTGGGGCGGCTAGTGGCCATGAGAGGTTACGTAGACATTCATATACGTGTCTCGTACATATTGGTGATCTTTATATCATTTCTCTTTCAATTACATTTTGTACTTTCCTCTATGTAAAGAACTTCGTCCACCAGTGCATAGTGTTCATGCTTCAAAATATTACAAATGAATACGAATATGTATCTGATTCTGTACCGATATAAACTTTTCATTTGCCATTTTGTAATTTTTCCATTCCTCTATCAGGTTTTCCTCTCCATCATCTTGTTGTGAACAAGTGAAAAATATCAAGACTTTAGAGAACCTAAAACTGCAGCACATTACATTTACACCAGGAAATAGGATTAAGTTGAAACGGCGGGGTTCATAGGTGGCGCTGTGGCTTAGTTTGTTAAAGTGTCTTACTAGTAAATAGGAGATCCTCCGTTCGAATCTTAGCAGTGCTTTGCTTTTTCCAGACAGACTAAAGAAAACGAATTGTCTAAAAATCAAATGAATTATATCAAACCCACGCTGTTTCTATTATAATTATACAGTACACGATAATTCTCCTCGCAGCTGAAAAAAATGTTTTTGATGTTAAATTCTACTTGCACTTAACCCGTGTTGCTTATGGCAGCAATTAGGTTTAAGTGGGCAACAGTGGGGTTTATGCTGCTATCTGTACCAAAAGCATCTATTTCACAGACACCGACATGTCTTAAATAATGGGCTCTTTTATTGCTTAATAAGTTAATAAGTTCTAAGTTTGCACAACACCATATGCACTTAAACTGTTGAACGACTGTAAATAATTTAACTAACTGGTCGTGGTTCAAGTACAGTAGTGGTTAAGGAGGTCATGGTTCATGTACAGGTCGTTGCTTAGGATTCGTTGTTAAGCCCACTCGTTGTTAGAAATTCGTTATTAAGGTCGTTTCCCCCAGGACATGCCACACACACCAGTACATGTCCTACCTTTGACATACACAGCACCCTGCCCACAGGGGTACCTTGGGCCTATCTTAGGGGTGACATATGCAAGAAAAGGGAAGATTAGGGCCTGGCAAGAGGGTGCATTTGCCAAGTCGACATGGCAGTTACAAACTGCACGCAGACACTGCAGTGGCAGGTCTGAGATACCTTTACAGGGCTACTTCTGTGGGTGGCACAATCAGTGCTGCAGGCCCACTTGTAGCATTTGAATTACAGGCCCTGGCACTCTCAGTGCACTTTACTAGGGACTTACCAGTAAATCAAATATGCCAATTATGGAAACACCAATCCATAATACAATTTACACAGAGAGCAGATGCACTTTTGCACTGAATAGCAGTGGTAAAGTGCCCAGAGTCCTAAAACCGACAAAAACCGGATCAGAAACAGGAGGCCAAAAAGCAAAAAGTCTGTGGGTAAACCAGCTGAAAAAGCCAAGTCTAACAACAAGTCTGTGAGTCTTTCTTTTAATATTGTTTTTATGTTTTTATGGTTGCATTTTGTGGGCTGAAAAATGTTAAAATAAAATACTCAGACATGTTTTTTTGTTGATAAAACCAACATGTCTCTGAGTCTTTCTTTTAACTTTTTCAGCCCACAACATGCAATCATAGGAACAAACAGAAGAGGTCCTTGCACTCTAGCTGAAGAACATAGAGCTCCAGCTCAAAGTGATTTAAAAATATGGTAAGTTCTCCTGGGGTTATGGATTTATTGACCCAGGAGACTTGACCGTGGTTTTTTAATGCTGTTGGGGGGCACCCCACAACAATAATGCATATCATTAATGCGTAGATGTTTTAAACATTGTAATCTTTCCTTTAGAAAAGTTCCTATTACATTGTTACATTTGCACAGGGATTCCTTTAGGATTTGTGATATTATACGCTGCTATGTATGCACAGCCCTCTCAAATTAAGTCATATTGAGAATGCCACATTTTTTCATTAAGCGTGTCCAGGGTTTATTTTCGTACACGTAGTTTTTTGCATATAACCTCTGAAACAGCCATAGGAACATGGGTATCGAGACGTACCTAAAGAATACATAGGAGATGCCATTGAGGACTTTATTGTACCCAGTGGAGCATTTTTGCCTTCCTATTATCCTCTTTCTTTCCTTTGTCAACCTGTTAACATCACATCGGAAAGTGCTAACTCAAGAAGAAGCAACATCATGGTGCACGTGGGGCCCTTTGACTGTGGTTCTGAGCAAGGTTCATCATTTACTGTTATGCCCACAACAACATCATTGGTACTCCCAGCGAGACCACTCTGGCTCCCACAACAATAAGCAGCTTCTTCTGTGCCTTCACGGTGGTGCATAATGTATTTCAGTGCCTTATCTACCAAACTGCAATTTTACTAACAATTACCTGAACAGTTTAGGAGTAAGCATTGGCCCCATGCACTTGTCAAAACAATTTATTTTGCACTGGGCTTCAATCCGCTTCTATATTTCCAGCGCAAAGGGACTGTTTGCAATACTTTGCAACCAGCCTCCCTCCTGAATATTTATAAGGTTGAAATCACATTGCAAATTCTTTTGAAAACTTGTGAATTCTGGACTGTGTGGGACAGCATACCTACATCTCAGCACTCAAAGTGATTTCAACATTGACATGCAGTGGTGCATGGGGTCACTGCTAACCCTGGGCGTAGTTCGCGTAGTATCGCTACGCGTAGCTACGCGAAGTGCACTTTGCACTACGCGAGCTACGCGTAGCTACGCGAACTGTGTAGTGCACTGTGCAAAATGCTGTTCGCACTGATTGCACAGTGCCGGATGCTTGTCCGCACTGTGCAATCAGTGCAAGCCGCATCTTGCACAGTGCAAGCGGTCGTTTTCTGCCGCTCGAGTAGATTTCTACTCGGCGGCAGCTCTCAACCCGGACTGGTAGTTTCTCATCGCGAGCGGTCGCGAGCATACGCGACCACTCGCAATGAGAAACCTGACCTCCCGCGTTGAGAATCTCGCCGGGAGGTTTATTTTCCACGCTCGCGATCGGCAACTTGATGTTGCTGATTGCGAACGAGGAAAAAGTCTCGCCGGGATGTCATTTTGCTTGCTTGCGGTCGCCAACTTGACGTTGAGGACCGCGAGCAAGCAAAAAATGACCGCTACGCTACGCGTGTTTACACTGTGCTACGTGCAATTCGCGTAGTGCGAAGTAGCGCAAACTTCGCAAACTACGCGAGCGTAGCGTAGTGCTTCGCCCAGGGTTAGTCACTGCATGATTCTCCCAATGCCTGCTTCTGTACCAGTACAGCGTAATTTTGCAATCTGCCCTCAGCAGACAATCAGCATTTCAAGCTTTGCGACGGCAAAAATAGTTGCACAGCATTTTTACATTTGATTGCAATTCATAAGTGGGGTTTTAGCCATCATCTTTCCATTGCCAGTCACAATGGTTTGCAATGCTTACATCGCAATAATTAATGTTCGTTATGAACCACCAGCACTGCACTGCAAATTGAGATTTTGCAATATTAAAGTTATACTGACTTTGCGAATTAAAAGTCTTTTTTGCATCAGGCCATACTGCAGATCGCAAACCACAGATCAGTGGGCACATATGGGAACGTATTGTTGCCATCCGAGTGTATCCATGTTTTAAATGTTTTCATCGTTAACCTAGAAGTTGTACCGTGGCATCTAGAAATGGGTATAGCCAGTCAGTCTGATTCGTTTGATGGCACATGCAGAGGGCCCAAAATATGTAAAGTTGCAGTGTGTCTTTCTTGCAAGCCCTTTTTGACAAGGGGAAGAGTGGCCTCTAAAGGACGAAAACAGCTAGGTACATTTTCAAGGTGGGTACTAAAAATATTTCTAACCGATCCTGGGACTTATTTTGTACTTTGAAGTAGGGGTGTTATCTCATTTTCTTTTAGCATTTTTAAGGAAGCAGTTGAAGCAAGAACCCATCCATTCCTCATTAATTTCTGCACATTGTGCGAATAAAAACCATTTGGTATTGTGCATTCACAAAGTGCTCAAGGGAACTAGTCAATGATCCGTTAATGATGCCAGTAACAGGGTGGTGAGTTACATTCTGCTAAATTGTGCTGCAGCCAGGTGCCTGTCTCCAGCTATAGAGTGACACCTTTAATAAAATTGTGTGGCTGCCACCAGTACTTACTTTGAGCCGGTGGTTGCACGTGGGGCTCACCGGTACCGATTTATGGGGCCTATTAGACCTGACATCGTTGGTGTGGTATTCTCCCAGACATTTTGCCTTCACTTCCCTGTTTTTGCTGAGCTCTGCATTAGTACTCTGTGCAGTTTACCTCTGCTAACCAGGAGTAAAGTGCTTGTGCTCTCTTAAATATGGTAAATTGATATACTCCTAATTCGCACATTTAATTTACTTATAAGCACCAACTAAATAGTACCACCTGTACCAAGGGCCTGTAAATTAAAAGCTACTAGTGGGCTGCAGCACTTATAGTGTCACCCTCTAAAGTAGCACTATAAAACAGGCATCTGGTCTGCTACAATGGCATCTTTACCTGCCATTTGACCTGGCAAAATAGCTTTTGCCAGGCCTTAACCTTCCTTTTTAATATTTATAAGTCACCCCTAAGGTGGGCCCTAACCACTCATAGGGCAGGGTGCATGATATTTAAAAAGCAAGACATCTGGGTTTAAGTTTTACATGTTCTGACAGGGAAAACATTTTAAAGTCATATTTCAAAGTAGCAAGGCTATCTCTCCAATAGATCAACACTGGGTTATCTTGTTACACTTAATAAGTGATAACTTCAATTTGGGAACAGATAGAGAAATACTTCTTCCACTCACACACATTTGAATGATGATTTAAAATTCTCTTTAATGGTAAGGTCAGATTTTAAGTTGCTCTGTTGAAAATGCCACTTTCAGAAAGGTGAACAACAACAAGAAGGTGATGAATGGAATGCTTAAATTAATCTCAGCACTGGGAATCGCCCGGGCTACATCCCAATCCATCATTTTTCACCCACCATGCCACCTCCGTTTGGACCCAGCTATATGCAAATCAGTCTTGGCCCTGCTCCAGTTGAGCCTGAACTGCCAAGCCAGGCCTTTCCTGAACCGGAATGCAAGCAACTTAGAACCAATGGACAATAGATTGGGATGCGGCCCAAGCGATTGTTCAGGCTGCACTATTCCTATTGGGGCAGGGTCAAGACTGATTTGCATGCGGCTGGGTCCAAATGGAAGTATCATGGTGGGTGAAAAAAATGATGGATTGTGATGCAGCCCGAGCGATGGCCAGTGGCTGAGATTAATTCAAGCATTCATCATCTTGTTGTTGTTTTTCTACCACAAAGTGGACTCTTTGCACCAAGAAATGGCCGTCCGCGACATCTTGGACTCCGAGAAGGTAAAACTTCCACCGAGGCAAACATGGCCCCAGTATACGACCCGTGCTCCGTTGTGATTGTGATTTTGACTCGTTCAAGTGTGACTAGGTACCCTGAGTTGCGCTTTGTGCTTTTTGGTGCTATTTTCATCTAGAACTTTAAAGACTCATAACTCAGGCTCTACTGATTGGAATTTCGTCATTTTATGTCATTTTATTTATTAAAATGAATTCTATTTTTCCTAATTGGTTTGAAAATGTTCTTGTGTTGTGTTTTAACTTTATTACAGTTTTAGTACTGCAGAAATACTGAACACATTGCTTCTCATGTTAGTTTAACTGCTTTTGTGCTAAGCTAAAAGAGTGTTAAGGACAAGCTTATTTAGTGTGTTTTTAGTTTACCCTGACAAGGATTGTGCTTGTTATTAGAGTGGGGCTTCTACCCCTCTCAAATAATAAGCCTGTTTCTTAAATTAGTGGTCACTGGTAGGATCCAGTACTTTTGATTGCGCAGTGCCACTCAGTGATCTGTGCAAAACCAAAAGTCCCTTGTAAGAACCCAACCTCAGAATTGATTGTATGTAAAATCACCTTTATTCTTCAATCACCGGTTTCACCATGCTTTCTGTATCACTGGAACCAAGCTACACCTGACTGAAGAGCCCAAAACAGGGTGAAACCAGTCTTGGGTTGCTTGTTTTCTGGTTCAGGGAGGACCTGGTCAGGCAGTTCCCGCTGGACTGTTCCAATTGTAGCAGGGTTGATACTGATTTACTCCTGTCTGTGTCCAAACTCAGGTGGAATGGTGAGCAAAAGAACTATGGGTTGGAATGCTATCCCAAGTGATTGCGAGTGGTTAGACTTATTGCAAGCATTCCTCCCAGCACCTTTTATGTGATTGATGTGATGCGTTAAGTGTCCAAGGCATGGGCTCCTTGGCCACTGTGCCACTGGAACCAAGCTACACCCAACTGAAGAGCCCCAGTCATGGCGAAACCGGTCTGGGGTTGCTTGTGTTCCGGTCAAGGGAGGACCTTGCCTGGCAGTTTTGGCTGGACTGGAATGGAACCGGGTGGAGATTGATTTGCATACGGCTGGCTTCAAACTGAGGTGGCATGGTGAGCAAAAGAATGATGGGTTGGAATGCTACCCCAAATGATTGCTGTTGGTTAGACTTCATGCTAGCATTCCTCCCATCATCTTTTGTGGGTTTCACAAGTGTAATTATGCATTTTAAAACTTACATGATGCAATGTTTAAAAAATACTAAAGTCGGGGGGGAAGAAGTACTCCATGTTAAACAAGGAAAACACCTGCTGTGGGTTGTAGAGCTATGTTTGAAAGTAGGATGTGGCTTAAAGCCAAAACTGATGTTGAGAAAGCATTATCCAATTTCTAGTAAGGTGCCCATGTTGAATAGTTGTAATACTATGGTAATACACATTCAATAAGATGTGCATGTTTATTTCCAGAACTTCACTAAAGATTCTGAGGCATTGATGATTATTGAATAATGTAGAAAGAAGGGGTGTCCCACTTAGAAGTGGTTTGTCTCATTCTGGTGTAAGCAGCTCTAAGGCTGAATACCATTATGCCCATCTCAGAAATGTGTGTAGTGTATTTTACTAAACTATAAGGCATTGTCCATAGGGCATGACAGAGGGTGTCTTTACAGTAGCAAATGTTTACCTGCCAACATTTAGACTTAAAATTGTGAGTCATGAGATGTTTTTAAGAGGGCAATCCCATCAAGGTGAACAGAAGACCATACCCACTACAGGACAAAAGGGGCAACAACTGCACGTTTGATAATTTGTCCAATGAATTTTACAACATAGGTTTCGAAAAACACCCCCATTCAGTCTAGGACCAGTGTCATCTCTGGAACTAAAAGGGGAGTTTGCCCTGTGCACTTTTCACAATAGAGAATATCATTGCTCTATTTGTTAATTTAATAACTTAACTTGTTTTTGTCTGAAGCATAACTGCTTTCCCACTGTGCCCCCAGGTCCACAATTAGCTGTACTAACATTAAGCTGCCTGGCATGAACTAAGCAAGTATTTCTTTCTATATGCGGTATTTAAAGTTTGACATCATAAGGCATACGCATTGATAAACCCACTAGGTCTGGCTTGGCATATTTTTTTCATTTCAAGCATATACCAAAAAATGAAAAAAGAGAAACGAAGAAATCATGCTACCTCCTAAACATGGGAGCCAAATAGTTCCAATAGAAATGTAATATTCTTTTTAGAGCTCAGTCAGTCATTGCCTATCATTATATTAGCGGTGTTTGTGCGCTTCCTAGCAATTAAGTGTTCTTAGAACAGCTATAGAAACCTTTTTAGGTCTCGCCTAGGCAGCGCATGCGCTGTCTCGTTGAGACATACAGTATATGCTTTAGTGAGGGAGTCTCCGCCTCCATTTTCCTATTTGTTTTTGAGTGTGTCTTTCAAAATGTACTACTTGCTATTGGCTAATAGTGTTCCAAGTCCCTCCTTTTTTCCTGTTGTGCACGCCTATGGCTATTAGCCCCTTTAGTTGTATTAGTCCACTTTTTTTTGGTCTGTTGTTTTGGGGAGATCTCTTTTTTTAATGTGCCTTGCTTTTTGACAGAGTTGAAATGTTTCAGCCCAAGTGTGTTTCCCGGCATTTTTTTTACTTCGAGGCAAGCGCTGATATTGACAGACTTTGTGTGTTTCCCGTACTTCGAGGCAAGCGCGCACGTATAATTTTTTTTTCTTGTTAATTTAAAGTATTTGCTAATAATTGCGTCCGTTTATTTGTAATTTAAAGTATTTGCTAACAATTGCGTATGTTGAGCCGACAACAAGGCTCGAACACTGGTCCCCAGCTCCCGAGTCGGCAGCTCTCACCGCTGAAACATAACCTCTCCCTCCGAGAGCAACATTAATTTTAAATGCTTGTTTGTCGTGTTATTCATGGGTGAATTCGCACTCCTTTTTTGTCTTGCGCGCTGCTGACATGGTGCAAACTATGATCTGTGACTCAAAAATGTAATTACTAAGACTCCACACATGGTATTAAAAAAGTACTTTCCTGTGCATACTTTACAAAAAAAAAAAACTTGGTGACCTGTTCGTTTGTCAAATCGGTAAATCAGACCGACTACATTCCAATATGGCCGCCTTGCTCGTCTCTCTTTCATGCTCCACGTTGAGCCTCTTCTAGAACACCCAGAGTACTTCAGTTCGTGACCCGTGCAGGAGGAGAGCATGGCGGCAATCACGGGGGTCCTGGGACATGAGACTCAGCTTTGGACATCGATCCTACAAAGACAGAGCATAGGTCAGAGAAAAGGCAACACAGCAGGCAGGCGCAGCCCCGTCATTTACATAATTCTTGCAACACGCATTTCGTCTTCTGGACTGTCCAAACTGTGAGGGACCTTTAGCTTTCGTGACAATCTGTTATAGAAAACTTTATCTTAGGTTTGGATACACAATACGCTTGCGATGTTCTGGAGTAGTAACCCTGCAATGTTCATACGTTAGACTTCCTTATAAACTCAAGGGATTAACTAGGGAGCTATCCCTAAACGTAGCTGTTGTGGCAGGGGTTATCGAGCTAATTGCACTACTGCAGTCTGCTTTGATTCACATTTGCGAATTGATAACTTCAAACATTTGCTGTAGCATAATGTTACCACATAACTCTAGTCTATATCACCGTGGACTCGGCCCTCCAGTCCTGGGGTTTTAGTTAATATAATCATGTATTTTCAGTATTCTTGTAGTGGTTCGCCTTTATTGACCATGCGCACCTGAAAAAACAGGAGAAGAGCAGTTTAGGACTAGAGTACTGCGTTAATGGTGATATGCTATCATCTAGTAATCGTACTCAAGCCACCTGTGCATTTTTGACTACTGTTGAGGCAAAGGAAGCTCCTCAACATCTAGTGGAAAATGTGGTCCATGTAAGTAAAGGCGTGGCTTAAAAACACTTCGGCTTAAAATCTGTGCTTATTATAGTGTGCAGCACGACTGGTATTTTTTGCTGCTTCTGTCATTGCATCCAGATATATAATATAAGTAACATTACACCTGCAACAAGCCAGGACTTTTGGCTTTGCCAGTGGTTGTTAATTGCATAGGATAAGTAAGCAACAATTACGGCTTCGTTGTATAGAATATTGAAAATGCTTGGTTCTGCAATGATGAGACTGTGAAAGAACTATAGCGAGTCTCTTTGGAGTTACATCACAGACAGTGAAGCGTGGTACTGCTGCAGAGTTAAGATTTTTTTTCTCCGAGGGTGATGGCGAAAATGAGAGCCCGATAGGGACCGGCTTTAGCACCTGCTTTTTAGAACTGCCGGTGCTGAGCACAGGCAGGACCCTGCCCACTTAAAGCCCTGGAGCCAGGTTCACCCGATTTTTGCTGGGTCTCGTCCCCAGGCACAGGTGCAAACCCATAGAAATTAGGTGACGTCGTTGGTCCTGATTACCTATGGAAAGACCAGGCTCCTTCAGACTCCTGGGATGCACATAGCTCACTTATTTGTTAATTATCCTAGACGATGCAAACTAATATTACTCCACAGAAATAGCTGTCCCAATCCTATTATGAGTGGGTCTTATTTTTCAGTGAAAGAATATAGACAGACTGTTACTCTCACACACATATAATATACATTGTCATATACAAATCACACATTCTTGCCTATCCACTTATTTGCCACTGCAAAACAGCTCATGTTTGATGTGATGCAAGAGCCTACATTAAAAAATAGATGTATTAATAAATATTCATTTATACATTCCATGCAGTAGTCATTAATAGAATGCAACGATTGATTTAACAAGGTAGGCACACTTGTGTTACCATTCCGTATTCATGGATGTCATCAAATTAATATTAGTGATGATGTTAACACATTCACATGGTAATTCACCAGGAGACTCTCCATCTGCTTTTAGCATGTGTGTCCTTCCGTAGTGACCTCAGATCCAGGTAGGACGGCAAAGCTCCTCATTTAAATTGGGCGAGTGAATCTTGATGATGTGCCCATTGCAATTAAAGGGACCTTTCTGATAATAGTGGGCTAACAGCGAGATGTTGCTATTTTGCACAGAGATACGGCCAATCAGTAGTTCTTTTTACCAGTAGAAGATCTAGTGTTGTTCCTGCTTGATCTGTAGTGTGTTCAAAGCATGCAAAGTTTTATTGGTGTTCCTATTCGCGTTGAAGCTTCCATATTGCAGCACCCAGGATAATCTGCTGCATGGCTAAATATTTATTTTTTTAGTGGTTCGTTTTTGCATGCAGGCTGCCTTCTAGCTAAAAGGGCACTGACACAATACATTCTCTGGCTCTGCCTTGACTTCAAATGCCACAAAGCTTTGAGCCAGCTGCGCAGACTGAAACATCTGCACAGTGTGCTCTTTGCTTTTTAGGCAACATGGAGTGTGGAGCCGAGTAGCAGAGTGACGTGAAAGTAAGCGAGAAGGCTCCAAGACAATGCGAGGGAAGATAGGGAGCAGAAGAACAGACAAGTCATGCAGAGCTTGACAACTGTTTGCCCATTGCCACACTAACACAGTCACAAGCTCTCCCATCTGGGAACATAATTTCTTACAAGAACAACAGTCAAGAATTCCAGGTGCTCTGCCCCTAATGAAAGAAGTACATTGAGCTCACATTGTGCACACTTTCACGCAAGTCCATTTTCTATGTTAACGGCTAAAGCCGGATGAGCAGTCTGGTGTTTCCTCAGCTCTCCGTCTGGGGTAACCTATCTATTTGGCTCCTCTCCCCACCCTAGGCACCAGAGCCAGCCCTCCTCACCATGGAGGAGCTTCAAATGTTCTGGCTCGGTAAAGTGGGGAACGGGGTCCCCAAGGAGACCCCTGCTGCTGTTTTCCTGGCCCAGCAGAAGAGCATGATGGCAGGAATCAACAACAACAAGGGCTTCAGTTTACTGGAGAGATGCCTAACTCCTTGACTGTCCATCTTCACACCCTTCCTCCCTATCTTAAAATCCTAAGATCCCTTCGCATTCCAAAACTAATAAACCTTCCGTGTACTACCTACTAGTCCCTTCTCACCTATATCCACTGACCGCACATCTTGCCCCCCCCCTTTCAAATAACCTCCTGACCCACTGGTCCACCCTGACCACTGATTCTTACAATCCACTCACCTGCTCCCACATTCCAGAACTCCTCCACTAATATACCCATGCCCATTATGCAACCCCTCCTTGTCTTTCATTTCAACCTCTCTCTACCCAAGAACACACCTGCCCACCGGCATATAATGCAGTATTTCTTTCACAGATTATTTATTTCTTCTGCTTCCTATACAAGTTCTTTCCAAGTTGTCAGAGGGTGTCTTCTAGAACCGCAATGCCACTACATGTGCCTCCCACAAAATCCGACCCAAGCCAGCATGCCACAAACTCAGCAAAAGACATTGCAATTTACAATGCCAATAGCTCAAACTCAAGCAAATGCGAGACCAATTTGCATGGCAAATGCTTGTTTAGTTTTACGGGCACAAGTGCTCTAATTCAATGTTTTTGACCATTACATGTTTTTTCTCATGTACTAATCCCTTTTTAGGAGTTGTGATTCCTAAAATGCAATTCCAAATGGATACCACTTCGGTATCTGGAAGGGGCGTGTTGTAAGTATCCCTTATAAATACAGAGTCTGTATCTAATATAGAAATGTTTTGTGACCGAAATGTGGTTGCAAAATATTGATAGTTTACTGACACCTCTAAGTAGATGATAACTCACCTGCAAAAGCATGCCATCCATTTTTCCTTTGATGGCCGTCAATCGTAGCAACCTACCACATTAATATTCATGAGGTTGGTCAAATTGCGATCAACTACAATTCAGATCAGTTCTTAAAAATCTTTACTGGTCACAAAAATATTGGCAACAATTGCAGTTAATAATGAAAAGAAAAAGTATTGGCAAAACAAAGTATTGGCCCCCGGACCTGGCAGTGAAGTGCACGTGATCAGGAAAAAAACACAGTGCAATAGAAGAATTAGGCTGATCTTATGCTCCATGTTGGATGCTGAGGTGGGTGATATCAAAAAGTGAATGGCAGCTGAAGAGACCAGTGGATGAAGAGGGGCGACCCAAAGGCCCTCTATCTATGTATGTGTATACTGACTGATTTTTATATTTTTCCTTTTCTGAGGAGTTTTCCTATTGCGACAGTGTAAATTAAATGTATTTGCCTCGGCTAATTCCCTATCTGCACATCCATATTATGTGAGAGTTGAAATCAAACCAAGGAACAGAATTAGGCCCGAATGAGAAGCGCAGTATGTACTGTGTTGGCAGGAAGTTTAGTGCTTGTCTCAGTGCCGTGTTGGCTCGGACAGAAAGCCCGCAGACACGATTTTTTACCCTGAGATTCAAGGGAGGTTTGTGCAATATCACAATCAAAGTAAGAGAACTAAAAACTATGATACACGTTTGTTGAAACAATTATCTAATTTCCTTATCTTTTACTCTGGTTTCTGGTCATATGTTTACCTCTATATTCCACTGACATTACATTAGAAAAAGTCTGAAAGCTCATGCATTGACGTGAAAAGGTATTTTTTTTGTCTTGGAAGGAAGCATTAGAGTTGATGTTTCTCTCTATTTTAACTTGTCAACTGATTGAGTTGTATGACTCCCCCTGCCCCCCCCCCACACCTTTCCCTTTATTAGCCTGGATGCATGTCAACTACAAAATACTTATAAGCCCTTTTCATGGAACGTTGCACTCAGGACTGCTGAGCAGTATGACAGACATTTGTCTTTTGCTTGCCGAATCGTGGTCCAAGTCGTGCTACTTTTAAAGTATGTTATTCGTAGATCTGCTTGGCCCCTCTTAGGCTATGTGAAGTTTAGTCTGCAATCTTGCACACTTACAACTGCTGTTTGACAGAAGTTCTGTAGAGAAACTGTTAACAGAATGCCGCAAAATCACTTTGTGGCGTGTTGATTTTCAGGGAAATTGTATCTGCTGCAAATCACGGTGTTCTTTTTTTAAATTATGTTTGCCCAGCACTCCTATTTGGTCTACCTCTACCAACTAACAGCAACTCCCCTCTATGCACTGGACTAGGGAAGAACCCCACCAACCTTTAACAAGAAATGGGTCGCTGCATTCATAAAATTAGGGGGCATATTATCAAGGGCTTTATCGCCGCTTTAGCGGCACTTTTTGCCGCTAAAGCGGCGATATTTTTAACGCCCTATTAGCAAGCTGTCGCTAACAGGCGTTAGCGACAGCTTTCCGGCGATAGCGGCCGGGTTTACATCGCCTTGCATGTCAGCGATAATTATCGCTAATGACATGCAAGGTAGGCGTTCCCAACTAAAAGCGACAGAAAACAGTCGCTTACATACCTATCGCCTATTAGCAATACCCGCGAAGCGATAACAAAACGCGCGCTAACCCCGATTAGCGCTTGTTTTTTAGAACTGCTAAAAACATGACTTAGCAATGAAAGTCAATGGGAGGTGGATTGTAAGGTTAAGTCCCCAGAATTAGCGATAGGATTTTATCGCTGGATTTCTCGCGTTAAAACTGGGTTTCGCCGCTATCGCTGGATATTTTATCGCAATGGAGATAAACCTTGCTAATAGCATGTTATTTCCGCGGTAATATCCAGCGATAGCCGGCGATAAAAAAAGGCGCGCTAAGCAAGGTTTGCGATATTTATCGCATGTTCTTGCTAATATGCCCCTAGGTGTCTTAGCAGATTCTACATTGTATACCACCCCATGCTTACCTGCAGACTGAATAAAAAGAGTAAGCGAGGTAGGCCTGCGCAAGTCCTTTACATCAGCAGATTTCATGTTATGTGAAAATTTACTAAATTCTGCAAATGTCTCCACTGCAAAACTGAGATGTCATATCACTCAATTTTTACGAGATACTACTTAACACATTTCACAAATGTTTGTGAAATTTTGCACAATTTGGTATACCTTTAGCACCAGGGAAGACTCTATAATAGATTTCTTCTCTTCTTTTGGGGTGAGTTCAGATTGTCTCCTATCCACTGTACTCCTCTTAACCTATGCACATTCAGATATGTGTTCCGCAAAGCTCTACTGCTGTTAATCGTTTACCTCAGGACTATATAAAAGCTAGCCGATTCATTTTGGTTTACTTACTACAACTACACCAGCAACACCTAAATCATTGTAAGACTGTGAAAAAAATCAGACATCAATCACTTACTTCGGATTCCCTGGATGAGTACAGACAACCATTATGCATGTGTTATCCAGACTTCATTGGACCAGTGGGCTGCATCTAGGGGCACCATATCACCATGTGTGCAAACTCCAACAGATGCCGAACTCTTGTGCAAGACTGCAATTGCATTTAAGACCCTGGAAAACATATCATTTTGACTTCATTGGCTCCCAGTTGGTAGATGAAATGTCATGTAAAGCTATTTATCATGCACAGAACCATCAACAAAATCAGCCATCTCTTCCTGCAGAAGACATTTTAGGTGTACCAACTTACATATTTAAAAATTCCAATTGCACAAGCCTCAAAATCATGGAACTCAATAAAGGTATGCATTTGGAACAACTATAACTTGCTTCCTGAAACCACTAGTTGAGACCATGCCCTCCTTTCTGAAGGACACTAAAGACATCCTCAATGTCATAAAAACGTAAAAAGAAGAAAACAAAAATTATTATCACACTTGATGTGAAGGTGCTATATACTGGCATCCTGCAAGACGAGACACTAAGAATAGTCATAGAACTCCTAAGGAACACTAGTTGAGATCATATCACGCTAATTAGATTTGATATATCGTGTGCCACCTTGGCTCTGAAGAAAATATTTTTCACATTTTAAGATAACCTGTATCTCCAAACTTAAAGTACTTCCAGAGGAAGTACTTTGCTCCAAGATTTGCAGGACTCTACATTGATTAATTTTAAACCAAAGATATGTATGCAAAACACAACCACTTTAAAGACTATATAACACTCTGGTGAAGGTACATAGAAAAGATTCTGGTAATATGGCCAGACCAATAGAGATAGTACCCACATTTGTGACATGGATTACCTTTAGTTTACATGGACAGCCTCAGAAGAACACATTTAATTTTTGGACTTTCAAATCAACATTGCAAATGGCAGGATGATTACTAAAACCCATAAGAAACCCACGGATATCAATAGCTTGTTACATTTGATAGCCACCATCCCATGTCCTCTGGGAAAACCTTTTATATGGACAATTTCTTCTCTTATGAAGAAATTGCAGTACCGAAATAACTGACTGACTTCAAAGAAGAAGCGGGTGATTAGCATTCAAACTATGAGCAAGAGAATGCCCTGACAAGATCCTACTGAAGGCCAAGAAGGGAACAAGAAACAACAAATGTGATGCCCTTTTAGAACCCACAAATTGACCAATCTAGGAAAGGTTAACCTTTGTGATTACGTTCATGTCAATATCAAATGAAAAACTCTGCAGATATTAACCCTATGAAAACCATTATTTGCCTTTATAAGATCACAGAACCTTAGAGCGCAGCGTATCCTCAGCAGACTGCCGATAATAAAACATTCAGAGTTTGTGAATAGAAACTGGGGTTTACCACAGATCATTGGGCACTTCCCATGTAGAAATTGCAATATATGTCTTTTGACAATGCATGCTAAAGAACTGGATCTAGGCCTTAGCAAACCATGGGAATTACAGGGACATACAACTGCAACATACAAAACAGCATATATTTAATCACCTGTCACTGTGGGTTACGTTATGTTGGCATGACCACCAGACCAGTGCAAGTACACACCAATGAACTTAAAAGTGCCATCTGCTGCAAACACACTACAACCAAACTTACTGTGCACTTTCTGGAACTAAGCCATGCACCAAAAGACAGGAGGTGGATGGCAATGTAAATAATGCCCACTGGCTATAATGTGAACACACAGACTTTTCAAAAGAAATAATGGTGGGTCTTCAAGTTACATACTTCCACCTTGGGTCTAAATGATGAAATACCTTGGTGACATCTGAAAAGATACAATATGTTCTATGTTATGCTCCATATACTCCATAACTGAGCACAAAAAGAATTATACCATTTACAAGATACGACGAGGTTTTTTTGTAATCAAAAAAGATTTTCTCCTCAGATTGTGATCACAAAGGACCCATGGAACACAAAAATGTATTTGAAAAATAGGATCCTTTATAAACATACAAACACAATTAGTTTAGTGGAATTTCAAGTCAGAGACTACTGATGACTGCATATTCTATGTTCAAAATTGCTACTATACCTGGCAGGGGGAATATCTAAAGATTCACACCTTTTTAACTATTAAACAAGGTGGAGAAAGGGAATCTTAAGTTACCTCTGGTTCCCTCGTATCATGTGACCAGGATAACTACCCATATTGTTTGTGTTGAAATCCTACATCTAACACCGGGTTTAATAGTAAAGAAGCCCATAAGGGACATACATTCAGAATATCCCTTAAAGGATAAACTTTTTTCTCCTTTGCAGCCTCCTAGAGGCTTTTAGTAAGAGTCTTCTGTTTTCTTCCTTCAATATGGCACCAAACATTACACAACCATAACAGTCTAGTCCCTTAATTAAGCAGCATCTTGAACATCTCCACACTAATAATTTACCACTCTAAGATGGTGGCCAAGAAAATGTAAAGTTATCATGTCACTTGTCACATGACTAGGGTCCCACATGCCCATAGTAATGAGAAGCAGGCCGATGTAGTTGTCCACTACAATCATTCAGATATATCTTTTACCACTCTAGGATAGCGATCAAGGATTATCTAATCAACCATGTCCCACAGCAATGTGGGCCGATGTAGATGCCACCATATATAAAACATCTTTCTAAGATGGCAGTCAAGTAATATCGAAGATAGCATATCGCAAGTCATGTGAATGCGGATCCATCCTCCCACTATAATGAGAAATGAGCGGAATAGGCAGACCGCTATCACCCAATTAGTGGGGCTACATCAATATGACTGCTCATGTCCACTTGAGATCATTCAGGAGTGGAGTGGAGGACTGGGGTCACTTGAACAGTGGGCACACCTATCAAAATTAGTAAGCATACTAAGAGGCTACAATCTCAGGTATAGAAGATAACCTTAACAATGATTTGATGCATTCCTTCTTCTGCACTAGGTGAATATACAGAGAGGGTGCCCTGACAAACTAAGATAGGGGTAATACCCAATCTATATGAAAAAAACACAGATGTATCAGATAAACCAGAGACTATATTGCTTATTTTGAAAACTGACTGTATGAAATTGGGTTATTGGTTGTGTGGCCTGCACAAGTAATAGGTCCACAATTCCCGCTTACTGGGAACCAAGCACCCCATTGTAACACATGACTCTTTCAGGGTAGCGAAGCAGAGGAGTCCTAGGCCTACTCAGGAAAAATAGTGTATGCTAGTAATCACCATTCCCTGGCACGCAATAATAACACTCAATAAATGATTGTCCAGTCTGTGCTGTTTCTTTAGAAAAAGAAAAGTACTTTTACTACACAAACTACTAAATACCATGCATTAATATACAAGTAAATACATTAGGCAGATTACAAATACCGTAGATGACATTGCAGAATCACCTTTGACCCTTAAAGGGTCATACAAACATATAAGGTAAGTCTATTGTCTTGTTCAAAGGTTAAAGATCGACAAGCCACATGTTAAAAACACCATCAGTAGGTGTGTAAATGAAATAAGCCACAACAACCATGTTTAAATGCACTTATTAATGTTAACAAAGCATATTGACTTTGATCAATAATCACTGTCAACATTATTATAACAAAAAAGCATTTTGAAATTAGCAAAACATGTCTCTGTGTGCTTTTTGTATACTTTCAGCCATATAAAAGCAACCATAGAAACAATCCCTAGAGGGCATCACTTTCTGATCACATTGCGTACAATCATAGACTTAGCCCCTGGAGGACGCTGCACAACAGGTACCTTCTTTAAACCTCTTCGGCCCGTAATAAATGCAGTAACAGACCAAGCCCCTAGAGGGGGCTGTGCTCCCAGTTGTAGAGCAGAAGCTCCAGTCTTGGGAAGGCTTTAAAAATTATGAGATAAATCCCAGAGGGTCAAGGATTTCTTGACCCCACAAACATAGGGTTAGTACCTTTAAAATGGCTGCTATGGGGCTGCTGTAACTCTTAGATCCCCCCTCAACACTTCTGATATTCATTTGTGGTGACCCTGTTCTCCTGGGGCCACCACAAAAAGAAAACAAACAAACATACAGAGGAGCTTCTCCTGGGGCATTATGAGGCACTCCTCTAAGGAAACAGTGAATATTATGCTGGGAGATCTCCTGCTGTGCTAGGAGCCCATGCATCCTTATTTCCTATGCTTTTTTTTCTATTCGGGGATGCCCAGTCCCACCTGGGCACCCTGCATGCCTCCTTTTGTTGTTGCAGCTCAGGGAGCCCACCCCTGGTTGCCCCTGCCGGCTCCCCTTAAGGGCAGCATTCCTCTACTGCCCCCGGGTGCTGGCAGTCGAAAATCTCATCTCTGGTGGCCACCCATTCCCCCCAGACAGGTGGTTGGGCTCACAACCGTCGGTGCCGGGGCCCAGAGTTGGGATTCCAGGCCTTCCTCCTCCTGGGAGAGCACCATTATGTTGGCCCCTGGGGAAATGGGGGTGTCTGGGGTGAAAATGGAAATGGGGGGGCATGCTTGCCCCCTCCCTGGGATAATGAAATAAATCAATCCTGTGCTGACCCCCGGGTCCTGACCCTCACCAGGGGTATCTGTAGGAAATGTAGTGGAGGTCCATGAGCTTTGTTTGGTAAAAATGCCAAAATACAAGCCCCGTTGGGCCAATTTGAGCAATCTTGGGCTCATTGTACTCTTGGTGGCAAGCTCTAGCCACCAGGAGCAGTGTCAGCAGACCTCCTCATCTCCAAAGTGAGGTAATCTACAGGGAGCTGGTCCTCCAGGCTCCCTGCACCAGCCATCCTCAGTGTCTTTGTCTGTGGGAACAGAAGTCTAGGGCTTTCCCCAACTGGTCCTTAGGGTGTGTAAGGGGGCCAGCCTCCCCTTGGGGTCACCCACTGGTTCTGGGGTAACTGGGCAGAGTCCTTAGTCCTTTCTGGGCATCGAGGGTTCCTTCTTCCAGTTGTCCATGGCAGCCCCAGAGTCCAGCAGTGCAGAGCACAAAAACACCAACCAAGAGGGAGTCTCCTCCTTGTGCAAGAGTTTTTAAATGGGAGTGGAAGGTTCCAAAAGCCGGCCACCCCTGGCTAACCCTAGGGTGCCACATCACCTCTCCCCCTTGTCCCAACCCTCCTGTACAGCACACTTCAAGATGGCATCATTCAGGAGCCACTAGTCACATGTCCTCTGGGGGCTTCAGCTCCTCCCCTCACTGACATCACTGCCGGGGCCTTTCTCACCAAAACCTCAAAGGGGAGCACTCTCTTGTTTTGGCTCCAGAGGTCTGGGCTCCCTCCGTTGTTCAGTTGGCTTGGGCAGGCCAATCTCCGGTGCAGTGTGGCAGCTGATTGGTTGATGCATATCCTTCCACCCGCCCCTTTCCTCCTCTGGACATGAGTGAACCACTGTTAATTGCTCCCTTTGTTTGGGAGGCCTTTGTTCCTGCTGCTGGAGAGAAATGTAATTAACTTGGCACAGCATGGTGACAAAAAGGCCTGGGAACTGATCCTGAGCTGAGCAAGAGAAATATAACAATGTTGAATGACCCATAAATTGTACAGTTACCTTTTTGGAACTTGCAGATTTGATTTTCTTGCATAGGTTACAACGAATTGTGATATGTCACTGGTTTCTGTAGGATGAAGGGAAGTGAAACTGAACTCTAAGGCAGTTTTTCCCCTATGTGTATAAACTCATGTTTTGCTGTGCCCACATTGCCATGCATGCACAATATGCCCAGTTTGCTCATGAATCAACACCTTTGGTTGTGGTACAGAGGATTTGAATGAATGAACACATGGCAATGCCATGGCAATGCCATTATTGACATATGTGTTTGTCCTTGTAGATATACATGTTGTCTTGTTTTATTTTTTACAGGTTCATCGGTTCTGTAGCACTTGAGTTGCCTGAATTTAGGACACTCTTCGGGGTTTTTACTCAAGCACATTTTAAACTAAAGCAACAAACACCATAGGCTACCTAGAAAGATGTGGTTACATATTTTTAGGTCCTCACGAAACAGCATTTGACCCAGAGGGGCAGCAAGGCATGAAACATGTAGACCAGACACAAGGGTCAAACAATAACTTATGTTCAGTTGGTCCCCACCAGTTTTTAATCTTGCCATAGATTACCAACAAAGAATAAAAGAGTGCATATTGGCTTTCTACAGGCAATTTTACTATTCCTCACTGTACTCACTACCCACTATCACCACAGATCCACTACCATCCATCATGGGCAAGAAAAAGATCTCTACCAAAGCGCCGCTGGTCTAGGGGCCCAATGGGCATTTTGCTGCCTGCCCCACGTAGAGCACGGCCCAATGATGAAGCATGCCACCTAGGTGGGTGAGGGTCCTTGCATCCTGAAAAAGACATCTCTGGTGATCACTGTACAACAGAAACCATTAGAAATACTTCTTTGCTTGTTGTCAATCTAGGTTAGAAAAGTTTACAAGACGTCACATCTTTTGGTAAATGGTATAGTTTGGGGAGGATATGTGATGGACCGATAACAACCTCCCATTCCCTTTCTGTTTTGTGATGAAAGTTTTAGGTGTACCAACTTGCATATTCCTAAATTCCACTTGCGCAAACCACGAAATTATGCTACCTAGTACAGATGTGCATTTGGAACGTCAAAGACGAATTAGCCTTCAGAACACCATTAAAACTTTGGTGCTTCCATTGCCTGAAAATTAAAGTAACTACAGATGCACGCTGCATATCACCAAATCATCAATAACAGCTTAAATTGGCCTTCATCCATCACAATAATATGAACTCTGATACAGGTATTTTTTGTAGCCAGTCCTATGTGCTGACATGCACCCCCCACACCATTGCCAGGCTCTGTCGGGCAAAATGGGCAACGATTAATTCGACCAGTATTCTTCTTATGACGGCTAGTGCCACACTTGAACTCTACATGCTTTACTCGCTGATCCTGTTGACTGAACCCCATTCTCCATGTCATACGTCATTCTGGATCAGGGACTGGGCCTCTTCTCCTAGCTTTTTTCATTCCTTCCGTATGTAGTAACACGACTCCTAATAGATCTGCCTGATTGCCTCCGCAAGGAACCCGCACTCCTCCCCTTCAGGAAACGTCTCAAAACGCTCCTGTTCAGGGAGGCTTTGGACATAGTCTAATCATCTGCCACGCGTGTTCTGGTGACTGCCGGTGGTCTTGGCCACTCTCTCTAAGCGCTAAGAGACCTGCTGGTGATTATGCACTATAGAAATAACAGTTAACATAACATAACATTGTGGATTTGGGGGTCTCCTCAGAAGACCACCCAAAGGTGCAGGCTCACCCTTCGTCCACGGGTCCGGAATACAAACTGAGACCGACACTGGAGCACGGAGAGAAAAGATATTTATTCCAGTCTCATGAGAGAGAGAGCATCAGCAACAGACACCCATAGCTGTCTGAGGAGGCAATCTGCTGAAATTCTCAGTTCCGTATCTTTTTATACCCTTCATCCCCACCCTAGGCGTGCACATAGAACAAAGAAAACATGATTATACAAACACTGATTATTTCGATAAAATCAGCAGAAGAAACCATGATTATAGAAACAGTGATTACTCGGATAAAATCAGCAGATGGCCGTCGTTGAGCCCCCGCGGGGTGCAGCGTGCAAGATGGAGACAGTAAAGCGCATGGGAAACTCCCTGTTCAGCTGGTTTAGCATGAGTTCGGACAGGTTGTGGCAGGCCGGGGCACGAACGGCCCTGTTCGACTGGTTTAGCATGAGTTCAGACAGGTTGTGGCAGGCCGGGGCACGAACAGGGCGTGGGCGTCCGTGCAGAAATGCGGCAACCTCGAAAGGTGATGTAGGGATGGCGTATCCTGCCCGTGGTACCCGAGTCCCTTTTCCTACATTGTAGCGGAGACAAACCAAACATTGTTGGACCAGCCTGGTGGCAGTAGACCGGAGTTGGTCATTATCCCACACTTCCTGTAATATTTTAGTCATGGTGGCAGCATTGGTGTGGGCCGGTAAATGAGTCATGTTCAACAATGGGAGGAGATAGGCATTTGGCAACTTCCATAGCTTTGTATCCTTGGACCGCCAACAATTTTCTTCGTCGAACATGCCCTCTTTTTCCCATTGTTGAAGTTCTCCGAGAGTGGCAGTAGACTGGATGTCCCGGATCTGTTGTCTAACGTCATGCCACTTCTCTGCTTGGGATTTTACTACGTACATAGGGGTATGTGTTCTTTCCTGTGCAGTAGCCCGGGCTGTCTCATCAGCAAAGGCATTTCCTAGTCCGATTTCGTCTGTGACTTTCTTGTGTGCGTTGCATTTAACAATAGCTAGTGTTCAGGGCAGTGTCAATGCTTGGACCAATGCAGTGACTAAGTCACCATGCTGGATGGGTGTACCATGTGACGTTAAGAACCCCCTCTCCTTCCAGAGGATACCGAAACTGTGGGCTACTCCAAATACGTACTGGCTGTCGGTATAGATAGTGATAGCGAGATCCTGGCTAAGGATACAAGCGCGGGTGAGAGCTATAAGCTCCGTGGCCTGGGCCGATTTCTGGGGTATGCGTGCAGTCTCAACAATGGTATTGGTAGTAGTGACCGAATAGGCAGCAGATGTGGTACCATCTGATAGTTTAATACAAGACCCGTCCACCCACAATTGTCCATCCTGTTCCGTGAGAGGGATGTCTTTCAAATCCACCCGCCCCTTAGTCTGTTCTTCTGTTCGAAAGAGGCAGTCATGTGGAATGTCTGTGGCGTCTGAATCTGGTGTGGGCAGGAGTGTGGCGCTGTTTAAGGTCATACATCGCTTTAGCGTGATATGGGGTGCTAACAACGTAAGTTTGTATCCTGTCAGTCGTGCACTAGTGAGGTGTTGTGTCTTTGTCTGATTCAGTAATATGTCGACTGGGTGGGGAACTAGTACCGTCAGTTTGGATCCCAAAACAATTCCCTCACTTTATCGTATAGAGACGGCCGCAGCCACGACCGCTCTAAGACAAGAGGGCAGACCTCGGGCCACAGGGTCTAGAGTGGCCGAAAAGTAGGCGCATGGGCGTTGTTTGGTGCCGTGAATTTGGGTCAAGACAGAGAGAGCGCATCCTGAGCGTTCATGGGTGTAGAGGCAGAAGGGTTTAGAGTAATCAGGTGTGCCCAGTACTGGTGCAGAGCAAAGAGCGTGGCGTAAGTCTTGAAAGGCTTGGTCATGTTCCTATGTCCAAGGGAGAGGTGTGGGTGTGTCTTTTGTAAGTAAAGCAAAGAGTGGCTTAACTATGAGGGATAAATTTGGAAATCATTGACGACAAAAGGAAGTGAGACCAATTAGTGCACGAACATCTCTTTAGGTATGAGGAGAAGAAAGGCGTAGTCTTGTTTGGATGCAGTCAGGTGTGAGGGTACGTCCCTCCTTAGACAGCAGATGGCCGAGGTAGGTCACCTGCTGTCTACAATACTGTAGCTTGTTCTTGGACACCTTATGGCCCTGTGACGCTAAAAAGTGTAGAGTAGTAAGAGAGGCAGTGCGAGCCAGGGCGGGAGTGTCTGCAGCCAAAGTATGTCATCGACGTACTGGATGAGGGTAGCGCCAGGTGGTAATTTTATCTGATCCAGCTGTTGTTTAAGGGCTTGGCTGTATATACTCAGACTCTCAGTGTATCCCTGAGGAGCTCTACAGAAACTGTAGGATCTGTTCCTGAGGGTGAAGCCAAAAAGGTATCGGGAATCTCGATGGATGGGTATGGAGAAAAAGGCATTCTTGAGGTCTATGACTGTGAAGGTGGTAGCAGTTGAGGGGATCATTGTTAGTATAGTTGTTATGTCAGAGACCACAGGATATTGCGGGACCACTATTTTGTTGATTGCGCGAAGGTCAATGACAAAACGGTATATTTTCTCAGAGGTGGACGTACATTTTAAAACTGGAAGGATAGGACTATTGCAGATGTTGGACTGGACTTCCTCAACTAACCCAGCTGCAATCATATCCTGCACTATAGTCATGAGGGCCTTTTCGCCGTCTGCAGAAATTTTATACTGAGGGAGGCGGGGAAGAGGTGCATTTTGTTTTACTGTTATTTGGACAGGGTCCATAACAATCTCTCCCACGTCGGTGTCCGTGACAGCCCACAGGGCGTCGGGTAATTGGGACAAATCCTGCTGCTCGGAATCAGTGAGACAATAAAAACAGGATTTATAACCGAGGGGGCAATTATTCTCAAACAATATGACTCTGACATTTTGGGGAGAACAGCGAATGGTGGCTCTGTAATGTTTTAAGAGATCGATGCCCATCAAATTATCTGGGCAATTTGGGGAGAGCAGGAAAGAGGCCATCACTGTGTTTCCTTGTATGTCCAGGGGCACCTCAGTAGAAAAGGGGTTGGTGGAGGGCGTGCCATCAAATCCTACGGATGTGACCGATAAGCCAGACAGGGGTGCCCTAGGAATCAGTTTGTGTGAGAGGGCACTTCTAGAGGCCCCTGTGTCGACAAAGAATTTGCCCTGAGTTCCAACCACTGAAGCTGTGACATAGGGGCCTGATTGATCGACTGGAAGTTCCACTGGTTCCTTTCCCTGTCCCTGGCTGTCTCATGCAAATTCACTGTCGGGGAAGTGGTCAACTGTAAAATCATGTGCGAAAGCCTGTCTATTGTTATCGAAGACATTGGGGCGTTGTTCGTTGGAGGGTGGGACTCTTCCCCTTCCCCTACTCAGTCCCCTTCCCCGGCCCATTGTATTTCGCTGTAAAAGAGGACAATCTGCGTGCCAGTGGCCCGTCTCTTTACAGTACGCGCATTGATCCTGGGACAGTTGGCGTGGGAGTTGGTGGATTCTAGCAGTTTCAGGTTGATATAAAGGCTGTGGCCCTTTATTTATACCCCCTCCTCTAGTACTTATTTGGGACAGCATTACTTTCTCTTTTAAATCTCTTCTCTTTTTATCCTTTTCCTCTTCAATTTTATTCTGCAAATGTTCATAATATTGGGCCATTGTCAATATATGTGCTGGCGTGGACGCTGGCCATGTACTTTCACTACTCTGTAACTTGGTGGAAATGGGTTGCAACAATCCCTTAACAAAAGTCTGGACTAGTAAGTGTCGGCCTGTCTCAGTCGTCGAGTCCTGTCCGCTATAGTCAATGAACACCTGGCTGAGGCGGGAGAAGTAGTCAGATGTAGTTTCCTCAGATTTTTGTTTACAAGCAGTGATGACTGTCCAGTCTACTTTCCTGGCCTGAATTGTTGCCTTCAACTTTTTCACTATGTTACCTGGCAGGGCTAAAATAGCTTCTGCAGGCCTTTCACCTGGTTTTCTGTCCCTATCCATGGTGGCCAAATCTTCCCACTTATGTCCGAACAAGGCCTCATCGTCAACTTTCCTTATGGGTCTCCAAATATCTGGGGGCAGAATTAATCCAAAGAACTGATCTATGTCAGTCAGTGTCATTGTATAAGTGGTAATAACCGTATCCAGCCCTTCGTAGAATCCCGTAGGATTCTTCCGGGGGTCAGGCAGGTCCTTTTTAAAAGCCAGTACATCAGCTCGAAGCCACGGAGTATACACCCAATTATATAGTGTCCTGCTCTTCGCATCCGGACTATCTACTCCCTCAGCAGTACCCTGTCCTCGAGCAGGGACGAAGACTGGGGCAGCTTCCCTTATTGGCGCCATGCGGCCTCCAACTGCGCCTTCTACTACTGGTAACTTTTCCTCCCCGTCCTCGCTCCTTCTTAGACCTTCCATCATTTGTAGCGTTAATGCTAACAAATTGTGGCTTTCTTCAACACTTTCTCGCCCCTCTATCAACTTACGGTACAACCCTCTAACATGCTCTTCTGGTGTTACTCTGTGGCGTTTCTCATACAGGGAGAACACTTTGTAAACAAATCGTTGCAGGAAATAACCTTTCTGGGGTGGTGTATAGGCTTCGTAAATGGCACGAATCTGATTAGGGGTGGAGCGGTCCTCTAAGCAGGTGCGAGCTAGGCCTTCAAGGGCAAGTTTTTCCGTTTGGGTGACACGCGGTATTCGGGATCGGGCAGAGGGCGTTTGCTCAGTGTCAATTTGGACAAGAGGAGTAGTGAGATCAGGAGGTGGGGGCTGAGCATTCTCAGGGTGTCTATGTTCATTCATCGGTGGGGGGGCATGAGGAATGTGAGGGACATGATATGGTGGTGGCAACGGGAGGAGGAGGAGTTCCTCTTCATGGGGGTCTGCTCGCGCTAGTGGTGCATGACGCACAGGATACTGACCAGACGCGTTCAACCTGTGTTCCCTGTCCGCACATGCGATGTTGGACGCAACTTTTTCCTGTTGTAATTCTATTAACGTCTGTTTATTGCTTTTTCGAGCCTTTTTCTGTAGCCTCGCCTGAATCCTTCTTTCCCTCTCAGCTCCCTCCTTTTTCCATTGGCCTAGGACGTCAAACATAGCTTGTCGCGACCTCCTCCTATGAAGTTGTGCTTCTACAGCCTCAATCTTCTGGGGTTCGAAAGAGCCGTACATGGGCCACTGAGTCTGTATATCCTTAGACGTGTATTTATGCCATAATGAATTATACATTATGGGAGAAATACCGTATTTTATGTACATGTACTTACTTGGGGTACCTTCCGGGGGAGCCGGCTGACTATCCTCCAGCTCCTTCGATCGAGATGTGCAACAACAACACCATCGTGCAAATTTACTAAACACGGGCATGTTTTTCTATGTTATTTTATCAAAACGTCTCTACAAGTTTCTAAGCTGGACAAAAAGTCCACATTACCCGTTTACCTTCACTTTTTGCAAAGAGTGAACAAGAACCAGACAACAAGAACAAACAACAAAAAGGTGTCGCAAACCAGCGACCCTACCAGAATCCTTTGTCTCGTTCTCCAGGCGGTCTCTTTACTGCAAGGATCGTCCAAGTCTATCGGGGGCCCCAGTCAGGACCGGCGCCACTTGCGGGGGTCTTCTCAGATGCAGTGAAGGTCAGGTGGTGGCTACGAAGACGAGGGTCTCTTTCACGTAGGTATACCCCACCACCGTCCGTTCAAACTTCCTCGTTGGGACCCCTCGACCGGGCAGCCGCGTCACTGATGGGGCCCCACGTTGGGCACCAATTGTGGATTTGGGGGTCTCCTCAGAAGACCACCCAAAGGTGCAGGCTCACCCTTTGTCCACAGGTCCGGAATACAAACTGAGACCGACACTGGAACACGGAGAGAAAAGATATTTATTCCAGTCTCATGAGAGAGAGAGCATCAGCAACAGACACCCATAGCTGTCTGAGGAGGCAATCTGCTGAAATTCTCAGTTCTGTATCTTTTTATACCCTTCATCCCCACCCTAGGCGTGCACATAGAACAAAGAAACCATGATTATACAAACAGTGATTATTTCGATAAAATCAGCAGAAGAAACCATGATTATAGAAACAGTGATTACTCGGATAAAATCAGCAGATGGCCGTCGTTGAGCCCCCGCGGGGTGCAGCGTGCAAGATGGAGACAGTAAAGCGCATGGGAAACTCCCTGTTCAGCTGGTTTAGCATGAGTTCGGACAGGTTGTGGCAGGCCGGGGCACGAACGGCCCTGTTCGACTGGTTTAGCATGAGTTCAGACAGGTTGTGGCAGGCCGGGGCATGAACAGGGCGTGGGCGTCCGTGCAGAAATGAGGCAAATCAAGACGTGAAGCCACAGAGCGTTCGTGGTACCGGTAGAGATGGAAAATGGAGGGTGAAGCGAAAAATGGCGGAGCGAATGGCAAGATAACAGACATACTTTTCCACAACATAACATCTTATTGTGATGATGGTCCATATTCTACGGTCAGTCATAATTTTGATTCTACTATTCATGCCCCCCAGGCTGAAGCTTCCATCACTAGCAGCTCCCATTTAGGATGAACCAGTGACTGCTTCCAGGCAGAATGTAAAATTATTTATTTGCTCCAATCACACAATAACGAGGTCCCAGAGCTGTAGTGCATTAAAAGGTGTATTCTCTTACCTTGTATTGCAATTCTGCTAATATATGATCAAAAACTGTTTTATGAAGTGGGGACTGCTGCCCACGTGATACAATGTGGCCACCAATAGCAGACCTTTAAGTAAAAAAACAACAATATGATACTGTTAACGATGTATGTAGTGCACACTAGAAGGGTGTGGTACCAGCATATCATGACCCGACTATTGTTTACAATAAAATCAACCCTTAAATGCTAATAATAGAAAAATTACACCAAACATAGAGATATGCTTGTAAAGGATATTTAGGCTACAATATTTATGTCATGCGATATTTTTGTTAATGATATTTTGCACATTACATGGACTCTTGGTGTTCAAATAACATTGGCAGTTTGTTACATTTTTATACATCTTCTTTAGGCAGTTTATTTCCGCAGACATACTTTTAGTACTGAAGTGCATAGCAGAAAAGTTGATTAATTCAAATGAAAATGCCGGCACCGTCCTATAATTCCCCCACCCCCTTTTTTTTTACCCCCCTTTTTCTTTTTTTACAAATAGACAGTAGCAATCAGTCAGTGACAAAGGAAAGGGCAACCCACCGCTCTTCCCTATATGTAGTTTCCTGGCTGATGAGCAAGCAACAGGTTGCAGAGTAGCATCAACTTCAACCCTTTAAAACACAACAATAATAATGAAAGTTATTTTTATTATTAGTAGTATTTTTCTTGCATGCTTCTGCCACTTGTGTGGCCCTTCTCGTTCCAGCAGCAAGGGCAGACAGCTTTCCTTGGGACAGGTCCTCAGCTCCAGTAGGATTTCTTGGACTCCCAAAAATGGTAGAGTAGACACCAGCGTTGCATCACAGAAATCTTCCCCAACTCCATGCGTGGTGTCGCGTGGCCACAGGTCGGTAAGAATCCCTTGGAAACTGACTTGGGGTCTCAGTCCCATACTGATTCTTCAGACAGAGCTTGCAGATTCCAAAGATCTGAGGCTAGTTTAAAGCATTTCCTGACATTTTGAGTAGTTCCCAAGAAATGGCCAAGCCACAGTCTTTTTCCTTTAGACTTATCCAAAATGAAGGGTGTTACTGGAAGCCAGAGAAGCCCAAAACAAAGCCACAAAGCTGCAAGACCTCTCCACTCATCTACTTCTTAACCTGTTTTGAACAACACGTATGGAGAATAAATGATCAGGGCGGGGCAGAGACTAACCTTACACTTCAAAAGAGCCCCCCACCCCTTTGTCTTCTGTCCTCACAGGCCCTGGATTCTGGTTCACCACAAAGGCCTTGGGATGCCGTAGAGAAGCCTTTCAATTTACATTGCTGTCTGATAGACTCTTTCCACCCTCCATCCTGTACACCATCCCCACACAGGAGATACAAATTGGATTCCGGTGTGCCAACAGTCACTCACAGCACTTACTCCATGCTTATCCTACTACAACTATACCACGTAAATATGCATATGATATCTATTTACAAATGGGTGGAGTAAGGGACCTATTTGCAGGTGACTGGCAGCCCATTTTAGACAGGAGAATCCAGTAAGACACTCTCCCTGTGGAGACTCAGGTAAATAAGCCTGTCCAGCTACAAATACCAATCCCTGTCACCACTGTCAGTCCTGCATGCGTGGCGAGCTGTTGGTAGCCACGCTCAGTAACGGAGGGGTGTGCATGGTGTGCCCCTCCAAGGCACAGAGCCCAGGTCTGAGTTGCAATCCTCGTCACAGTGAGCCCTCAGCATATATATTGATTGCCGTGTGTACCTGAGGCCAAATTAAAAAAATAAACCTAGCACTTGCTATTTGGGTAACTTATCACAGGGTTGCACACTCTCCACGCCCATGTTGGAGAGATTACCATTCCAATAGCACCATAGGTCCAGAAACGTCTCATGTATTACCTGAAGCTTTGGTGTACTGCACAGAATGCTTGTAAATACCTAATGCCTTCACTAGGATCAGTGGGTTGCAGTTAAAATCACAGCTAAAATTGGCATAGCAGTACAGCTTATTCACCCACTAGGCAATCAATGGTGGAATGGCAGAATGTTTGTGGGAGGGAATAATGCAGCAAATAGTCTGACCCATTTCGAAAGTGTTTTTTGATTATTCGTTTTTCCACTACATCAAAACAATGACATTAGATTTTTTTACATGCTGCAGGCCATAAACGTTATACTTTAAATAATCTTGTGATAACCATCAC
This sequence comes from Calotriton arnoldi, assembly GCA_963921515.1. Lineage (NCBI taxonomy): Eukaryota > Metazoa > Chordata > Amphibia > Caudata > Salamandridae > Calotriton > Calotriton arnoldi. The sequence goes on from CAWUFW010014026.1 coordinate 379,598, forward strand.
CCCATCACAAAGCGCTTGAAAGGGTCCTTTTAAGGCTGATTAAAATCACTGGGACATCGGATAAAAGGAGAAAATTGATGTAAAAGGTCAAAGTTTACAGCTGCTACTTGGTAATTGACTCCTGTATTGCCATCGTAGATTTACAGCTTGCATGGAATGCAGATAGCCGTTCACATCACAGGATATTTTTTAAAAGTAGGATTTCTTAACCAAATTGCTTCTTCCTGGTTCTAGACTTGCAATCAACAAAGGGGATGTATTTAGGGGCCTTTAGACAGGTCCCTAAAGAGAACTTTTACTCCAAAAGTTGAAAAGTAAAAAGAAATTAAATCAAGACTTAAATGTGCATAACAGCTAGCAACTAGAGTTGGTATGAGGTTGTTTGCTGATTTTTTTAAAATATGCATTTTTTTTAAATTGATGGTGAAGTCTAAGCACTTAGCAGAAGATTTCATAAAAAACACCCATTGTTTGAGCCAAAACTGAATTCCCTGCGTATAGTAGGTAACATTCTGTTGTGCTAGGAGCTTGTTGTAGAGACGAATCGACGGTTCACATTATCAGTTTGAGGAAGAACTCCTTTAGTGTCCTTGTGTCATCCACGCTTTTGTCTTCAAGCAAATTACTCAGAATAAGACATTGAACGCACACAGTTCACAGTTTGATGCCCAACTCCAGAGTGTAACATTAAAACTGGCCTGATGGGTGAAGCTTTCCCTATAAATCAAAGAGAGAGAAGCAAATACAAGGCACTTGACAGTATAAGATGAAAATGATTTTTCAAAATCTCATTCGTATCCTGAAGAAGTGATTTTGTTTGATCATGGAAGCTTGCAAAACGACATTTCTGAGCAACATTAATGTTTTGATTGGTTATTAATTGCAGATAATTACTATTTATATCACACTCGGCTAACATGGTGCACATAAACCGATGTCATTCACAGATGACATTCATTATATGCTGATAAAAGGCAACACATTCTCAGCACTTCCAAGTAAAAAATAAAATTATGGGTAACAGACTGGAGACACGAGTTACCCCATGTGCCATTAAGAATGTTAGAGATCTCGAACTGTGAATTAGAACCATTTTGGTTATTTCAATTCAAGAACGAGAACCAGTTCGGTGCAGCTGCCCATCTTCATGCATATGGCCAGCTTGTGGAGAAAACTCTCATGCTCGACAATATCAAAGCCAGTGAGAGGCCACGTAGACCAAGCAGACATATGCTGCTACCATCAGGAGCACACACCAAATACCTGCAAAGCAACAGCTGTTGTACAATATATTGGCCGGAATCCAGAGTTGTAGCTTCAGAGGAAATTGTATTTGTTGTTGTACTCCTGGAGTTGAATATTAATTATGTTGCTAAGATGGCATTTATTTTTTCTGTGAATAGGTTGAGAATTTTGCAACAGAGATGAAACTTGCACTATCTTAACATGAAATGGCAACTGGTCCTATGAAAGAGATTCATTGTTCATTTTTAGGCTAATTCAGTGGATGAATCAAGCACACGCTGTACTTGTTTATCAGGATTAGCATCATCAGCAATGAGGATTGTTTGACAGCTGCCATAACTTCTAGTAAGGTGATGTTTAACATTTCTGAAAAAAGGATGGCACAAGTATGAGGCGAGGAGATATAATACGAATTGGAGTGCCCTCATTTACTTCTGTGAGGTGAGATTTGAAGTTGGCTTTTTTCCAAAATGTTGATAACCGCCTCCGTGGAGCGATGGAGGAGTATGTTAGTTCAGTCTTAGACCATAACAAATAGCAACAAGCATTTGCAATGCAATCGGTCTCGCCTGGGGGACCTTATATGTATTTAGCTATGCAGCACATTATCCTGGGTGCTGAAACATCTACTGTTCTTTAACATGGAGGGAAAGTAAGCACCAAACTGCGTGACACGCCAGGTATGGGAACACATGGAGAGAAATATTTCAGCGGGAAATGGTATAGTCCAAAGGTCTGTTTTTAATATAAAATCAGGGCCTTCTGTGGTCATATCACTGAAAATACAAGATTTGAAAAAAATATTATTGTCTACGGGTGGAAGACAATTTCTATGGACTGAAATCTAGAGAATGCTAAAGTGATTCTGGTATTTTACTAACCTCTGCTGGTTGTTTTCTATCAAGAAAGTTAAAAGAGAGGCAGTTGCCAGAAAAATTTAAAAAGAAAGTCCCTAAGCAGAAAGCAATTCTGGTATTTTACTGACCTCTACTGGTCGTTTTCTATCAAGACAGTTAAATAGAGGCAGTTAAACAGAAAAAAAAGTCCCTAATCGGAAGCAGACAAGTCCTAGGGCTGATCTCCAGAGCCGCCAAAGTACATACACATATAAGTATATACTAAAGTATATACAAGAGGTCTCGAATGCTCGACCTAAAAATGAGTAGTTAGTCGTGGTAGAGATCTCTGATCTGAAGTAGCTTGTGTTACTTCTTTCTGGGAAAGTTTCCATGGGCTCTGAAGCTGGACTGATGAGCTGGACGCTGTGAGTTTTTCCATATTGATTCAATGGTCCTCATTCTCCATTTGGTTTTGTTGAGAGGCCTTGAATACTGAGGCTTCAAACCTACATGAGCTTTTATGGTGATGTCCAATTTACAGCAATTGTCCATATGAAGTTTTTTTCAGAGGCCACCTGGTGACTTTTAATCCTTTTATCAGAGACATGGGTTCTGTGGGAAAATAGGGATATCATTGTGGATCAGTGAGAGAATGAGATTAAATTAGACAAGTCTAGGTGTGTTAAGGACAGAAAAAAAGGTTATTATAATGGATCACTCAAGAGGAACCACTTATCACTCTTCTTCTTTTAAAGATAGTGCTTGAAATTACCATTCTTTGTGTGGTATTCCCCCAGATTTTTGCCTTCTTTGCCTGAACCTGTTTTTGTTGGCCATAGGACTCTGCACATTTTTACCACTGCTACACAGTGGCAAAGTGCTTATGCACTCCCTTTTAACATTGGCATACACCTAATTGGCACACGTTATTTACTTATAAGTCCCTAGTATATGGTACTGCATGGAGGTAGGGCCTGTAAATTAAAAGCTACAAGTCGGCCTCAGTACGCATTGTGCCATGTGTATGTTTATAAATACATATATATAATGTGACACTATTATGAAAAATATATATTTGACATTATATAACATTTTTGGGGTTATTTGTTTAAATTTACTACTATATATATATGCGAGTGCGGCGTCACTGTTTGCTTCCTGTTTGCCTGTAGCCAAAAGCCAGTGATCAAGGGCTGGAGTGCCCGTAACGCGTGTGGCGATACTTTGGTGAAATTACATCCTGTAATCTCAATGCCTCGCACTCTGCAGTCTTGCTGAATAAAAAAGGACGAATTCACGCCTGTGTGTGGTACCTTCAAGTGGGAGCACTTTCGTATGGATATATATATATATATATATATATATATATATATATATATATATGTATATATATATTTCCAAGCAAAAATTGCACCCCACTCCAGGAGTCATTAGTAACTGCTGTACTTTTATTAAAGCACAATTACCACCACCACCATCACCGACGTTTCGACCAAGAAATGGTCTTTCTCACGGTTCACATGAGTCCATCCTCACTTTCCTACTCTATAGTTTGGCCATGTTAGCCCATTATGAGGCATTATGGGACCTGTATTTCACTTCAGATCATAAATGTCTCATTCATTACTGATCATCATTTAAATCATTTTCTTTACAGTTTACATTCATTGCTGTTATGTGGAGACCACATGTATTATAATGAGATAGTCTCATGTTTCCCAGAATTCATCCATATTATGTTCAGTCCAATTTTTTCCTTTTTGGTTGCTTTTTTCTTAATTTCTCCTTCCTGGCTTATAATCATTTGATATTTTAATTTTCCCAGTTTTTCAAGGGTTGTCCTATTCGGGTAGGTACCTTATTTTTTTCTTTTGTGTACAAGCCAGACATTTTTTTACCCCCACTTTTCATGCATTCTCATTGGACAATTCAGGGTTAGTACCCTTTGGATATATCTATCTTTATTTTGAGTATAATTGCTGATTCCTACAGCTTAGATAGGTACTCCCTACAGATGAATATATAACTCCTCGTCTCCGTTCAGACCAAACGGAGTCTTGGTCTTGAATCTGATGACCAGACACGACTCTAATCTCCTCAACTTTAATGTCCGATTACCTCCTCTTTCATTAACAGGGACTGTTGCAATTCCAAAGTATCGTATATCTTGCCAGTTGGTTTTATGTTGGGTGTGCAGATGTTTCGATATTGCGTAGTTCATGTCCCCATGCTGGATCGCTCTCAGATGTTCTAGGATCTGTTTACGCAGAGGACAGATTGTACTTCCTATATAGCGTAGGCCACATGTGCACTCAATCATATATACAACATATGTCGTCTCACAAGTTATTTTTTCATTGATTGTTAATGTCCTTCCTCGGAAATCTTTAATCATTTTAGTGCTCTTGCCGATCTTACACACTTTGCATTTATTGCACTGTGTGAAGCCATTTTGTTTCTCCATCAACCATGTTGTTTGTTTCTTCATGGAGAAATGACTTCTTACCAATTTATCCCTTAGGGACAGCACTTTTCGTAATGTTACCATTGGTCTTATTCCAATTTTTTGTCCGATATCACGGTCTTTCACAGGACATTCCAATACTTATTTAAAATATTTACAATTTTGCAGCTCTCCTTGCTATATGTTAGGATCAATCTGGTTGTATCCTCTGATTCCTTAGTTGTGTCTATATCTTTGTTTGCAAGTATTTTTGCTCTGGGGATTTTCTTTGCCTTTTCCAGGCCTTGTCTCACATCCCTATACTTTTAACCTCTCCTTATAAATCTCTGTTCTGTTTCTTTCAGATGTCTCTTTGCTACTTCTGTATCCAAGCAATTCCTCTTCATCCTGATGAACTCCCCGTATGGGATACTCTTCTTCAGTTGTGCCGAATGAAAGCTTGCACCGTGGAGTACACTGTTCGTAGCAGTCGGCTTCCGATATATCTTCGTGTGGATTTGATCTTCATCAATATACACCGATACATCCAGAAATTGGACTTGTTTTTTGCTCATGTTGTACGTGAATTTTAGTCCCATGTTGTTATTATTCAAGACCTCAAAATATTTTTTAAAATCCTCCATACTCGCATTCCAGATCAGAAAAAGATTGTCTATGTATCCTAACCATAGTTCGATTTTAGATGTGTATCTTTCATTTTCCTCATTCCATGCCACGAACTTCTCCCACCGACCCATGGTAAGGTTGACGTAGCTGGGTGAAAATGAAACGCCCATGGCAGTCCCGCACTTTTGGGTATACACTTGGTGGTTGAAAAGAAAGATGTTATTTCTTAAGCATAGCTCGATCATTTCCATCAACATTTCAGTATGTCTTAATTCCTGGATATTTCTTTGGCGTAGAAAGTACCCCACAGCTTTCAGCCCGATCTCGTGATCAATCGAAGTGTATAATGACACTACGTCGATAGTTATTAGTAGGAAGCCTTTTTGCCATCCCATGTTGGTTAGGGTTCGCAAGAAGTCCCCCGTATCCTTGTTATAGGAACTGAGATTTGTTACCATAGGGGCAAGAAAATGGTCGACGTATACTGAGATATTCTCATAGAGAGAGTTACAGCTCGATATGATGGGTCTTCCAGGTGGATTTATTAGAGTCTTATGAACTTTCGGCAGAAAGTATATGGTCGGCATCACTGGGCTGTCATTATGAAGAAACCTGGCTCATTGAGGAGTCCTTCATTTTTCCATGCTGTAATTTTCAATTCCAAGTCCAATGTCAATGCATTAAGTGGATTTGCTGACAATTTCATGTCGTTTTTTGGTCGTTTAGTTGTTTCATGGCTTCATTTATGTAATCCTCAGTGTTGAGTATCACCACGTTCCCGCCCTTGTCGCCCGGTTTGATTATTATTTTGTCATTTGCCATAAGTTTTTGTAATGCAGTCCTCTCATTTCTGCTCAGATTCTCTTTCCTCGATGTTACATTTTCCATGCTTTCAAGATTGGCAATAACTAGGTCATGGAATAAGTCGATTTTGTTTCCAGGGCTCAATGATGGGCAGAATTTCAATTTAGGTTTGAAACCAGAGCTTATATGTTTGTCCGTGATGATGTTAAGATCTTCCAGGACTTGAGATTCAGTAATTTCATTGTCCGGTACATTCATCATTAGATCATATGTTGTTTTTAAATTCGATATATCTTCAAATTTAGGTTAGTGTTTTCTTCTTGTTGGTCAGTCGCACTTGGTCTTTCTACCAATCCTGTTCTAGAGAAGAACTTTGTTAGTTTTAGTTTCCTGATATATCTGTAGAGATCGATTCTAGTCTCCACATGATCATAATGTTGCTCGGGGCAAAAAGTCAGGCCTTTATTTAAAACATTCTTTTTGTTTGTGTCCAATACATGATCTGACAGATTGATAATCAGATTGTTGGACTCTGTTGTTGTTTCACTTTCATTCATTTTTTTGTTGTTGTTGTTGTTCTGTTCCGGAGAGGATAACTGTTAGAAGGTGGTTCTGACCATCTGAGCCGCTCGGATTTTTTGCTTTTTGAACACCTATTTGTTGAGCTTTTACTGTGGGAGAGCCTCATAAGTTGGGACTCACCCACAGTGAACTCATGATGAAAGGGACTGCATGTGTATTTTACCGGTGTCCCCCTGGCGCGAGTAGGCCGCTGCGCTGCAGCCAGAGTAAGGGGCACTGGGCTGGTTACATGCAGACACGTGTGTACATGCGTGTGCACAAGTGTAAGGGCTGTGCAGGGGAGATTCCTAGCGTGCGCAACCCAGGAGCCGCTACAAGTTGAATGGTGTGGCAGGACTTATGCAGAACTGGGTGGTGACATGGAATAGGCTTTATACAATGGGAAGAAACATTTGAGGGAAAGTCAGTGTGCTTTACTGTTTTCACTCCATTACTCTCCTATGAGGATGGGGAGCACATGGGCTAGTTTCACTTTCCTAGGGCCTACAAATTCCAGACACGCACTAAAGTCCACTGTAACTTATGTGAGAAGAAGGATTCTGCAGAGTCCAAAGTCATATTTGTACTGCTTTTGGGTCATCCAGAAATGTCATATTTCTCTGAGTCAGCTCATAACCAGGGCCTGGCTGGGGCTGACCCTGCCAGGCTGAATTAATGACCTTCCTCCCCAAGCTGTAGCATCAGAGGCCCAGCCCTGCACAACAAGCTTTCCAAGGGCGAATGCCTCCACTCCAAGAAGAGAAGATGGGTGGAGCTACAGGTTCATCCATCAGCAGCTGATACCTGGTGCCAGGCACCAAGCTGCTCTGGAGAGAAGGCAGCGAGGGGGGAAGGGGCTCTCAGAGACCATGTGGCATGAGACCCCTGGACGACGCCACTTTGAACAAACCCAGAGACCTGGGCAGGAAGGAGGGAGCAGGGGCAGAGAGGTGATGTGTCGCTGTTTGATAGGGCAAACAGAGACTTCCTGCCAGCCCCTCCAAATTCTTTAAAAGAGTTTGCACAGGAAGAAGAGCTCTCTCTGGGGTGTGGTCTGCTGAGGAAGACTGGTGCTGGAGCCTGGCACCATGGGCAGTTGGAAGGAAGAACCCCCTGACTGTCCCAGGATGCAGAATTGCGCCAGGAAGGGAGTCCAGGACCAGTGAGCAGAAGCCTGGGCCTCTGCGCAAGGAGAAGAGAGGCCCATGAGAAGAGCCAAGTGAGAGGCTGGCGCAGGGAGCCAGTGAAGACAGCTCCCTGCCGAGTTCACCCTCCAGGAGACCAGGAGGGCGAAGGAAAGTTCTCCCAGTGGCTGGGGAGCGCCACCAGGAGCAAGAAGAGGCAAAAATGGCACAGATCGGTATCCTGGGGGCTGAGATATGCCCCCCAGAAGGTAGGCAACCTTTGACCTCTGGCTGGACCGATGACGAAGCGCGTGGGGCTCCGCTGCCGGTCTTGAATGTGCCCCCGGGGTGGGTCAGGTTCCCGGGGGCTGCCCCCAACACGAAGCAAAGCCGGGGAGCGCCGTCGCGCTCCCCGTGAAGTGGCCCAACCGGGGTGCCAGGAGCCCATCCTGGCCCCCGGCGACAACGGAGGGCGGGGAGCGCTGTCGCGCCCCCCACGAAGATGCCTTTGGGGCCCGGGACCTCAACTCCAGGCCCCGACGAGGAGAAGCTAAGTCGGGGAGCGCCATCACGCTCCCCGTAAAGCTGGGCAAGCGGGGTGCCAGGAGCCCACCCTGGCCCCCAAAGAGAGCGGAAGTCGGGGAGCGCCGACGCGCTCCCCGTGAAGTGGCCCAGGGGCCCGGGACCCCATCTCCGGGCCCCCAACGTGAAGGCGGAGGATGGGGGAGTGCCGCCGCACTCCCCCGCAGCAGCAGAAAGGAGGGGGAGTGCCATCGCACTCCCCCGAGACCCCGCCCAACCAGCGGCAACTTCCGTGTCTGCCCGGAGCGGGCAGACCAGAAAGGAAAGGCCGGCTCCTGCGGCAGCACGCGAGGGTGCTGGCCAGTCGGGGAGCCGGCGGGGGCAGCCGGGGGTGGGCTCCCCGGGCTGCCCTCCAATGATGTGGCAATGCGAGGTGCCCGGGTGGGACCGGGCCCCCGCAAGGAGATGAGCGGCCGGGGGTGGGCTCCCCGAGCCGTGTAGAAGCACTCACCTGGGGGTCCGGGTGGGACCGGGCCCCCCACCGAGGCCAGGAGACGCGGCGTGAGGCCGCCGGGGGCAATGCGGCTCTCCCCGAAGCTGTGGGAGAGCTGCTGCTATAATATTCACAGAGAATGGAGGAAGCGCCCCATAATGCCTTGCAGGCCCGGACCGGCCTGCAAGGGAAAGTAGCTTTTCCTCGGTTCGCGGTGGCCCCAGGAGGACGGGGTCACCGACAAAGGTGTGAAAAGGTGCAGGGGGTGCTGCAGGAGTAACGCAGTCTCCCCCAGCACGAAGATGAAAGTCCCCCCCCCTAAGTCTCATGCGGGCTTAAAAGAAACAACCCCTCAAGGGCTCAGCCAGCCATCAACTCTCCCCTGGGCTGGGACTTTTGTTCTACAGCTGGGGGGTGCCTTAAGGATTGTCTCATTGTGTGGAAGGCTGTGCTGGGGATGTCTGGAGAAGGGCATCCCCTGGAGGTGGAGAGGTGCAACTGCACAAGAAGTGCATTTACCAATGTTATTTCTTTTAGAGGGACTGACAGTAACATGTGTAATGTGAAGTACATGTATAATGTAAAGTACCTGTGTAAGGTGAAGTCATAAGCCAAGTGGGGTTAAGTTGCTGGTCATTCCTGCTAGGGTGTCTGGCTGTATATGCTTAATCCTGTGATTTCAACTGTGATGCCTTTTAGGGGCTTTAATTGCAATGCATGATAATTGTTATCAGCTATGATAAGTACCTCATTTAAAGTGATGCCCAAACATGTATTCTTGCTGCTGCGTTAGGTGAAGAACAACCCAGACTGTTAGCCCCTAAGATGTAGAGGTGTATACTGCATGGTCAGTATGAGATGCTCAGCCAGGGTTATGTGTCACCAGGGCAGGTGTACCTATTTTTAATGCTTGTTGAAATGATGGGGTGGGGACGCCACTGGGATGGTGCCAGTTGGCAAGGCCCTCACTCCAGATTGTGTCAACCCACTGCATTAGGGGGCAAGATGATGTGCATACATGGGAGTGGTGGTACTAGACCCCACCCCCCCTGCGGGAGGGGTGGAGATGTTATGCAATGTCACAAAGTAATTCCAACAGCTTATGTATATTTGTAAATTGGTGCATAGTATTAAGTAGTGTGTGTGTTTAATAAATGTACTCTTACTTTTATAAAGCACAGTACAGACGGGACAATCAATTATTGAGTGTTATTTCTGCGCACCTGTAATGGTGATTACTAGCACACACCACCTCCCTTGAGTAAGCCTTAGACTGCTCTGCAACGCTACCCTCTGAGAGTCAAGCGCTACAATAGGGTGTTTGCTTCCCAGTGAAGGACAAATGTGACATGTTATTTGTGCAGGCCTCACAGATACTGCCTCGTTTTCCAACAATAACCCCTTGGTCTTTCCTGTTCCCCTTCGTGTCTTCCTTCTTCGTTTGGGCTGGTTGTTTGATTCTTTCCTCTCCCTCTTCCCCGTCTCCACATAACAGCAATGAATGTAAACTGTAAAGAAAATGATTTAAATGATGATCAGTAATGAATGAGACATTTATGATCTGAAGTGAAATACAAGTCCAATAATGCCTCATAATGGGCTAACATGGCCAAACTATAAAGCAGGAAAGTGAGGATGGACTCATGTGAACCGTGAGAAAGACCATTTCTTGGTCGAAACGTCGGTGATGGTGGTGGTGGTGGTGGTAATTGTGCTTTAATAAAAGTACAGCAGTTACTAATGACTCCTGGAGTATGGTGCAATTTTTGCTTGGAAACGTATTGCGAGGTCTGGTCCGACCTCGACATTCGGCACCTGCTGTGCGAGAGAGTGCACCGATTGTGGACTGTTTGATGAGAAATATATATATATATATATATATATATATATATTTATATATATATATTTATATATATATATATTCCAAATGTGTGTGACGAAATAAGATGCCCATCCTGTCGAGTCAATCCCATAATATCCACACGAGAACGCATCCGCCACCTTCCGTGCCGCGAAACAGGCCCACCAATCAGTGCGCAGTTTAAAGTTCTTTTATTAGGTACCGCAACAGCATAACGCGTTTCAACTCTAGATGAGTCTTAATCATATGCTCCTACAGGGGTGGTTACTTGTTAGGTATTTAAATGTTTTTCAACAACAGTGAGGAAGGACAACAGGTAAGGTATAGTACCTTACATATTTGAAAAACGAATTCTGTTTAACGATGTTTTTTCTGAACTTACAATGAAAACTTTGATATTTTCAAACAATTTGATGCTCTGTTAAATCAGTTCAAGTTTGTTTTTACTTGCATCCTAATTTATGAGTCACTACTGTTTGTAGTTCATAGAATTCAAAGGACCACATTGTCCATAATGCCTTGTTGTTCTTAATGTAAAACATGTCCTTTCACATCAGTGATGTCATCAGTGATGTCACTGACCATGTCATGAGTGATGTAATATGTGACGTCATCAGCAGTGCATTGCGGGGGTGCGAGTTATAGTTAGCTCAACTAATTATAACAGCCGAATTTCTCTGGTTTTGTAGAGAGTGAAATGTCCAACTAACTATAACGTCCCTGAAACCTGTGGTATTTTCAGTGAATTTCTAAGGTTTTTTAAATGCTAATTTCTAACTATAACGTCCCTGAAACATATGTTTTTTTCAGTGAATTTCAAAGGTTTTTTAACTGCTAATTCCTAACTATAACGTCCCTGAAACCTATGGTTCTTTCAGTGAATTTCTAAGGTTTTTTAAATGCTAATTTCTAAATATGCCTACATAGGTAGGACATATGCAGAAAGAGGAAGAAAGGCGCAGAAAGAAGCAAGAGAAGTGCAGAAAGAGGCAACAGAAGTCCAGAAAGCGGAAGAAAGGGGCAAAAAGAAGCAAGAGAAGTGCAGAAAGAAGCAACAGAGGTGCAGAAAGAGGCCTACTTCGACTGTACCTTTCCACAGACTCATACAAAGTAACCTAATCACTAATCCTTCTCCCAAGATGTCTTAAACCTCATTTTTCTCTTGACGGTACACTATTCATCGACTGTTCAGAATTTGTTGGCCTACCAAATGTAAAACATCAATCCCAACCATATCACTGTTGTAAGTCTGACCAAGTTTGTGAAGGTATGCATGCGTGTCTCTGCTTTTACCTGGTGACATGTTACATAAAAATAAACATGCATAAACTTGAATATCCGTGTTTCCAACAGCATACTCTGTAAATTTGTGTACAAGAAGGTACATGTATTTCTTTCTGCTCCTAATACAGGGCACATGCATATTCAATAGTACGTTTGAGGGGCTCTATAACACCTATATACTTAACACATGTCTGCCTGTGCAACCGACTGACAGAGCAGAACTAACAAGATTTGACCACCTACGAGAGAAGCTGCCCGCTTTTTAACCTACCATCTTCAGATCCATAACACATGTGAGAATACATGTACAAGTAGACATATACCTCAGTCACGAGAGCACGCAGACCTTTAAACTTAACAGCTTGCACTTCCCATTTCAATATAGAAACAGGCTAGAGAAGTACAGAAAGAAGCAAGAGAAGTGTAGAAAAAAACACGAGAGATGCAGAAAGAGTAAGAAATGTGCAGAAACAGGCAAGAGAAGTGCTGAAAGAAGGAACAGAAATGCAGAAAGAGGGAAGAGAAGTGCAGAAAAAGCAACAGAGGTGCAGAAAGAGGCAAGAGAAGTGCAGAAAGAGGCAAAGGGGTACAGAAAGAGACAACAGAGGTGCAGAAAGAGACAACAGAGGTGCAGAAAGAGGGAAGACGAGTGTAGAAAGAGGCAACAGAGGTGCAGAAAGAGGCAAGATGGTTGCAGAAAGAGGCAAGAGAACTCCAGGAAGAAGCAAGAGAAATGTAGAAAGAGGCAAGAAAAGTGCAGAAAGAGGCCCGAGAAGTGCAGAAAGAGGCAAGAGATGCGCAGAAAAAGGCAAGACAGGTACAGAAAGAGGCAAAAGAACTGCAGAAAGAACCAACAGAGGTGCAGACAGAGGCTAAAGGGGTGCTGAAAGAGGCACGAGAAGTGCAGAAAGAAGCACCATAGGTACAGAAAGAGGCAAGAGAACTGTAGAAAGAGGGAAGGAAGGTGCAGAAGGAGGCAAGAGAGGTACAGAAAGAGTGAAGAGGGGTGCAAAAAGACGCAAGAGGGGTGCAGAAAGAAGCAACAGAGGTACAGAAAGAGGCAAGAGGGGTGCAGAAAGAAGCAAGATAAGCGCAGAAAGAAACAAGAGAAGTGCAGAAAAAGGCAAGACAAGAGCAGAAAGAGGCAAGAGATGAGCAGAAAAAGGCAAGAGAGGTGCAGAAAGAGGCAAGAGAACTGCAGAAAGAACCAACATTGGTGCAGACAGAGGCAAGAGGGGTGCAGAAAGAGGTAAGAGAAGTGCAGAAAGAAGCAATAGAGGTGCAGAAAGAGGCAAGACAACTATAGAAAGAGGCAATAGAGGTGCAGAAGGAGGCAAGAGAGGTGCAGAAAGAGGGAAGAGGGGTGCAGAAAGATGCAAGAGGGGTGCAGAAAGAAGCAAGAGAGGTGCAGAAAGAGACAAGAGAAGTCCAGAAACAAACAACAGAAATGTAGAAAGAGGCAAGAGGGGTGCAGAAAGTGTCAAGAGAAGTGCAGAAAGAACCAACAGAGGTGCAGAAAGAGGCAAGAGAGGTACAGAAAGAGGCAAGAGAGGTACAGAAACAGGCAAGAGAGGTGCAGACAGAGGGAACAGGGGTACAGAAAGAGGCAAGAGAGGTGCAGGAAGAGGGAAGAGGGGTGCAGAAATAGGAAAGAGGGGTGCAAAAAGAAGCAACAGAGGTGCAGAAAAAAGCAAGAGAAGTGATGAAAGAGACAAGAGAGTTACAGAAACAGGCAAAAGAAGTGCAGAAAGAGGCAAGAGAAGTGCTGAAAGTAGCAACAGAGGTGCAGAAAGAAGCAAGAGAAGTGATAAAACAGACAAGAGAATTGCAGAAAGAAACAAGAAAGGTGCAGAAAAAAGGAAGAGAAGTGTGGAAAGAAGCAAGGGAAGTGCATAAAGAACCACAAGAGTGCAGAAAGAGGCAAGAGGGGTGCAGAAAGAGGCAAGAGAAGTGCAGAAAGAACCAACAGAGGTGCAGAAAGAGGCAAGAGAGGTGCAGAAAGAGGCAAGAGAGGTACAGAAACAGGCAAGAGAGGTGCAGACAGAGGGAACAGGGGTGCAGAAAGAGGCAAGAGAGGTGCAGAAAGTGAAAGGAGGGGTGCATAAAGAGGGAAGAGGGGTGCAAAAAGAGGCAACAGGGGTGCAGAAAGGAGCAAGAGAGGTACAGAAAGAAGCAAGAGAAGTGCAGAAAGAAGCAAACTGGGTGCAGAAAGAGGCAAGAGGGGTGCACAAAGAGGCAAGAGAAGTGCACAAAGAAGCAACAAAGGTGCAGAAGGAGGCAAAAGAACTGTAGAAAGAGGCAAGAAAGTTGCACATACAGGCAAACAAGGTGCAGCAAGATGGAACACGGGTGCAGACAGAGGCAAGAGAGGTGCAGAAATAGGGAACAAGGATGCAAAAAGAGGCAAGAGGGGTGCAGAAACTTGCAAGAGAGGTGCCAAAAGAAGCAAGAGGAGTGCAGAAAGAACCAACAGAGGTGCAGAAAGAGGCAAGAGGAGTGCAGAAAGGGCAAGAGAAGTGCAGAAAGAAGAAACAGAGTTACAGAAAGAGGCAAGAGAACTTCAGAAAGAGGGAACAGGGGTGCAGAAATAAGCACGAGAGGTGTAGAAAGAAGCAAAAGAAGTACAGAAAGAAGCAACAGAGGTGCAGAAAAAGGTAAGAGGGGTACAGAAAGAGGCTAGAGAAGTCCAGAAAGAAGCAACAGAGGTACAGAAAGAGGCAAGACAGGTGCAGAAAGAGGCAGGAGAGGTGCAGAAAGAGGCCAGTTAGGTGCAGACAGAGGCAAGAGGGGTGCAGAAAGAGGGAAAAGAAGTTCAGAAAGAGGGAAGAGACGTGCAGAAAGAGGGAAGGGGTACAGAAAGAGGCAACAGGGGTACAGAATTAAGCAACAGAGGTGCAGAAAGAGGCAAGAGGGGTGCAGAAAGTGGCAAGAGAAGTGCAGAAAGAGGCAAGAGACGTACAGAATCAGGCAAGAGAGGTGCAGAGGGAACGGGGGTACAGAAAGAGGCAAGAGAGGTGCAGAAAGAGGGAAGAGGGGTGCAGAAATAGGAAAGAGAGGTGCAAAAATAAGCAACAGAGGTGCAGAAAGAAGCAAGAGAAGTGATGAAAGAGACAAGAGAGTTACAGAAACAGGCGAAAGAGGCAAGAGAAGTGCTGACAGTAGCAACAGAGGTGCAGAAAGAAGCAAGAGAAGTGATAAAACAGACAAGAGAATTGCAGAATGAAAGAAGAAAGGTGCAGAAAAAAGGAAGAGAAGTGGAGAAAGAGGCAAGACAGGTGCAGAAAGAGGCAGGAGAGGTGCAGAAAGAGGCAGGAGACGTGCAGAAAGAGGCAGGAGAGGTGCATAAAGAGGCAAGTGAGGTGCAGACAGAGGAAAGAGGGGTGCAGAAAGAGGCAAGAGAGGTGCAGAAAGAGGCAAGAGGGGTGCAGAAAGAGGCAAGAGGGGTACAGAAAGAGGCAAGAGGGGTGCAGAAAAAAGCAAGAGAGGTGTAGAAAGAAGCAAGAGAAGTGCAGAAAGAACCACGAGAGGTGCAGAAAGAGGCAAGAGGGGTGCAGAAAGAGGCAAGAGAAGTGCAGAAAGAACCAACAGAGGTGCTGAAAGAGGCAAGAGAGGTGCAGAAAGAGGCAAGAGAGGTGCAGAAAGAGGCAAGAGAGGTGTAGACAGAGGGAACAGGGGTGCAGAAAGAGGCAAGAGAGGTGCAGAAAGAGGGAAGAGGGGTGCAGTAAGAGGCAAGAGGGGTGCAGAAAGAAGCGACAAAGGTGCATAAAGAAGCAAAAGAAGTGATGAAAGAGACAAGAGAGTTGCAGAAACAGGCAAAAGAAATGCAGAAAGAGGCAAGAGAAGTGCTGAAAGAATCAACAGAGGTGCAGAAAGAAGCAAGAGAAGTGATTACACAGACAAGAGAGTTGCAGAAAGAAACAAGAAAGGTGCAGAAAAAAGGAAGAGAAGTACAGAAAGAGGCAACAGAGGTGCAGAAAGAGGCAGGAGAGGTGCGGAAAGAGGCAAGATAGGTAAAGAAACAGACTGGAGAGGTGCAGAAAAATGGAACAAGGGTACAGAAAGAGGCAAGAGAGGTGTAGAAAGGGCAAAGGGGTGTAGAAAGAGGTAGGAGGGGTGCAGAAAGAAGCAACTGAGGTGCAGAAAGAAGCAAGAGAAGTGATGAAAAAGACAAGAAAGTTGCAGAAACAGGCAAAAGAAGTGCAGAAAGAGGCAAGAGAAGTGCTGAAAGAAGCAAGAGAAGTGATGAAACAGACAAGAGCGTTGCAGAAAGAAACAAGAAAGGTGCAGAAAAAAGGAAGAGAAGTGCAGAAAGAGGCAAGACAGGTGCATAAAGAGGCAGGAGAGGTGCAGAAAAAGGCAAGTTAGGTGCAGACAGAGGCAAGAGGGGTGCAGGAAGAAGGAAGGGAGGTGCAGAAAGAGGGAAGAGACGTGCAGAAAGAGGGAAAGGGGTAGAGAAAGAGGCAAAAGGGGTACAGAAAGAAGCAAGAGAGGTGTAGAAAGAGGCAAGAGGGGTACAGAAAGAGGCAAGAGAAGTGCAGAAAGAACCAACAGAGATGCAGAAAGAGGCAAGAGAGGTGCAGAAAGAGGCAAGAGAGGTACAGAAACAGGCAAGAGAGGTGCAGACAGAGGGAACAGGGGTACAGAAAGAGGCAAGAGAGGTGCAGAAAGAGGGAAGAGAGGTGCAGAAAGAGGAAAGAGGGATGCAGAAAGAAGCAACAGAAGTGCAGAAAGAAGCAAGAGAAGTGATGAAAGAGAAAAGAGAGTTACAGAAACAGGCAAAATAAGTGATAAAACAGACAAGAGAAGTGCTGAAAGAAGCAAGAGAAGTGATAAAACAGATTAAAGACTTGCAGAAAGAAACAAGAAAGGTGCAGAAACAAAGAAGAGAAGTGCAGAAAGAGGCAAGACAGGTGCAGAAAGAGGCAGGGGAGGTGAAGAAAGAGGCAAGTGAGGTGCAGACAGAGGCAATAGGGGTGCAGAAAGAGGCAAGAGAGGTACAGAAAGAGGCAAGAGGGCTGCAGAAAGAGGCAAGAGGGGTGCAGAAAGAGGCAGGAGAGGTGCGGAAAGAGGCAAGATAGGTAAAGAAACAGACAGGAGAGGTGCAGAAAGATGGAACAAGGGTACAGAAAGAGGCAAGAGAGGTGTAGAAAGGGCGAAGAGTTGTGTAGAAAGAGGTAGGAGGGGTGCAGAAAGAAGCGACTGAGGTGCAGAAAGAAGCAAGAGAAGTGATAAAACAGACAAGAGAGTTGCAGAAACAGGCAAAAGAAGTGCAGAAAGAGGCAAGAGAAGTGCTGAAAGAAGCAAGAGAAGTGATGAACAGACAAGAGAGTTGCAGAAAGAAACATGAAAGGTGCAGAAAAAAGGAAGAGAAGTGCAGAAAGAGGCAAGACAGGTGCATAAAGAGGCAGGAGAGGTGCAGAAAAAGGCAAGTTAGGTGCAGACAGAGGTAAGAGGGGTGCAGAAAGAGGGAAGGGAAGTGCAGAAAGAGGGAAGAGACGTGCAGAAAGAGGGAAAGTGGTAGAGAAAGAGGCAAAAGGGATGCAGAAAGAAGCAACAGAGGTACAGAAAGAGGCAAGAGGGGTACACAAAGAGGCAAGAGAAGTGCAGAAAGAACCAACAGAGATGCAGAAAGAGGCAAGAGAGGTGCAGAAAGAGGAAAGAGAGGTACAGAAACAGGCAAGAGAGGTGCAGACAGAGGGAACAGGGGTGCAGAAAGAGGCAAGAGAGGTGCAGAAAGAGGGAAGAGAGGTGCAGAAAGAGAAAGAGGGGTGCAGAAAGAAGCAACAGAGGTGCAGAAAGAAGCAAGAGAAGTGATGAAAGAGACAAGAGAGTTACAGAAACAGGCAAAATAAGTGATAAAACAGAGAAGAGAAGTGCTGAAAGAAGCAAGAGAAGTGATAAAACAGACAAGAGAATTGCAGAAAGAAACAAGAAAGGTGCAGAAAAAAGAAGAGAAGTGCAGAAAGAGGCAGGTGCAGAAAGACGCAGGAGAGGTGAAGAAAGAGGCAAGTGAGGTGCAGACAGTGGCAATAGGGGTGCAGAAAGAGGCAAGAGAGGTGCAGAAAGAGGGAAGAGGGGTGCAGAAAGAGGCAAGAGGGGTGCAGAAAGAGGCAAGAAGGGTGCAGAAAAAAGCAAGAGAGGTGTAGAAAGAAGTAAGGGAAGTGCAGAAAGAACCACGAGAGGTACAGAAAGAGGCAAGAGGGGTGCAAAAAGAGGCAAGAGAAGCGCAAAAAGAACCAGCAGAGGTGCAGAAAGAGGCAAGAGAGGTGCAGAAAGAGGCAAGAGAGAGGTACAGATAGAAGGGGGACACGGGTGCAGAAAGAGGCAAGAGAGGTGCATAAAGAGGGAAGAGGGGTGCAGAAAGAGGCAAGAGGGGTACAGAAAAAAGCAACAAAGGTGCAGAAAGAAGCAAGAGAAGTGATGAAAGAGACAAGAGAGTTGTAGAAACTGGCAAAAGAAGTACAGAAAGAGGCAAGAGAAGTGCTGAAAGAAGCAACAGAGGTGCAGATAGAAGCAAGAGAAGTGATTAAACAGACAAGAGAATTGCAGAAAGAAACAAGAAAGGTGCAGAAAAAAGGAAGAGGAGTGCAGAAAGAGGCAAGACAGGTGCAGAAGGAGGCAGGAGAGGTGCGGAAAGAGGCAAGTGAGGTGCAGAAAGAGGCAAGTGAGGTGCAGAAAGAGGCAAGGGGGTGCAGAAAGAAGCAAGAGAGGTACAGAAAAAAGCAAGAGAGGTACAGAAGAAGGCAAGAGAACTGCAGAAAGAGGCAAGATAGGTGCAGAAAGAGGCAGGAGAGGTGCGGAAAGAGGCAAGTGAGGTGCAGAAAGAGGCAAGGGGGTGCAGAAAGAAGCAAGAGAGGTAAGGAAAGATGCAAGAGAGGTACAGAAGAAGGCAAGAGAACTGTAGAAAGAGGCAACATAGGTGCAGAAAGAGGCAGGAGAGGTGCGGAAAGAGGGAAGAGGGGGTGCAGAAAGAGGCAAGGGGGTCACAGAAAGAAGCAACAAAGGTGCAGAAAGAAGCACGAGAAGTAATGAAAGAGACAAGAGAGTTGAAGAAACAGGCAAAAGAAGTACAGAAAGAGGCAAGAGAAGTGCTGAAAGAAGCAACAGAGGTGCAGAAAGAAGCAAGAGAAGTGATTAAACAGACAAGAGAATTGCAGAAAGAAACAAGAAGGGTGCAGAAAAAAGGAAGAGAAGTGCAGAAAGAGGCAAGATAGGTGCAGAAAGAGGCAGAAGAGGTGCGGAAAGAGGCAAGTGAGGTGCAGAAAGAGGCAAGGGGGGTGCAGAAAGAAGCAAGAGAGGTACAGAAAGAAGCAAGAGAGGTACAGAAGAAGGCAAGAGAACTGTAGAAAGAGGCAACATAGGTGCAGAAAGAGGCAGGAGAGGTGCGGAAAGAGGCAAGTGAGGTGCAGAAAGAGGCAAGTGGGGTGCAGAAAGAAGCAAGAGAGGTACAGAAGAAGGCAAGAGATCTGCAGAAAGAGGCAAGAAAGTTACACAAACAGGCAAACACGGTGCAGAAAGATGGAACAGGGGTGCAGACAGATGCAAGAGAGTTGAAGAAATATGGAAGAGGGGTGCAGAAAGAGGCAAGAGGGGTGCAGAAATTTGCAAGAGAGGTGCTGAAAGAAGCAAAAGGAGTGGAGAAAGAACCAACAGAGGTGTAGAAAGAGGCAAGAGGAGTGCAGAAAGAGGCAAGAGAATTGCAGAAAGAAGCAACAGAGGTGCAGAAAGAGGCAAGAGAACTGCAGAAAGAGGGAAGGGGGGTGCAGAAAGAGGCAAGAGAGGTGCAGGAAGAGGGGTGCAGAAAGAAGCAAGAGGGGTGCAGAAAAAAGCAAGAGAGGTGTAGAAAGAAGCAAGAGAGGTGAAGAAAGAAGCAAGAGAAGTGCAGAAAGAACCATCAGAGGTGCAGAAAGAGGCAAGAGGGGTGCAGAAAGAGGCAAGAGAAGTGCAGAAAGAACCAACAGATGTGCAGAAAGAGGCAAGAGAGGTTCAGAAAGAGGCAAGAGAGGTACAGAAACAGGCAAGAGAGGTGCAGACAGAGGGAACAGGGGTGCAGGAAGATGCAATAAAGGTGCAGAAACAGGGAAGAGAGGTGCAGAAAGAGGCAAGAGGGGTGCAGAAAGTAGCAACAGAGGTGCAGAAAGTAGCAAGAGAAGTGATAAAACAGACAAGAGAGTTGCAGAAAGAAACAAGAAAGGTACAGAAAAAAGGAAGAGAAGTGCAGAAAGAGGCAAGACAGTTGCAGAAAGAGCCAAGAGGGGTGCAGACAAAGGCAAGAGGGGTGCAGACAGAGGCAATAGGGGTGAAGAAAGAGGCAAGAGAGGTGCAGAAAGATGGAAGAGGGGTGCAGAAAGAGGCAAGAGGGGTGCAGAAAGAGGCAAGAGGGGGCAGAAAAAAGCAAGAGAGGTGTAGAAAGAATCAAAAGGAGTGCAGAAAGAACCAACAGAAGTGGAGAAAGAGGCAAGAGGAGTGCAGAAAGAGGCAAGAGAAGTGCTGAAAGAAGCAACAGAGGTGCAGAAAGAGGCAAGAGAACTGCAGAAAGAGGGAACAGAAGTGCAGACAGAGGCAAGAGGGGTGCAGAAAGGGGCAACAGAAGTGCAGAAAGAACCAACAGAGGTGCAGAAAGAGGCAAGAGAGGTACAGAACCACCAGAGGTGCAGAAAGAGGCACGAAGGGTGCAGACAGGGGCAAGAGAAGTGCAGAAAGAACCAACAGAGGTACAGAAAGAGGCAAGAGAGGTGCAGAAAGAGGCAAGAGAGGTACAGAAACAGGCAAGAGAGGTGCAGACAGAGGGAATAGGGGTGCAGAAAGAGCCAAGAGAGGTGCAGAAACAGGGAAGATGGGTGCAGAAAGAGGCAAGAGGGGTGCAGAAAGAAGCAACAGAAGTGCAGATACAAGCAAGATAAGTGATGAAAGAGACAAGAGAGTTACAGAAACAGGCAAAAAAAGTGCAGAAAGAGGCAAGAGAAGTGCTGAAAGAAGCAATGGAGGTGCAGAAAGAAGCAAGAGAAGTGATAAAACAAACAAGAGAGTTGCAGAAAGAGACAAGAAAGGTGCAGAAAAAAGGAAGAGAGGTGCAGAAAGAAGCAAGAGAAGTGATAAAACAAACAAGAGAGTTGCAGAAAGAGACAAGAAAGGTGCAGAAAAAAGGAAGAGAAGTGCAGAAAGAGGCAAGACAGGTGCAGAAAGAGGAAGGAGAGGTGCAGAAATAGGCAAGTGAGGTGCAGACAGGCGAAAGAGGTGCAGAAACAGGGAAGAGGGGTGCAGAAAGAGGCAAGAGGGTTGCAGAAAGAGGCAAGAGGGGTACAGAAAGAGGCAAGAGGGGTGCAGAAAAAAGCAAGAGAGGTGTAGAAAGAAGCAAGAGAAGTGTAGAAAGAGGCAAGACAGGTGCAGAAAGAGGCAGAAGAGGTGCGGAAAGAGGCAAGTGAGATGCAGAAAGAGGCAAGGGGGGTGCAGAAAGAAGCAAGAGAGGTACAGAAAGAAGCAAGAAAGGTACAGAAGAAGGCAAGAGAACTGCAGAAAGAGGCAAGAAAGTTGCACAAACAGGCAAACAAGGTGCAGAAAGATGGAACAGGGGTGCAGACATAGGCAAGAGAGTTGAAGAAATATGGAAGAGGGGTGCAGAAAGAGGCAAGAGGGTGCAGAAATTTGCAAGAGAGGTGCCGAAAGAAGTAAAAGGAGTGGAGAAAGAACCAACAGAGGTGTAGAAAGAGGCAAGAGGAGTGCAGAAAGAGGCAAGAGAATTGCAGAAAGAAGCAACAGAGGTGCAGAAAGAGGCAAGAGAACTGCAGAAAGAGGGAAAAGGGGTGCAGAAAGAGGCAAGAGAGGTAGAGGAAGAGGGGTGCAGAAAGAAGAAAGAGGGGTGCAGAAAAAAGCAAGATAGGTGTAGAAAGAAGCAAGAGAGGTGTAGAAAGAAGCAAGAGAAATGCAGAAAGAACCATCAGAGGTGCAGAAAGAGGCAAGAGGGGTGTAGAAAGAGGCAAGAGAAGTGCAGAAAGAACCAACAGATGTGCAGAAAGATGCAAGAGAGGTTCAGAAAGAGGCAAGAGAGGTACAGAAACAGGCAAGAGAGGTGCAGACAGAGGGAACAGGGGTGCAGAAAGAGGCAATAAAGGTGCAGAAAAAGGGAAGAGAGGTGCAGAAAGAGGCAAGAGGGGTGCAGAAAGAAGCAACAGAAGTGCAGAAACAAGCAAGATAAGTGATGAAAGAGAAAAGAGAGTTGCAGAAAGAAACAAGAAAGGTGCAGAAAAAAGGAAGAGCAGTGCAGAAAGAGGCAAGACAGGTGCAGAAAGAGGAAGGAGAGGTGCAGAAAGAGGCAAGTGAGGTGCAGACAGGCGAAAGAGGTGCAGAAAGAGGGAAGAGGGGTGCAGAAAGAGGCACGAGGGTTACAGAAAGAGGCAAGAGGGGTACAGAAAGAGGCAAAAGGGGTGCAGAAAGAAGCAAGAGAGGTGTAGAAAGAAGCAAAAGGAGTGGAGAAAGAACCAACAGAGGTGTAGAAAGAGGCAAGAGGAGTGCAGAAAGAGGCAAGAGAATTGAAGAAAGAAGCAATAGAGGTGCAGAAAGAGTCAAGAGAACTGCAGAAAGAGGGAACAGGGGTACAGAAAGAGGCAAGAGAGGTGCAGGAAGAGGGAACAGGTGTGCAGAAAGAGGCAATAAAGGTGCAGAAACAGGGAAGAGAGGTGCAGAAAGAGGCAAGAGGGGTGCAGAAAGAAGCAACAGAGGTGCAGAAAGTAGCAAGAGAAGTGATAAAACAAGATAAGTGATGAAAGAGACAAGAGAGTTACAGAAACAGGCAAAAGAAGTACAGAAAGAGGCAAGATAAGTGCTGAAAGAAGCAACGGAGGTGCAGAAAGAAGCAAGAGAAGTGATAAAACAAACAAGAGAGTTGCAGAAAGAAACAAGAAAGGTACAGAAAAAAGAAAGAGAAGTGCAGAAAGAGGCAAGACAGGTGCAGAAAGAGGCAAGAAGGGTGCAGACAAAGGCATGAGGGGTGCAGACAGAGGCAAGAGGGGTGAAGAAAGAGGCAAGAGAGGTGCAGAAAGATGGAAGAGGGTGCAGAAAGAGGCAAGAAGGGTGCAGAAAGAGGCAAGAGCGGTGCAGAAAAAAGCAAGAGAGGTGTAGAAAGAAGCAAAAGGAGTGCATAAAGAACCAACAGAAGTGGAGAAAGAGGCAAGAGGACTGCAGAAAGAGGCAAGAGAAGTGCAGAAAGAAGCAACAGAGGTGCAGAAAGAGGCAAGAGAACTGCAGAAAGAGGGAACAGGAGTGCAGACAGAGGCAAGAGGGGTGCAGAAAGGGGCAACAGAAGTGCAGAAAGAACCAACAGAGGTGCAGAAAGAGGAAAGAGAGGTACAGAACCACCAAAGGTGCAGAAAGAGGCACGAGGGGTGCGAAAGGGGCAAGAGAAGTGCAGAAAGAACCAACAGAGGTACAGAAAGAGGCAAGAGAGGTGCAGAAAGAGGCAAGAGAGGTACAGAAACAGGCAAGAGAGGTGCAGACAGAGGGAATAGAGGTGCAGAAAGAGGCAAGAGAGGTGCAGAAACATGGAAGATGGGTGCAGAAAGAGGCAAGATGGGTGCAGAAAGAGGCAAGAGGGGTGCAGAAAGAAGCAACAGAAGTGCAGAAACAAACAAGATAAGTGATGAAAGAGACAAGAGAGTTACAGAAACAGGCAAAGAAGTACAGAAAGAGGCAAGATAAGTGCTGAAAGAAGCAACGGAGGTGCAGAAAGAAGCAAGAGAAGTGATAAAACAAACAAGAGAGTTGCAGAAAGAAACAAGAAAGGTGCAGAAAAAGGAAGAGAAGTGCAGAAAGAGGCAAGACAGGTGCAGAAAGAGGAAGGAGAGGTGCAGAAAGAGGCAAGTGAGGTGCAGACAGGCGAAAGAGGTGCAGAAAGAGGGAAGAGGGGTGCAGAAAGAGGCAAGAGGGGTACAGAAAGAGGCAAGAGGGGTGCAGAAAAAAGCAAGAGAGGTGTAGAAAGAAGCAAGAGAAGTGCAGAAAGAGGCAATACAGGTGCAGAAAGAGGCAGAAGAGGTGCGGAAAGAGGCAAGTGAGGTGCAGAAAGAGGCAAGGGGGGTGCAGAAAGAAGCAAGAGAGGTACAGAAAGAAGCAAGAGAGGTACAGAAGAAGGCAAGAGAACTGCAGAAAGAGGCAAGATAGGTGCAGAAAGAGGCAGGAGAGGTGTGGAAAGAGGCAAGTGAGGTGCAGAAAGAGGCAAGGGGGGTGCAGACAAAAGCAATAGAGGTACAGAAGAAGGCAAGAGATCTGCAGAAAGAGGCAAGAAAGTTGCACAAAGAGGCAAACAAGGTGCAGAAAGATGGAACAGGGGTGCAGACAGAGGCAAGAGAGTTGAAGAAATATGGAAGAGGGGTACAGAAAGAGGCAAGAGGGGTGCAGAAATTTGCAAGAGAGGTGCCGAAAGAAGTAAAAGGTGTGGAGAAAGAACCAACAGAGGTGTAGAAAGAGGCAAGAGGAGTGCAGAAAGAGGCAAGAAAATTGCAGAAAGAAGCAACAGAGGTGCAGAAAGAGGCAAGAGAACTGCAGAAAGAGGGAACAGGGGTGCAGAAAGAGGCAAGAGAGGTGCAGGAAGAGGGGTGCAGAAAGAAGCAAGAGGGGTGCAGAAAAAAGCAAGAGAGGTGTAGAAAGAAGCAAGAGAGGTGTAGAAAGAAGCAAGAGAAATGCAGAAAGAACCATCAGAGGTGCAGAAAGAGGCAAGAAGGGTGTAGAAAGAGGCAAGAGAAGTGCAGAAAGAACCAACAGATGTGTAGAAAGAGGCAAGAGAGGTTCAGAAAGAGGCAAGAGAGGTACAGAAACAGGCAAGAGAGGTGCAGACAGAGGGAACAGGGGTGCAGAAAGAGGCAATAAAGGTGCAGAAAGAGGGAAGAGAGGTGCAGAAAGAGGCAAGAGGGGTGGAGAAAGAAGCAACAGAAGTGCAGAAACAAGCAAGATAAGTGACGAAAGAGACAAGAGAGTTACAGAAACAGGCAAAAGAAGTGCAGAAAGAGGCAAGAGAAGTGCTGAAAGAAGCAACGGAGGTGCAGAAAGAAGCAAGAGAAGTGATAAAACAAACAAGAGTGTTGCAGAAAGAAACAAGAAAGGTGCAGAAAAAAGGAAGAGAAGTGCAGAAAGAGGCAAGACAGGTGCAGAAAGAGGAAGGAGAGGTGCAGAAAGAGGCAAGTGAGGTGCAGACAGGCGAAAGAGGTACAGAAAGAGGGAAGAGGGGTGCAGAAAGAGGCAAGAGGGTTGCAGAAAGAGGCAAGAGAGGTACAGAAAGAGGCAAGAGGTGCCGAAAAAAGCAAGAGAGGTGTAGAAAGAAGCAAGAGAAGTGCAGAAAGAACCACCAGAGGTGCAGAAAGAGGCAATAGGGGTGCAGAAAGAGGCATGGTAAGTACAGAAAGAACCAACAGAGGTGCAGAAAGAGGCAAGAGAGGTAAAGAAACAGGCAAGAGAGGTGGAGACAGAGGGAACAGGGGTGCAGAAAGAGGGAAGAGAGGTGCAGAAAGAGGCAAGAGGGGTGCAGAAAGACGCAACAAAGGTGCAGAAATCAGCAAGAGAAGTGATGAAAGAGACAAGAGAGTTGCAGAAACAGGCAAAAGAAGTGCAGAAAGAGGCAAGAGAAGTGCTGAAAGAAGCAACAGAGGTACAGAAAGAAGCAAGAGAAGTGATAAAACAGACAAGAGAGTTGCAGAAAGAAACAAGAAATGTGCAGAAAAAAGGAAGAGAAGTGCAGAAAGAGGCAAGACAGGTGCAGAAAGAGTAAGGAGAGGTGCGGAAAGAGGCAAGTGAGGTGCAGACAGAGGAAAGAGGGGTGCAAAAAAGAGGCAAGAGAGGTGCAGAAAGAGGGAAGAGGGGTGCAGAAAGAGGCAAGAGGGGTACAGAAAGAGGCAAGAGGGGTGCAGAAAAAAGCAAGAGAGGTGTAGAAAGAAGCAAGGGAAGTGCAGAAAGAACCACGAGAGGTGCAGAAAGAGGCAAGAGGGGTGCAGAAAGAGGCAAGAGAGGTGCAGAAAGAGGCAAGAGAAGTGCAGAAAGAACCAACAGAGGTGCTGAAAGAGGCAAGAGAGGTGCAGAAAGAGGCAAGAGAGGTGCAGAAAGAGGCAAGAGAGGTGTAGACAGAGGGAACAGGGGTGCAGAAAGAGGCAAGAGAGGTGCAGAAAGAGGGAAGAGGGGTGCAGTAAGAGGCAAGAGGGGTGCAGAAAGAAGCGACAAAGGTGCAGAAAGAAGCAAAAGAAGTGATGAAAGAGACAAGAGAGTTGCAGAAACAGGCAAAAGAAATTCAGAAAGAGGCAAGAGAAGTGCTGAAAGAACCAACAGAGGTGCAGAAAGAAGCAAGAGAAGTGATTACACAGACAAGAGAGTTGCAGAAAGAAACAAGAAAGGTGCAGAAAAAAGGAAGAGAAGTACAGAAAGAGGCAACAGAGGTGCAGAAAGAGGCAGGAGAGGTGCGGAAAGAGGCAAGATAGGTAAAGAAACAGACTGGAGAGGTGCAGAAAAATGGAACAAGGGTGCAGAAAGAGGCAAGAGAGGTGTAGAAAGGGCAAAAGGGGTGTAGAAAGAGGTAGGAGGGGTGCAGAAAGAAGCAACTGAGGTGCAGAAAGAAGCAAGAGAAGTGATGAAAAAGACAAGAAAGTTGCAGAAACAGGCAAAAGAAGTGCAGAAAGAGGCAAGAGAAGTGCTGAAAGAAGCAAGAGAAGTGATGAAACAGACAAGAGCGTTGCAGAAAGAAACAAGAAAGGTGCAGAAAAAGGAAGAGAAGTGCAGAAAGAGGCAACAGAGGTGCAGAAAGAGGCAGGAGAGGTGCGGAAAGAGGCAATAGGGGTGCAGAAAGAGGCATGGTAAGTACAGAAAGAACCAACAGAGGTGCAGAAAGAGGCAAGAGAGGTACAGAAACAGGCAAGAGAGGTGGAGACAGAGGGAACAGGGGTGCAGAAAGAGGGAAGAGAGGTGCAGAAAGAGGCAAGAGGGTGCAGAAAGACGCAACAAAGGTGCAGAAATCAGCAAGAGAAGTGATGAAAGAGACAAGAGAGTTGCAGAAACAGGCAAAAGAAGTGCAGAAAGAGGCAAGAGAAGTGCTGAAAGAAGCAACAGAGGTACAGAAAGAAGCAAGAGAAGTGATAAAACAGACAAGAGAGTTGCAGAAAGAAACAAGAAATGTGCAGAAAAAAGGAAGAGAAGTGCAGAAAGAGGCAAGACAGGTGCAGAAAGAGTCAGGAGAGGTGCGGAAAGGGGCAAGTGAGGTGCAGAAAGAGGAAAGGGGGGTACAGAAAGATGCAAGAGAGGTACAGAAAGAAGCAAGAGAGGTACAGAAAGAAGCAGGAGAAGTGCAGAAAGAAGCATAATGGGTGCAGATACAAGCAAGATAAGTGATGAAAGAGACAAGAGAGTTACAGAAACAGGCAAAAGAAGTGCAGAAAGAGGCAAGAGAAGTGCTGAAAGAAGCAATGGAGGTGCAGAAAGAAGCAAGAGAAGTGATAAAACAAACAAGAGAGTTGCAGAAAGAGACAAGAAAGGTGCAGAAAAAGGAAGAGAGGTGCAGAAAGAAGCAAGAGAAGTGATAAAACAAACAAGAGAGTTGCAGAAAGAGACAAGAAAGGTGCAGAAAAAGGAAGAGAAGTGCAGAAAGAGGCAAGACAGGTGCAGAAAGAGGAAGGAGAGGTGCAGAAATAGGCAAGTGAGGTGCAGACAGGCGAAAGAGGTGCAGAAACAGGGAAGAGGGGTGCAGAAAGAGGCAAGAGGGTTGCAGAAAGAGGCAAGAGGGGTACAGAAAGAGGCAAGAGGGGTGCAGAAAAAGCAAGAGAGGTGTAGAAAGAAGCAAGAGAAGTGTAGAAAGAGGCAAGACAGGTGCAGAAAGAGGCAGAAGAGGTGCGGAAAGAGGCAAGTGAGATGCAGAAAGAGGCAAGGGGGTGCAGAAAGAAGCAAGAGAGGTACAGAAAGAAGCAAGAAAGGTACAGAAGAAGGCAAGAGAACTGCAGAAAGAGGCAAGAAAGTTGCACAAACAGGCAAACAAGGTGCAGAAAGATGGAACAGGGGTGCAGACATAGGCAAGAGAGTTGAAGAAATATGGAAGAGGGGTGCAGAAAGAGGCAAGAGGGGTGCAGAAATTTGCAAGAGAGGTGCCGAAAGAAGTAAAAGGAGTGGAGAAAGAACCAACAGAGGTGTAGAAAGAGGCAAGAGGAGTGCAGAAAGAGGCAAGAGAATTGCAGAAAGAAGCAACAGAGGTGCAGAAAGAGGCAAGAGAACTGCAGAAAGAGGGAAAAGGGGTGCAGAAAGAGGCAAGAGAGGTAGAGGAAGAGGGGTGCAGAAAGAAGAAAGAGGGTGCAGAAAAAAGCAAGATAGGTGTAGAAAGAAGCAAGAGAGGTGTAGAAAGAAGCAAGAGAAATGCAGAAAGAACCATCAGAGGTGCAGAAAGATGCAAGAGGAGTGTAGAAAGAGGCAAGAGAAGTGCAGAAAGAACCAACAGATGTGCAGAAAGAGGCAAGAGAGGTTCAGAAAGAGGCAAGAGAGGTACAGAAACAGGCAAGAGAGGTGCAGACAGAGGGAACAGGGGTGCAGAAAGAGGCAATAAAGGTGCAGAAAAAGGGAAGAGAGGTGCAGAAAGAGGCAAGAGGGGTGCAGAAAGAAGCAACAGAAGTGCAGAAACAAGCAAGATAAGTGATGAAAGAGAAAAGAGAGTTGACGAAAGAAACAAGAAAGGTGCAGAAAAAAGGAAGAGCAGTGCAGAAAGAGGCAAGACAGGTGCAGAAAGAGGAAGGAGAGGTGCAGAAAGAGGCAAGTGAGGTGCAGACAGGCGAAAGAGGTGCAGAAAGAGGGAAGAGGGGTGCAGAAAGAGGCAAGAGGGGTACAGAAAGAGGCAAGAGGGGTACAGAAAGAGGCAAAAGGGGTGCAGAAAAAAGCAAGAGAGGTGTAGAAAGAAGCAAAAGGAGTGGAGAAAGAACCAACAGAGGTGTAGAAAGAGGCAAGAGGAGTGCAGAAAGAGGCAAGAGAATTGAAGAAAGAAGCAATAGAGGTGCAGAAAGAGGCAAGAGAACTGCAGAAAGAGGGAACAGGGGTACAGAAAGAGGCAAGAGAGGTGCAGGAAGAGGGAACAGGTATGCAGAAAGAGGCAATAAAGGTGCAGAAACAGGGAAGAGAGGTGCAGAAAGAGGCAAGAGGGTGCAGAAAGAAGCAACAGAGGTGCAGAAAGTAGCAAGAGAAGTGATAAAACAAGATAAGTGATGAAAGAGACAAGAGAGTTACAGAAACAGGCAAAAGAAGTACAGAAAGAGGCAAGATAAGTGCTGAAAGAAGCAACGGAGGTGCAGAAAGAAGCAAGAGAAGTGATAAAACAAACAAGAGAGTTGCAGAAAGAAACAAGAAAGGTACAGAAAAAAGGAAGAGAAGTGCAGAAAGAGGCAAGACAGGTGCAGAAAGAGGCAAGAAGGGTGCAGACAAAGGCAAGAGGGTGCAGACATAGGCAAGAGGGGTGAAGAAAGAGGCAAGAGAGGTGCAGAAAGATGGAAGAGGGGTGCAGAAAGATGCAAGAAGGGTGCAGAAAGAGGCAAGAGCGGTGCAGAAAAAAGCAAGAGAGGTGTAGAAAGAAGCAAAAGGAGTGCAGAAAGAACCAACAGAAGTGGAGAAAGAGGCAAGAGGACTGCAGAAAGAGGCAAGAGAAGTGCAGAAAGAAGCAACAGAGGTGCAGAAAGAGGCAAGAGAACTGCAGAAAGAGGGAACAGGAGTGCAGACAGAGGCAAGAGGGGTGCAGAAAGGGGCAACAGAAGTGCAGAAAGAACCAACAGAGGTGCAGAAAGAGGAAAGAGAGGTACAGAACCACAAGAGGTGCAGAAAGAGGCACGAGGGGTGCAGAAAGGGGCAAGAGAAGTGCAGAAAGAACCAACAGAGGTACAGAAAGAGGCAAGAGAGGTGCAGAAAGAGGAAAGAGAGGTACAGAAACAGGCAAGAGAGGTGCAGACAGAGGGAATAGGGGTGCAGAAAGAGGCAAGAGAGGTGCAGAAACATGGAAGATGGGTGCAGAAAGAGGCAAGACGGGTGCAGAAAGAGGCAAGAGGGTGCAGAAAGAAGCAACAGAAGTGCAGAAACAAACAAGATAAGTGATGAAAGAGACAAGAGAGTTACAGAAACAGGCAAAAGAAGTACAGAAAGAGGCAAGATAAGTGCTGAAAGAAGCAACGGAGGTGCAGAAAGAAGCAAGAGAAGTGATAAAACAAACAAGAGAGTTGCAGAAAGAAACAAGAAAGGTGCAGAAAAAGGAAGAGAAGTGCAGAAAGAGGCAAGACAGGTGCAGAAAGAGGAAGGAGAGGTGCAGAAAGAGGCAAGTGAGGTGCAGACAGGCGAAAGAGGTGCAGAAAGAGGGAAGAGGGGTGCAGAAAGAGGCAAGAGGGGTACAGAAAGAGGCAAGAGGGGTGCAGAAAAAAGCAAGAGAGGTGTAGAAAGAAGCAAGAGAAGTGCAGAAAGAGGCAAGACAGGTGCTGAAAGAGGCAGAAGAGGTGCGGAAAGAGGCAAGTGAGGTACAGAAAGAGGCAAGGGGGTGCAGAAAGAAGCAAGAGAGGTACAGAAAGAAGCAAGAGAGGTACAGAAGAAGGCAAGAGAACTGCAGAAAGAGGCAAGATAGGTGCAGAAAGAGGCAGGAGAGGTGTGGAAAGAGGCAAGTGAGGTGCAGAAAGAGGCAAGGGGGGTGCAGACAGAAGCAAGAGAGGTACAGAAGAAGGCAAGAGATCTGCAGAAAGAGGCAAGAAAGTTGCACAAAGAGGCAAACAAGGTGCAGAAAGATGGAACAGGGGTGCAGACAGAGGCAAGAGAGTTGAAGAAATATGGAAGAGGGGTACAGAAAGAGGCAAGAGGGGTGCAGAAATTTGCAAGAGAGGTGCCGAAAGAAGTAAAAGGAGTGGAGAAAGAACCAACAGAGGTGTAGAAAGAGGCAAGAGGAGTGCAGAAAGAGGCAAGAGAATTGCAGAAAGAAGCAACAGAGGTGCAGAAAGAGGCAAGAGAACTGCAGAAAGAGGGAACAGGGGTGCAGAAAGAGGCAAGAGAGGTGCAGGAAGAGGGGTGCAGAAAGAAGCAAGAGGGGTGCAGAAAAAGGCAAGAGAGGTGTAGAAAGAAGCAAGAGAGGTGTAGAAAGAAGCAAGAGAAATGCAGAAAGAACCATCAGAGGTGCAGAAAGAGGCAAGAAGGGTGTAGAAAGAGGCAAGAGAAGTGCAGAAAGAACCAACAGATGTGTAGAAAGAGGCAAGAGAGGTTCAGAAAGAGGCAAGAGAGGTACAGAAACAGGCAAGAGAGGTGCAGACAGAGGGAACAGGGGTGCAGAAAGAGGCAATAAAGGTGCAGAAAAAGGGAAGAGAGGTGCAGAAAGAGGCAAGAGGGGTGGAGAAAGAAGCAACAGAAGTGCAGAAACAAGCAAGATAAGTGACGAAAGAGACAAGAGAGTTACAGAAACAGGCAAAAGAAGTGCAGAAAGAGGCAAGAGAAGTGCTGAAAGAAGCAACGGAGGTGCAGAAAGAAGCAAGAGAAGTGATAAAACAAACAAGAGTGTTGCAGAAAGAAACAAGAAAGGTGCAGAAAAAAGGAAGAGAAGTGCAGAAAGAGGCAAGACAGGTGCAGAAAGAGGAAGGAGAGGTGCAGAAAGAGGCAAGTGAGGTGCAGACAGGCGAAAGAGGTACAGAAAGAGGGAAGAGGGGTGCAGAAAGAGGCAAGAGGGTTGCAGAAAGAGGCAAGAGGGGTACAGAAAGAGGCAAGAGGGGTGCCGAAAAAGCAAGAGAGGTGTAGAAAGAAGCAAGAGAAGTGCAGAAAGAACCACCAGAGGTGCAGAAAGAGGCAATAGGGGTGCAGAAAGAGGCATGAGTAAGTACAGAAAGAACCAACAGAGGTGCAGAAATCAGCAAGAGAAGTGATGAAAGAGACAAGAGAGTTGCAGAAACAGGCAAAAGAAGTGCAGAAAGAGGCAAGAGAAGTGCTGAAAGAAGCAACAGAGGTACAGAAAGAAGCAAGAGAAGTGATAAAACAGACAAGAGAGTTGCAGAAAGAAACAAGAAATGTGCAGAAAAAAGGAAGAGAAGTGCAGAAAGAGGCAAGACAGGTGCAGAAAGAGTAAGGAGAGGTGCGGAAAGAGGCAAGTGAGGTGCAGAAGGAGGAAAGAGGGGTGCAGAAAGAGGCAAGAGAGGTGCAGAAAGAGGGAAGAGGGGTGCAGAAAGAGGCAAGAGGGGTACAGAAAGAGGCAAGAGGGGTGCAGAAAAAAGCAAGAGAGGTGTAGAAAGAAGCAAGGGAAGTGCAGAAAGAACCACGAGAGGTGCAGAAAGAGGCAAGAGGCTTGCAGAAAGAGGCAAGAGAGGTGCAGAAAGAGGCAAGAGAAGTGCAGAAAGAACCAACAGAGGTGCTGAAAGAGGCAAGAGAGGTGCAGAAAGAGGCAAGAGAGGTGCAGAAAGAGGCAAGAGAGGTGTAGACAGAGGGAACAGGGGTGCAGAAAGAGGCAAGAGAGGTGCAGAAAGAGGGAAGAGAGGTGCAGTAAGAGGCAAGAGGGGTGCAGAAAGAAGCGACAAAGGTGCAGAAAGAAGCAAAAGAAGTGATGAAAGAGACAAGAGAGTTGCAGAAACAGGCAAAAGAAATGCAGAAAGAGGCAAGAGAAGTGCAGAAAGAACCAACAGAGGTGCAGAAAGAAGCAAGAGAAGTGATTACACAGACAAGAGAGTTGCAGAAAAAAACAAGAAAGGTGCAGAAAAAAGGAAGAGAAGTACAGAAAGAGGCAACAGAGGTGCAGAAAGAGGCAGGAGATGTGCGGAAAGAGGCAAGATAGGTAAAGAAACAGACTGGAGAGGTGCATAAAAATGGAACAAGGGTGCAGAAAGAGGCAAGAGAGGTGTAGAAAGGGCAAAAGGGGTGTAGAAAGAGGTAGGAGGGGTGCAGAAAGAAGCAACTGAGGTGCAGAAAGAAGCAAGAGAAGTGATGAAAAAGACAAGAAAGTTGCAGAAACAGGCAAAAGAAGTGCAGAAAGAGGCAAGAGAAGTGCTGAAAGAAGCAAGAGAAGTGATGAAACAGACAAGAGCGTTGCAGAAAGAAACAAGAAAGGTGCAGAAAAAGGAAGAGAAGTGCAGAAAGAGGCAACAGAGGTGCAGAAAGAGGCAGGAGAGGTGCGGAAAGAGGCAATAGGGGTGCAGAAAGAGGCATGGTAAGTACAGAAAGAACCAACAGAGGTGCAGAAAGAGGCAAGAGAGGTACAGAAACAGGCAAGAGAGGTGGAGACAGAGGGAACAGGGGTGCAGAAAGAGGGAAGAGAGGTGCAGAAAGAGGCAAGAGGGGTGCAGAAAGACGCAACAAAGGTGCAGAAATCAGCAAGAGAAGTGATGAAAGAGACAAGAGAGTTGCAGAAACAGGCAAAAGAAGTGCAGAAAGAGGCAAGAGAAGTGCTGAAAGAACCAACAGAGGTGCAGAAAGAAGCAAGAGAAGTGATTACACAGACAAGAGAGTTGCAGAAAGAAACAAGAAAGGTGCAGAAAAAGGAAGAGAAGTACAGAAAGAGGCAACAGAGGTGCAGAAAGAGGCAGGAGAGGTGCGGAAAGAGGCAAGATAGGTAAAGAAACAGACTGGAGAGGTGCATAAAAATGGAACAAGGGTGCAGAAAGAGGCAAGAGAGGTGTAGAAAGGGCAAAAGGGGTGTAGAAAGAGGTAGGAGGGGTGCAGAAAGAAGCAACTGAGGTGCAGAAAGAAGCAAGAGAAGTGATGAAAAAGACAAGAAAGTTGCAGAAACAGGCAAAAGAAGTGCAGAAAGAGGCAAGAGAAGTGCTGAAAGAAGCAAGAGAAGTGATGAAACAGACAAGAGCGTTGCAGAAAGAAACAAGAAAGGTGCAGAAAAAAGGAAGAGAAGTGCAGAAAGAGGCAACAGAGGTGGAGAAAGAGGCAGGAGAGGTGCGGAAAGAGGCAATAGGGGTGCAGAAAGAGGCATGGTAAGTACAGAAAGAACCAACAGAGGTGCAGAAAGAGGCAAGAGAGGTGCAGAAACAGGCAAGAGAGGTGGAGACAGAGGGAACAGGGGTGCAGAAAGAGGGAAGAGAGGTGCAGAAAGAGGCAAGAGGGGTGCAGAAAGACGCAACAAAGGTGCAGAAATCAGCAAGAGAAGTGATGAAAGAGACAAGAGAGTTGCAGAAACAGGCAAAAGAAGTGCAGAAAGAGGCAAGAGAAGTGCTGAAAGAAGCAACAGAGGTACAGAAAGAAGCAAGAGAAGTGATAAAACAGACAAGAGAGTTGCAGAAAGAAACAAGAAATGTGCAGAAAAAAGGAAGAGAAGTGCAGAAAGAGGCAAGACAGGTGCAGAAAGAGTCAGGAGAGGTGCGGAAAGAGGCAAGTGAGGTGCAGAAAGAGGAAAGGGGGGTACAGAAAGATGCAAGAGAGGTACAGAAAGAAGCAAGAGAGGTACAGAAAGAAGCAGGAGAAGTGCAGAAAGAAGCAAAATGGGTGCAGATACAAGCAAGATAAGTGATGAAAGAGACAAGAGAGTTACAGAAACAGGCAAAAGTAGTGCAGAAAGAGGCAAGAGAAGTGCTGAAAGAAGCAATGGAGGTGCAGAAAGAAGCAAGAGAAGTGATAAAACAAACAAGAGAGTTGCAGAAAGAGACAAGAAAGGTGCAGAAAAAAGGAAGAGAGGTGCAGAAAGAAGCAAGAGAAGTGATAAAACAAACAAGAGAGTTGCAGAAAGAGACAAGAAAGGTGCAGAAAAAAGGAAGAGAAGTGCAGAAAGAGGCAAGACAGGTGCAGAAAGAGGAAGGAGAGGTGCAGAAATAGGCAAGTGAGGTGCAGACAGGCAAAGAGGTGCAGAAACAGGGAAGAGGGGTGCAGAAAGAGGCAAGAGGGTTGCAGAAAGAGGCAAGAGGGGTACAGAAAGAGGCAAGAGGGGTGCAGAAAAAAGCAAGAGAGGTGTAGAAAGAAGCAAGAGAAGTGTAGAAAGAGGCAAGACAGGTGCAGAAAGAGGCAGAAGAGGTGCGGAAAGAGGCAAGTGAGATGCAGAAAGAGGCAAGGGGGTGCAGAAAGAAGCAAGAGAGGTACAGAAAGAAGCAAGAAAGGTACAGAAAGAAGGCAAGAGAACTGCAGAAAGAGGCAAGAAAGTTGCACAAACAGGCAAACAAGGTGCAGAAAGATGGAACAGGGGTGCAGACATAGGCAAGAGAGTTGAAGAAATATGGAAGAGGGGTGCAGAAAGAGGCAAGAGGGTGCAGAAATTTGCAAGAGAGGTGCCGAAAGAAGTAAAAGGAGTGGAGAAAGAACCAACAGAGGTGTAGAAAGAGGCAAGAGGAGTGCAGAAAGAGGCAAGAGAATTGCAGAAAGAAGCAACAGAGGTGCAGAAAGAGGCAAGAGAACTGCAGAAAGAGGGAAAAGGGTGCAGAAAGAGGCAAGAGAGGTAGAGGAAGAGGGGTGCAGAAAGAAGAAAGAGGGGTGCAGAAAAAAGCAAGATAGGTGTAGAAAGAAGCAAGAGAGGTGTAGAAAGAAGCAAGAGAAATGCAGAAAGAACCATCAGAGGTGCAGAAAGATGCAAGAGGAGTGTAGAAAGAGGCAAGAGAAGTGCAGAAAGAACCAACAGATGTGCAGAAAGAGGCAAGAGAGGTTCAGAAAGAGGCAAGAGAGGTACAGAAACAGGCAAGAGAGGTGCAGACAGAGGGAACAGGGGTGCAGAAAGAGGCAATAAAGGTGCAGAAAAAGGGAAGAGAGGTGCAGAAAGAGGCAAGAGGGGTGCAGAAAGAAGCAACAGAAGTGCAGAAACAAGCAAGATAAGTGATGAAAGAGAAAAGAGAGTTGACTGAAAGAAACAAGAAAGGTGCAGAAAAAAGGAAGAGCAGTGCAGAAAGAGGCAAGACAGGTGCAGAAAGAGGAAGGAGAGGTGCAGAAAGAGGCAAGTGAGGTGCAGACAGGCGAAAGAGGTGCAGAAAGAGGGAAGAGGGTGCAGAAAGAGGCAAGAGGGTTACAGAAAGAGGCAAGAGGGGTACAGAAAGAGGCAAAAGGGGTGCAGAAAAAGCAAGAGAGGTGTAGAAAGAAGCAAAAGGAGTGGAGAAAGAACCAACAGAGGTGTAGAAAGAGGCAAGAGGAGTGCAGAAAGAGGCAAGAGAATTGAAGAAAGAAGCAATAGAGGTGCAGAAAGAGGCAAGAGAACTGCAGAAAGAGGGAACAGGGGTACAGAAAGAGGCAAGAGAGGTGCAGGAAGAGGGAACAGGTATGCAGAAAGAGGCAATAAAGGTGCAGAAACAGGGAAGAGAGGTGCAGAAAGAGGCAAGAGGGTGCAGAAAGAAGCAACAGAGGTGCAGAAAGTAGCAAGAGAAGTGATAAAACAAGATAAGTGATGAAAGAGACAAAGAGAGTTACAGAAACAGGCAAAAGAAGTACAGAAAGAGGCAAGATAAGTGCTGAAAGAAGCAACGGAGGTGCAGAAAGAAGCAAGAGAAGTGATAAAACAAACAAGAGAGTTGCAGAAAGAAACAAGAAAGGTACAGAAAAAAGGAAGAGAAGTGCAGAAAGAGGCAAGACAGGTGCAGAAAGAGGCAAGAAGGGTGCAGACAAAGGCAAGAGGGGTGCAGACATAGGCAAGAGGGGTGAAGAAAGAGGCAAGAGAGGTGCAGAAAGATGGAAGAGGGGTGCAGAAAGAGGCAAGAAGGGTGCAGAAAGAGGCAAGAGCGGTGCAGAAAAAAGCAAGAGAGGTGTAGAAAGAAGCAAAAGGAGTGCAGAAAGAACCAACAGAAGTGGAGAAAGAGGCAAGAGGACTGCAGAAAGAGGCAAGAGAAGTACAGAAAGAAGCAACAGAGGTGCAGAAAGAGGCAAGAGAACTGCAGAAAGAGGGAACAGGAGTGCAGACAGAGGCAAGAGGGGTGCAGAAAGGGGCAACAGAAGTGCAGAAAGAACCAACAGAGGTGCAGAAAGAGGAAAGAGAGGTACAGAACCACCAGAGGTACAGAAAGAGGCACGAGGGGTGCAGAAAGGGGCAAGAGAAGTGCAGAAAGAACCAACAGAGGTACAGAAAGAGGCAAGAGAGGTGCAGAAAGAGGAAAGAGAGGTACAGAAACAGGCAAGAGAGGTGCAGACAGAGGGAATAGGGGTGCAGAAAGAGGCAAGAGAGGTGCAGAAACATGGAAGATGGGTGCAGAAAGAGGCAAGACGGGTGCAGAAAGAGGCAAGAGGGGTGCAGAAAGAAGCAACAGAAGTGCAGAAACAAACAAGATAAGTGATGAAAGAGACAAGAGAGTTACAGAAACAGGCAAAAGAAGTACAGAAAGAGGCAAGATAAGTGCTGAAAGAAGCAACGGAGGTGCAGAAAGAAGCAAGAGAAGT
This sequence comes from Calotriton arnoldi, assembly GCA_963921515.1. Lineage (NCBI taxonomy): Eukaryota > Metazoa > Chordata > Amphibia > Caudata > Salamandridae > Calotriton > Calotriton arnoldi. The sequence goes on from CAWUFW010014026.1 coordinate 416,685, forward strand.
GATAAAACAAACAAGAGAGTTGCAGAAAGAAACAAGAAAGGTGCAGAAAAAGGAAGAGAAGTGCAGAAAGAGGCAAGACAGGTGCAGAAAGAGGAAGGAGAGGTGCAGAAAGAGGCAAGTGAGGTGCAGACAGGCGAAAGAGGTGCAGAAAGAGGGAAGAGGGGTGCAGAAAGAGGCAAGAGGGGTACAGAAAGAGGCAAGAGGGGTGCAGAAAAAGCAAGAGAGGTGTAGAAAGAAGCAAGAGAAGTGCAGAAAGAGGCAAGACAGGTGCAGAAGAGGCAAGAAGAGGTGCGGAAAGAGGCAAGTGAGGTGCAGAAAGAGGCAAGAGGGTGCAGAAAGAAGCAAGAGAGGTACAGAAAGAAGCAAGAGAGGTACAGAAGAAGGCAAGAGAACTGCAGAAAGAGGCAAGATAGGTGCAGAAAGAGGCAGGAGAGGTGTAGAAAGAGGCAAGTGAGGTGCAGAAAGAGGCAAGGGGGTGCAGACAGAAGCAAGAGAGGTACAGAAGAAGGCAAGAGATCTGCAGAAAGAGGCAAGAAAGTTGCAGAAAGAGGCAAACAAGGTGCAGAAAGATGGAACAGAGGTGCAGACAGAGGCAAGAGAGTTGAAGAAATATGGAAGAGGGGTACAGAAAGAGGCAAGAGGGGTGCAGAAATTTGCAAGAGAGGTGCAGAAAGAAGTAAAAGGAGTGGAGAAAGAACCAACAGAGGTGTAGAAAGAGGCAAGAGGAGTGCAGAAAGAGGCAAGAGAATTGCAGAAAGAAGCAACAGAGGTGCAGAAAGAGGCAAGAGAACTGCAGAAAGAGGGAACAGAGGTGCAGAAAGAGGCAAGAGAGGTGCAGGAAGAGGGGTGCAGAAAGAAGCAAGAGGGGTGCAGAAAGAGGCAAGAGAGGTGTAGAAAGAAGCAAGAGAGGTGTAGAAAGAAGCAAGAGAAATGCAGAAAGAACCATCAGAGGTGCAGAAAGAGGCAAGAAGGGTGCAGAAAGAGGCAAGAGAAGTGCAGAAAGAACCAACAGATGTGTAGAAAGAGGCAAGAGAGGTTCAGAAAGAGGCAAGAGAGGTACAGAAACAGGCAAGAGAGGTGCAGACAGAGGGAACAGGGGTGCAGAAAGAGGCAATAAAGGTGCAGAAAAAGGGAAGAGAGGTGCAGAAAGAGGCAAGAGGGGTGCAGAAAGAAGCAACAGAAGTGCAGAAACAAGCAAGATAAGTGACGAAAGAGACAAGAGAGTTACAGAAACAGGCAAAAGAAGTGCAGAAAGAGGCAAGAGAAGTGCTGAAAGACGCAACGGAGGTGCAGAAAGAAGCAAGAGAAGTGATAAAACAAACAAGAGTGTTGCAGAAAGAAACAAGAAAGGTGCAGAAAAAGGAAGAGAAGTGCAGAAAGAGGCAAGACAGGTGCAGAAAGAGGAAGGAGAGGTGCAGAAAGAGGCAAGTGAGGTGCAGACAGGCGAAAGAGGTACAGAAAGAGGGAAGAGGGGTGCAGAAAGAGGCAAGAGGGTTGCAGAAAGAGGCAAGAGGGGTACAGAAAGAGGCAAGAGGGGTGCAGAAAAAAGCAAGAGAGGTGTAGAAAGAAGCAAGAGAAGTGCAGAAAGAACCACCAGAGGTGCAGAAAGAGGCAATAGGGGTGCAGAAAGAGGCATGGTAAGTACAGAAAGAACCAACAGAGGTGCAGAAATCAGCAAGAGAAGTGATGAAAGAGACAAGAGAGTTGCAGAAACAGGCAAAAGAAGTGCAGAAAGAGGCAAGAGAAGTGCTGAAAGAAGCAACAGAGGTACAGAAAGAAGCAAGAGAAGTGATAAAACAGACAAGAGAGTTGCAGAAAGAAACAAGAAATGTGCAGAAAAAAGGAAGAGAAGTGCAGAAAGAGGCAAGACAGGTGCAGAAAGAGTAAAGAGAGGTGCGGAAAGAGGCAAGTGAGGTGCAGACAGAGGAAAGAGGGGTGCAGAAAGAGGCAAGAGAGGTGCAGAAAGAGGGAAGAGGGGTGCAGAAAGAGGCAAGAGGGGTACAGAAAGAGGCAAGAGGGGTGCAGAAAGAAGCAAGAGAGGTGTAGAAAGAAGCAAGGGAAGTGCAGAAAGAACCACGAGAGGTGCAGAAAGAGGCAAGAGGGGTGCAGAAAGAGGCAAGAGAGGTACAGAAAGAGGCAAGAGAAGTGCAGAAAGAACCAACAGAGGTGCTGAAAGAGGCAAGAGAGGTGCAGAAAGAGGCAAGAGAGGTGCAGAAAGAGGCAAGAGAGGTGTAGACAGAGGGAACAGGGGTGCAGAAAGAGGCAAGAGAGGTGCAGAAAGAGGGAAGAGGGGTGCAGAAAGAGGCAAGAGGGGTGCTGAAAGAAGCGACAAAGGTGCAGAAAGAACAAAAGAAGTGATGAAAGAGACAAGAGAGTTGCAGAAACAGGCAAAAGAAATGCAGAAAGAGGCAAGAGAAGTGCTGAAAGAACCAACAGAGGTGCAGAAAGAAGCAAGAGAAGTGATTACACAGACAAGAGAGTTGCAGAAAGAAACAAGAAAGGTGCAGAAAAAAGGAAGAGAAGTACAGAAAGAGGCAACAGAGGTGCAGAAAGAGGCAGGAGAGGTGCGGAAAGAGGCAAGATAGGTAAAGAAACAGACTGGAGAGGTGCATAAAAATGGAACAAGGGTGCAGAAAGAGGCAAGAGAGGTGTAGAAAGGGCAAAGGGGTGTAGAAAGAGGTAGGAGGGGTGCAGAAAGAAGCAACTGAGGTGCAGAAAGAAGCAAGAGAAATGATGAAAAAGACAAGAAAGTTGCAGAAACAGGCAAAAGAAGTGCAGAAAGAGGCAAGAGAAGTGCTGAAAGAAGCAAGAGAAGTGATGAAACAGACAAGAGCGTTGCAGAAAGAAACAAGAAAGGTGCAGAAAAAAGGAAGAGAAGTGCAGAAAGAGGCAACAGAGGTGCAGAAAGAGGCAGGAGAGGTGCGGAAAGAGGCAATAGGGGTGCAGAAAGAGGCATGGTAAGTACAGAAAGAACCAACAGAGGTGCAGAAAGAGGCAAGAGAGGTACAGAAACAGGCAAGAGAGGTGGAGACAGAGGGAACAGGGGTGCAGAAAGAGGGAAGAGAGGTGCAGAAAGAGGCAAGAGGGGTGCAGAAAGACGCAACAAAGGTGCAGAAATCAGCAAGAGAAGTGATGAAAGAGACAAGAGAGTTGCAGAAACAGGCAAAAGAAGTGCAGAAAGAGGCAAGAGAAGTGCTGAAAGAAGCAACAGAGGTACAGAAAGAAGCAAGAGAAGTGATAAAACAGACAAGAGAGTTGCAGAAAGAAACAAGAAATGTGCAGAAAAAGGAAGAGAAGTGCAGAAAGAGGCAAGACAGGTGCAGAAAGAGTCAGGAGAGGTGCGGAAAGAGGCAAGTGAGGTGCAGAAAGAGGAAAGGGGGGTACAGAAAGATGCAAGAGAGGTACAGAAAGAAGCAAGAGAGGTACAGAAAGAAGCAGGAGAAGTGCAGAAAGAAGCAAAATGGGTGCAGATACAAGCAAGATAAGTGATGAAAGAGACAAGAGAGTTACAGAAACAGGCAAAAGAAGTGCAGAAAGAGGCAAGAGAAGTGCTGAAAGAAGCAATGGAGGTGCAGAAAGAAGCAAGAGAAGTGATAAAACAAACAAGAGAGTTGCAGAAAGAGACAAGAAAGGTGCAGAAAAAGGAAGAGAGGTGCAGAAAGAAGCAAGAGAAGTGATAAAACAAACAAGAGAGTTGCAGAAAGAGACAAGAAAGGTGCAGAAAAAAGGAAGAGAAGTGCAGAAAGAGGCAAGACAGGTGCAGAAAGAGGAAGGAGAGGTGCAGAAATAGGCAAGTGAGGTGCAGACAGGCGAAAGAGGTGCAGAAACAGGGAAGAGGGGTGCAGAAAGAGGCAAGAGGGTTGCAGAAAGAGGCAAGAGGGGTACAGAAAGAGGCAAGAGGGGTGCAGAAAAAGCAAGAGAGGTGTAGAAAGAAGCAAGAGAAGTGTAGAAAGAGGCAAGACAGGTGCAGAAAGAGGCAGAAGAGGTGCGGAAAGAGGCAAGTGAGATGCAGAAAGAGGCAAGGGGGTGCAGAAAGAAGCAAGAGAGGTACAGAAAGAAGCAAGAAAGGTACAGAAGAAGGCAAGAGAACTGCAGAAAGAGGCAAGAAAGTTGCACAAACAGGCAAACAAGGTGCAGAAAGATGGAACAGGGGTGCAGACATAGGCAAGAGAGTTGAAGAAATATGGAAGAGGGTGCAGAAAGAGGCAAGAGGGGTGCAGAAATTTGCAAGAGAGGTGCCGAAAGAAGTAAAAGGAGTGGAGAAAGAACCAACAGAGGTGTAGAAAGAGGCAAGAGGAGTGCAGAAAGAGGCAAGAGAATTGCAGAAAGAAGCAACAGAGGTGCAGAAAGAGGCAAGAGAACTGCAGAAAGAGGGAAAAGGGTGCAGAAAGAGGCAAGAGAGGTAGAGGAAGAGGGGTGCAGAAAGAAGAAAGAGGGGTGCAGAAAAAAGCAAGATAGGTGTAGAAAGAAGCAAGAGAGGTGTAGAAAGAAGCAAGAGAAATGCAGAAAGAACCATCAGAGGTGCAGAAAGATGCAAGAGGAGTGTAGAAAGAGGCAAGAGAAGTGCAGAAAGAACCAACAGATGTGCAGAAAGAGGCAAGAGAGGTTCAGAAAGAGGCAAGAGAGGTACAGAAACAGGCAAGAGAGGTGCAGACAGAGGGAACAGGGGTGCAGAAAGAGGCAATAAAGGTGCAGAAAAAGGGAAGAGAGGTGCAGAAAGAGGCAAGAGGGGTGCAGAAAGAAGCAACAGAAGTGCAGAAACAAGCAAGATAAGTGATGAAAGAGAAAAGAGAGTTGACGAAAGAAACAAGAAAGGTGCAGAAAAAAGGAAGAGCAGTGCAGAAAGAGGCAAGACAGGTGCAGAAAGAGGAAGGAGAGGTGCAGAAAGAGGCAAGTGAGGTGCAGACAGGCGAAAGAGGTGCAGAAAGAGGGAAGAGGGGTGCAGAAAGAGGCAAGAGGGTTACAGAAAGAGGCAAGAGGGGTACAGAAAGAGGCAAAAGGGGTGCAGAAAAAAGCAAGAGAGGTGTAGAAAGAAGCAAAGGGAGTGGAGAAAGAACCAACAGAGGTGTAGAAAGAGGCAAGAGGAGTGCAGAAAGAGGCAAGAGAATTGAAGAAAGAAGCAATAGAGGTGCAGAAAGAGGCAAGAGAACTGCAGAAAGAGGGAACAGGGGTACAGAAAGAGGCAAGAGAGGTGCAGGAAGAGGGAACAGGTATGCAGAAAGAGGCAATAAAGGTGCAGAAACAGGGAAGAGAGGTGCAGAAAGAGGCAAGAGGGGTGCAGAAAGAAGCAACAGAGGTGCAGAAAGTAGCAAGAGAAGTGATAAAACAAGATAAGTGATGAAAGAGACAAGAGAGTTACAGAAACAGGCAAAAGAAGTACAGAAAGAGGCAAGATAAGTGCTGAAAGAAGCAACGGAGGTGCAGAAAGAAGCAAGAGAAGTGATAAAACAAACAAGAGAGTTGCAGAAAGAAACAAGAAAGGTACAGAAAAAGGAAGAGAAGTGCAGAAAGAGGCAAGACAGGTGCAGAAAGAGGCAAGAAGGGTGCAGACAAAGGCAAGAGGGGTGCAGACATAGGCAAGAGGGGTGAAGAAAGAGGCAAGAGAGGTGCAGAAAGATGGAAGAGGGGTGCAGAAAGAGGCAAGAAGGGTGCAGAAAGAGGCAAGAGCGGTGCAGAAAGAAGCAAGAGAGGTGTAGAAAGAAGCAAAAGGAGTGCAGAAAGAACCAACAGAAGTGGAGAAAGAGGCAAGAGGACTGCAGAAAGAGGCAAGAGAAGTACAGAAAGAAGCAACAGAGGTGCAGAAAGAGGCAAGAGAACTGCAGAAAGAGGGAACAGGAGTGCAGACAGAGGCAAGAGGGGTGCAGAAAGGGGCAACAGAAGTGCAGAAAGAACCAACAGAGGTGCAGAAAGAGGAAAGAGAGGTACAGAACCACCAGAGGTACAGAAAGAGGCACGAGGGGTGCAGAAAGGGGCAAGAGAAGTGCAGAAAGAACCAACAGAGGTACAGAAAGAGGCAAGAGAGGTGCAGAAAGAGGAAAGAGAGGTACAGAAACAGGCAAGAGAGGTGCAGACAGAGGGAATAGGGGTGCAGAAAGAGGCAAGAGAGGTGCAGAAACATGGAAGATGGGTGCAGAAAGAGGCAAGACGGGTGCAGAAAGAGGCAAGAGGGGTGCAGAAAGAAGCAACAGAAGTGCAGAAACAAACAAGATAAGTGATGAAAGAGACAAGAGAGTTACAGAAACAGGCAAAAGAAGTACAGAAAGAGGCAAGATAAGTGCTGAAAGAAGCAACGGAGGTGCAGAAAGAAGCAAGAGAAGTGATAAAACAAACAAGAGAGTTGCAGAAAGAAACAAGAAAGGTGCAGAAAAAAGGAAGAGAAGTGCAGAAAGAGGCAAGACAGGTGCAGAAAGAGGAAGGAGAGGTGCAGAAAGAGGCAAGTGAGGTGCAGACAGGCGAAAGAGGTGCAGAAAGAGGGAAGAGGGGTGCAGAAAGAGGCAAGAGGGGTACAGAAAGAGGCAAGAGGGGTGCAGAAAAAAGCAAGAGAGGTGTAGAAAGAAGCAAGAGAAGTGCAGAAAGAGGCAAGACAGGTGCAGAAGAGGCAGAAGAGGTGCGGAAAGAGGCAAGTGAGGTGCAGAAAGAGGCAAGGGGGTGCAGAAAGAAGCAAGAGAGGTACAGAAAGAAGCAAGAGAGGTACAGAAGAAGGCATGAGAACTGCAGAAAGAGGCAAGATAGGTGCAGAAAGAGGCAGGAGAGGTGTGGAAAGAGGCAAGTGAGGTGCAGAAAGAGGCAAGGGGGGTGCAGACAGAAGCAAGAGAGGTACAGAAGAAGGCAAGAGATCTGCAGAAAGAGGCAAGAAAGTTGCAGAAAGAGGCAAACAAGGTGCAGAAAGATGGAACAGGGGTGCAGACAGAGGCAAGAGAGTTGAAGAAATATGGAAGAGGGGTACAGAAAGAGGCAAGAGGGGTGCAGAAATTTGCAAGAGAGGTGCAGAAAGAAGTAAAAGGAGTGGAGAAAGAACCAACAGAGGTGTAGAAAGAGGCAAGAGGAGTGCAGAAAGAGGCAAGAGAATTGCAGAAAGAAGCAACAGAGGTGCAGAAAGAGGCAAGAGAACTGCAGAAAGAGGGAACAGGGGTGCAGAAAGAGGCAAGAGAGGTGCAGGAAGAGGGGTGCAGAAAGAAGCAAGAGGGGTGCAGAAAAAGGCAAGAGAGGTGTAGAAAGAAGCAAGAGAGGTGTAGAAAGAAGCAAGAGAAATGCAGAAAGAACCATCAGAGGTGCAGAAAGAGGCAAGAAGGGTGTAGAAAGAGGCAAGAGAAGTGCAGAAAGAACCAACAGATGTGTAGAAAGAGGCAAGAGAGGTTCAGAAAGAGGCAAGAGAGGTACAGAAACAGGCAAGAGAGGTGCAGACAGAGGGAACAGGGGTGCAGAAAGAGGCAATAAAGGTGCAGAAAAAGGAAGAGAGGTGCAGAAAGAGGCAAGAGGGGTGGAGAAAGAAGCAACAGAAGTGCAGAAACAAGCAAGATAAGTGACGAAAGAGACAAGAGAGTTACAGAAACAGGCAAAAGAAGTGCAGAAAGAGGCAAGAGAAGTGCTGAAAGACGCAACGGAGGTGCAGAAAGAAGCAAGAGAAGTGATAAAACAAACAAGAGAGTTGCAGAAAGAGACAAGAAAGGTGCAGAAAAAAGGAAGAGAAGTGCAGAAAGAGGCAAGACAGGTGCAGAAAGAGGAAGGAGAGGTGCAGAAAGAGGCAAGTGAGGTGCAGACAGGCGAAAGAGGTGCAGAAAGAGGGAAGAGGGGTGCAGAAAGAGGCAAGAGGGTTACAGAAAGAGGCAAGAGGGGTACAGAAAGAGGCAAAAGGGGTGCAGAAAAAAGCAAGAGAGGTGTAGAAAGAAGCAAAAGGAGTGGAGAAAGAACCAACAGAGGTGTAGAAAGAGGCAAGAGGAGTGCAGAAAGAGGCAAGAGAATTGAAGAAAGAAGCAATAGAGGTGCAGAAAGAGGCAAGAGAACTGCAGAAAGAGGGAACAGGGGTACAGAAAGAGGCAAGAGAGGTGCAGGAAGAGGGAACAGGTCTGCAGAAAGAGGCAATAAAGGTGCAGAAACAGGGAAGAGAGGTGCAGAAAGAGGCAAGAGGGGTGCAGAAAGAAGCAACAGAGGTGCAGAAAGTAGCAAGAGAAGTGATAAAACAAGATAAGTGATGAAAGAGACAAGAGAGTTACAGAAACAGGCAAAAGAAGTACAGAAAGAGGCAAGATAAGTGCTGAAAGAAGCAACGGAGGTGCAGAAAGAAGCAAGAGAAGTGATAAAACAAACAAGAGAGTTGCAGAAAGAAACAAGAAAGGTACAGAAAAAGGAAGAGAAGTGCAGAAAGAGGCAAGACAGGTGCAGAAAGAGGCAAGAAGGGTGCAGACAAAGGCAAGAGGGGTGCAGACATAGGCAAGAGGGGTGAAGAAAGAGGCAAGAGAGGTGCAGAAAGATGGAAGAGGGGTGCAGAAAGAGGCAAGAAGGGTGCAGAAAGAGGCAAGAGCGGTGCAGAAAAAAGCAAGAGAGGTGTAGAAAGAAGCAAAAGGAGTGCAGAAAGAACCAACAGAAGTGGAGAAAGAGGCAAGAGGACTGCAGAAAGAGGCAAGAGAAGTGCAGAAAGAAGCAACAGAGGTGCAGAAAGAGGCAAGAGAACTGCAGAAAGAGGGAACAGGAGTGCAGACAGAGGCAAGAGGGGTGCAGAAAGGGGCAACAGAAGTGCAGAAAGAACCAACAGAGGTGCAGAAAGAGGAAAGAGAGGTACAGAAACAGGCAAGAGAGGTACAGAAACAGGCAAGAGAGGTGCAGAAAGAGGCAAGAGAAGTGCTGAAAGAAGCAACAGAGGTGCAGAAAGAAGCAAGAGAGGTGCAGAAAGAGGGAAGAGGGGTGCAGTAAGAGGCAAGAGGGGTGCAGAAAGAAGCAACAAAGGTGCAGAAAGAAGCAAAAGAAGTGATGAAAGAGACAAGAGAGTTGCAGAAACAGGCAAAAGAAATGCAGAAAGAGGCAAGAGAAGTGCTGAAAGAACCAACAGAGGTGCAGAAAGAAGCAAGAGAAGTGATTACACAGACAAGAGAGTTGCAGAAAGAAACAAGAAAGGTGCAGAAAAAAGGAAGAGAAGAACAGAAAGAGGCAACAGAGGTGCAGAAAGAGGCAGGAGAGGTGCGGAAAGAGGCAAGATAGGTAAAGAAACAGGCTGGAGAGGTGCAGAAAAATGGAACAAGGGTGCAGAAAGAGGCAAGAGAGGTGTAGAAAGGGCAAAAGGGGTGTAGAAAGAGGTAGGAGGGGTGCAGAAAGAAGCAACTGAGGTGCAGAAAGAAGCAAGAGAAGTGATGAAAAAGACAAGAAAGTTGCAGAAACAGGCAAAAGAAGTGCAGAAAGAGGCAAGAGAAGTGCTGAAAGAAGCAAGAGAAGTGATGAAACAGACAAGAGCGTTGCAGAAAGAAACAAGAAAGGTGCAGAAAAAAGGAAGAGAAGTGCAGAAAGAGGCAACAGAGGTGCAGAAAGAGACAGGAGAGGTGCGGAAAGAGGCAATAGGGGTGCAGAAAGAGGCATGGTAAGTACAGAAAGAACCAACAGAGGTGCAGAAAGAGGCAAGAGAGGTACAGAAACAGGCAAGAGAGGTGGAGACAGAGGGAACAGGGGTGCAGAAAGAGGGAAGAGAGGTGCAGAAAGAGGCAAGAGGGGTGCAGAAAGATGCAACAAAGGTGCAGAAATCAGCAAGAGAAGTGATGAATGAGACAAGAGAGTTGCAGAAACAGGCAAAAGAAGTGCAGAAAGAGGCAAGAGAAGTGCTGAAAGAAGCAACAGAGGTACAGAAAGAAGCAAGAGAAGTGATAAAACAGACAAGAGAGTTGCAGAAAGAAACAAGAAAGGTGCAGTAAAAAGGAAGAGAAGTGCAGAAAGAGGCAAGACAGGTGCAGAAAGAGGCAGGAGAGGTGCAGAAAGAGGCAGGAGAGGTGCAGAAAGAGGCAAGTGAGATGCAGACAGAGGCAAGAAGGGTGCAGAAAGAGGCAAGGGAGGTGCAGAAAAAAGGAAGAGGGGTGCAGAAAAAGGCAAGAGGGGTGCAGAAAGTATCACGAGGGGTGCAGAAAGAAGCAACAGAGGTGCAGAAAGAAGCAAGATAAGTGGTTGAAAGAGACAAGAGAGTTACAGAAACAGGCAAAAGAAGTGCAGAAAGAGGCAAGAGAAGTGCTGAAAGAAGCAACAGAGGTGCAGAAAGAAGCAAGAGAAGTTATAAAACAAACAAGAGAGTTGCAGAAAGAAACAAGAAAGGTGCAGAAAAAAGGAAGAGTAGTGCAGAAAGAGGCAAGACAGGTGCAGAAAGAGGAAGGAGAGGTGCAGAAAGATGCAAGAGAGGTACAGAAAGTAGCAAGAGAGGTATAGAAAGAAGCAGGAGAAGTGCAGAAAGAAGCAAGAAAGTTGCACAAACAGGCAAACAAGGTGCTGAAAGATGGAACAGGGGTGCAGACAGAGGCAAGAGAGGTGCATAAATAGAGAAGAGGGGTGCAGAAAGAGGCAAGACAGGTGCAGACATTTGCAACAGAGGTGCCGAAAGAAGCAAGAGGAGTGCAGAAAGAACCAACAGAGGTGTAGAAAGAGGCAAGAGGAGTGCAGAAAGAGGCAAGAGAAGTGTAGAAAAAAGCAACGGAGGTGTAGAAAGAGGCAAGAGAACTGCAGAAAGAGGGAAAGGGGGTGCAGAAAGAGACAAGAGAGGTGCAGAAAGAGGGAAGAGGGGTGCAGAAAGAGGCAAGAGGGGTGCAGAAAAAAGCAAGAGAGGTGTAGAAAGTAGCAAGAGAAGTGCAGAACGAACCACCAGAGGTGCAGAAAGAGGCAAGAGGGGTGCAGAAAGAGGCAATAGAAGTGCAGAAAGAACCAACAGAGGTGCAGAAAGGGGTCAAGAAAGGTACAGAAAGAGACAGGAGAGGTACAGAAACAGGCAAGAGAGGTATAGAAACAGGCAAGAGAGGTGCAGAAAGAGGCAAGAGAAGTGCTGAAAGAAGCAACAGAGGTGCAGAAAGAAGCAAGAGGAGTGACAAAACAGACAAGAGAGTTGAAAAAGAAACAAGAAAGGAGCAGAAAAAGGAAGAGAAGTGCAGAAAGAGGCAAGAAAGGTGCAGAAAGAGGCAGGAGAGGTGCAGAAAGAGGCAAGTGAGGTGCAGACAGAGGCAAGAGGGGTGCAGAAAGAGAGAAGAGATATGGAGAAAGAGTGAAGAGAAGTGCCGAAAGAGGGAAGAGCTGTGCAGAAAGAAGGAAGGGGGTACAGAAAGAGGCAAGAGGGGTGCATGAAGAAGCAACAGAGGTGCAGCAAGAGGCAAGAGAAGTGCAGAAAAAACAACAGTGGTACAGAAAGAGGCAAGAGAAGTGCAGAAAGAGGCAAGAGAGGTGCATAAAGAGGGAAGAGGGGTGCAGAAAGAGGCACAAGGGATGCAGAAAGAGGCATGAGGGGTGCAGAAAGAAGCAAGAGAAGTGCATAAAAAAGCAACAGAGGTGCAGAAAGAGGGAAGGAGGGTGGAGAAAGAGGCAAGAGAAGTGCAAAAAGAGCCTGATAGTCTTGACAATTGCCTACCTCTTGCCTGTAATCTGCCGCAGCACTACGCAGGGTCCCGTAGGACTCTGCCACCGTCATCGCTGGCTACAAGGACTGCTTCCTGGGCCATTCCGATGCCTGTGAGTGTGGGACTACAGCCCCCAGCAGCCCCAGTGGCACGCATGCCGCACACGTCGCCACACGTGCCAGGAGGCGCTTAAGAGGGGGCCAGGGCTCCCGCAGCACTGGATACACATGGGCGTACCTGGGCCATGCCCGGGCAAAGCCTGGGCCAAGGGCGGGCCCATCAGTGCCCGTCCACGACCGAACGAGGCCGGGCTAGGCTCACCCTTTTGACCTGTGGATATTTTGTGCCGGGTAAACTCCCCATTTGTGGCCGTAAGGTAAGGTAAGGGGGGATTTTGGACCTCCATATCCAACATCAGACTTGTTTGTGACAATTAATCTACAGTCTATAAGCACCAGACTATACACTTATACAGATGTGTGGAGGATCCGATGAATTGCCATAACAGTTTCTCAGACAATAATCAGTCAAGCCATTAGCATTTATCTACGTGTATGTTTACGTGTATGCAAAAGAGCCGTTGCACGAATCATTCCCCCTCTTGTTGAGAAACGTTGCATGCAGCACCTTTTTCCTCCTGTTGGGGCCAAGACATTGCCCAGGAAAGTTTGCATTGTGCAAAGTATTTTGTATTACAGGGTGTAATTGGAGCTCTGGGAGTTCTGGGACTAATTTATTGGTTGTGCCTGTGGGTTAGAGTAGGGTTAGAGTGTGTTAGAGTAGAGTAGAGTAGAGAATCACGGTAACGAATGGGGAAGCATAGGACAGTTGGCCCTGTTGGCTCCGCAGTAACTATGGACTCATTTTTAAAGCGGGCTGCATCGGTACTGGATAAAGAGATAGAACTGGTGTTTAGGCGTTTATCAAGATCTCCTATAACCTCCCATCTTTCCCACCCTTCAGGCACAATTCCTCCTGTGGAAAATAGCGTTGACTTACTTGATAATTCGGGACTACTAGACCTAGAATTACCAGACAGTGCGTCCAGTCATTTATCCGAACAACAGATACCCCTTAGTCCCACCATCATAACTATTACTGCTGGGGGGGCAAATGCAATCTTGTCTAATAGTGCTGTGGGGGGTGAAAATACTGGTCTCCTTTTAAATTCATCTATTATTAGACCAGTTACTCGTGGGAGGCAAGGAGGGGTGGAGTGTGTTAACCAAGGGCCGGGTGTGAAAAGAAAAGGTCAGCCACCTGGAGGGAAGGCAAAAAGGTCAAGGGCGGATCCACTTCCTAAGAATACACCGGTAACCCAGGGACTGACTAATGAAGATATGAAGTTATTTCTTGAATCCATGCAGAACATGCTTAAAGACATTATGGACATCAAGTTAGGCCCAATTATCCAGCGGTTGACCTCGATCGAAAATAGTATCTTTAAATTTACTAATAGCACCCTAAGGGGGGCGGAGATAAATCCCTTGACGGCTCCTTTAATACGGGATGATTCAAATCTAGCAACCTTACATACAATCATTAAGGATAATCCACCCCCCACATCAAGGCCGCCGAGTAATAAATTACACTCCCGACTGGAGCCCCCATCTATATCGTATACTGCTATTGACCCAGGTACAACTTTAGGTTTAGAAGAAAGTTCGGGTGCTCGAAGTCAACAAGAGAGCAATATACATGAGAAGCATAATTCGAAAGTACAAAAGGATGCCTTGAAGAATTTTACATATAGTTTGCCTGATATTCATTTACCACCAGAGTCAACCCCATATGTGTTGGTATTGGGGAATGTGCCGACTCTCCCCCAGGGTAGGAGGGAGGATTACACCCAATTGAAAAACAAGGTACTACATTGGTTAACATGTAATACGGCACTTGGAATAAGGGCAGATAGATACATAAATACAGTGCGAAGGGTTAACTGGGTGGGTAGCTCTCGCAAGCCTTTCCATGGTGACTGTGTCATCATGAATTTTAACCAATCCCACCTTGCAGAAAGGATTTTGTTTTCTACTACTAATAATTCACTCTATGTCAATAAGTAGTCAATTATTGCACTACCCCTAGGCTTCTTCTACAAACCCTATCCAATGGGGCGTAACCTTCTGGCAAATACTCCCAATGGCCCAGATAACATCACTATGCCATTAGATCAATCTTCAAGGAGCCTGGTTATTACCAGGGCACCAGACATAAAGCACTGGAATAATTCTGGATATGGTCCGCGGGACCCACTCTTATCCCTTCCTCCTACCCTTGAGTTAGCTAATCGCTTTGCACCCCTGACAACCTTAGATGCTTGTGACTGACTTAGCCCTGGGCCTGCCCCATCGAATCAAGTGACATCACATAACTTGACCTTAGTATCTTGGAACATTGCGGGCGTTAATACTGTGAGAAGTTGGCCTGGCATATGCTGTCCACTAATTATAGTGGGCACCTTGCACCAGTCCAAACAACCCCTTATTGGAGATAGGTTAAAGACAACCTTTATTGAAAGCTATCCTAGTGGTAGCTATGGAGAGCAGCCTTCAGGCTAAGTCTTGAAGGAATGTAAAGCAGCTTGTTTTACCAGTCTATAATCTCTTGAGAGACCAAATGAAAGAGGACCACACCAGGTATATATTCAAAATATATGTATTTATTGCTAAACACACCCCTCTAGTCTCTTTATGAGGCTAGAGTTCGAAGTACATAAGTTATAAGTTAGTTATCTACAGTAATAGCACAAATACACGTTTGAGCCCTAGGGGCGTAACAACCCATATACCAATAAAGTGGTATAAGAACCACGACTGAGCTAGACACAAGGCCTAGAGCCTGTAGAAGTGCTTGGACCACAAGGAACCACCCAAGGTAGTGACACAGGGGACCCACGGGGGACGCGTGCAGTGTGAGAACACAGTCGCGAATCGCCGTTGACTTCTATGGGGAAAGTCGCGGTTGGAAGTTTAAAGAAAAGGGACACTTAGAGGAGGACTTGGAGCAAACCCTTTTAGAACTAGGCTGTTCTAGTGCCAATACCCACGGGAGCACCGGAGTACTCGAGTTACCTCACCCAGGGGAGCCGGGTGCATAGGTGTCTTTCGGAGTCGGGTTTCGTCGTCGTTTTCAATGGCGATCTGCTGCAAAGTGCTGCTGGCGGCCAAGTCGAAAGTGTTCGGGTGGATCCAAAGGTGGATCGAAGATCTGAAGAACCTGAAAGCAGAGGGGACAGAGTCTGGGTCACTAGCCAGTGACCAGGAAGGCGATGAGCAGATGCCCACCGATGTCGAGTGCTTCAGGTAGGTTGACAGTCATCTTGACTCTTCAGCCACGAGGTCCAGGAGGGGTCGACGACAACCAGGAGCTGGATTCGAGCTGTCCCATAACGTCTGTCGATTGCAGGGGTATTGGCGACCGGATTGGACCCAACAAGCCTTGGCAACGGCAAGTCTCGTGGAAATGGAAGAAGGACGATGGTGCAGACCAGCAAGGTCTGTGTGACTCACCCAGCAAGGGTAAGTCAGGGCACACCTGGAGTAACCAGGGAGCCCAAGCAGAAGAAGATTGGCCTTCGGGAGGGCCTACTAGCCAACAGACTAGCAACCGCGAAGGAGTCTCAAGTGGACACACTTGGAGCTGGCTCACAGGACACTCGTGGAGTGGAGGCCAGTGATCTTCGGTGCAGTCGGTGCTGGAGGCTGGGGCTACTCGGAGCCCAAAGCACAACTTCGTGGAAGACCCAGAAGAGGATGCACTTGCAAATGTGATCAGTGTCCAGGGGTCACGGTTCCACGTTACCCACGACAGCTATGGGCCTCAGCTTTGCTGGGGACTCAGGGCAGCCTCGGAGAAGTCTGGAAATCTACCTCTGGTGATGCAAAGACTTCGGCGTCCGGCGGGAGCTTCAGCGATGCAGACCGGACAATTGCTTCTTTGGTGCCTGCCAAGCAGGGGAGTCACTCCTTGACCCCAAGGGAGATTCTTCAGTCCTCTAATCTTAACGTAGAGCGTCGAAGGTCCAGGATTCTGTGTCAGAGTTTCGTCCACGTAAATCTAAAGTCCTAAGGACTGGGGTCCCATACTTATACCAAGTTAGGGGTTGGACATACTCTGGGGACCCACCTATGGGAGGGTCAGGGCAGAGGGGTGGTTACACCCTTTCCCTTTGTCCAGTTTCACGCCAGAGCAGGGGCTGGAAGCCCTGAGCCGGTTTGAACTGGGGTATGCACAGGGACACCAAATGTGCCCCCAGTGCAGGACTTCAAAGCACCAGAGAGTGCTCCCGCCCAGCCCCAATACACACTATCCTGTCTGGGGAGGTGGTTACACCTCCCTGGGACAGGAAACCTGTTGTCCAGGCCTCCCTGCCGGGGTTTCGGTCAGCAGCAGGAGGCCAGACTCGTGTCTGTGGCAGCGGCATCCATTTTGTGATGCCAGGGCTTGGAAAGAAGTTACCGGGCAGGCCGGTGTGTACATGTCTCTCCCTCTAGAAGGGTGGAATGCTACCTCCGCCGCCAGAACTGGCGGGGGTAGTATTCCAAGATGTTTGACACCAAACACGACATGTTTCCGTGCAGCCATCCCAAAGTTAGCATTTAACGCGAGGTTATAATGCGCTTAAGAGTATATGGTCAGGCTGCACTACAAACAGCATCAAAGAAGGGTCTCCGAACGCTGCAGAGGGGCTCTGCTCATGCAGGGGCACCCTCTCACATAGGAACCAAGCACTCTGCCTTCAGGATTGATAAGGCCTGCCATAGGAGTGACTTATAGGTTTATATGTGTGTATGTATGTAGTGATATAGGTAGCCTATATCACAGTAAGGGGTGCATGCACCACCTTACCCAGGCTGCAGTAGCAGACCTGTGGTGCACTCCAGATTCCAATCAGAGATGTGCCTAAGGCACATGGAAACCATTTTAGAGAGGAAGCAGCTAGGCTGGGGTTCTGATTAGCAGGGCCCCAGCCAGACTAAAGTCGAAAAACAGTGAAGCATCAGCAAAAAAGTGGGGGTACCCATGTGAAGCAGATCCTACTCTCCTACACAACCCCCCAAACGTAGGGACATTAAACTAACCTTGCCCAGTTAAGTCTTCATGTTCTAAGTGGAAGTACCTAGAGAGTCCATCTGCATTGGCATGGTTACTGCCAGGTCTATGTTCCACTGTGAAGTGCATCCCCTGTAGGGAAATGGACCACCTAAGCAGTTTGGGGTTTTCACCCTTCATTTGTTTTAGCCATAAGAGGGGCTTATGGTCTGTTTAAACAAGGAAGTGAGTACCAAACAAGTATGGCCTCAACTTCTTCAGAGCCCAGACCACAGCAAAGGCCTCCCTCTCAATGGCTGACCAACGTTTCTCTCTAGGGGTCAGCCTTCTGCTAATAAAAGCTAATGGCTGATCCTGACCTTCATCATTCAATTGTGACAGTGCAGCCCTACCCCCAATTCAGATGCATCTGTTTGGACAATGAACTTCTTGGAGTAATAAGGACTCTGTAGAATGGGAGCAGTGCACATTGCCTGCTTTAGGTCATCAAATGCCTTTTGACAGCTAACTGTCCACTGAACCTTTTTGGGCATTTTCTTGGAAGTTAAGTCATTCAGGGGTGTCACTATTGATCCATACCCCTTGACAAATCTCCTATAGTACCCAGTCAGGCCTAAAAAGGCTCTCACCTGAGTCTGGGTAGTTGGAGCAGTCCAGTCCATGATGGTCTGGATCTTGCTCTGCAAGGGTTGAACCTGGCCTCCACCCACAAGGTGGCCCAGGTACACAACCTGACTCTGCCCTATCTGGCACTTGGTTGCCTTGATAGTCAGGCCTGCTTTCTGCAGGGCCTGCAAAACATTTCTGAGGTGGACCAGGTGATCCTCCCAGGTGGAGCTAAAGACAGCAATATCATCTAGATATGCTGCACTATAGTCTTCCAGACCTGTAATGACTGTATTCACCAACCTCTGAAAAGTGGCAGGTGCATTCTTCAGACCAAAGGGCATCACCACAAATTGATAATGCCCACTAGGGGTTGAGAATGCTGTCTTTGGCTTTGCATCATCAGCTAGTCTGATCTGCCAGTAGCCAGCTGTCAGGTCAAATGTGCTTAGATACTTGGCTGAGGCCAAAGTGTCTATTAGCTCATCTGCCCAAGGTATTGGATGGGTGTAGGAAGGTGGAATCTGACTATATGGTTGCCCCCATTTTTTTCCTGGTGTTTTGCTGGTTTATGACTTAGTTGGACTGGGACCCTGCTATTCAGGGCCCCAGTCTATCTGCTCTCTCTAAACGACATGGAGTGCACTCTAGGTGCACTAGTGATTGGATACTGTGGTGCCTTATGAGTCCCTAGTATATGGTACCTTAGGTACCAAGGGCATAGGTACTTCACAGGCCTACCAGGGGCTGCAGCATGTATTATGCCACCCCTGGGAAGCAGACTAAATCTGACACCACAGGCCTGCTACTGCAGCCTGGGTGAGGTGGTGCTAGCACCCCTCACTGAGATATAGGTTTCCTATATCTCTCCTGCACACACATATAAACCTATCAGTCACCCCTAAGGCAGGCCCTATCAATCCTGAGGGCAGGGTGCTTGGCTTCTATGTGAGGGGGTGCCTCTGCCTGAGCAGGGCCCCTCTGCAGCTCTCAGAGTCTATTCTCTGGTGCTGTTTGTGGATGCGGTTAAACCATATACTCTTAAGTGCATTATATCCTCGCGGTAAAATGCTAACTTTGGAATGGCTGCATCAAAACATGTCGTGTTTGGTGTCAAACATCTTGGAATACTACCCCCCGCCAATCCTGGCGGCGGGGGTAGCATTCCACCCTTCTAGAGGGATAAGACATGTACCTGCTGTGGAAACGCGGTAGAATCCTGAAGAGCCCTGGCATCACAAAATGGATGCCACCAGTCACAGACACTGGGCTGCCCTCCTGCTGATGACCGAAACTCACAGTGGAGGAAGCCCAACAATAGGCATCCTGTCACAGGGAGGTGTAACCACCTCCCAGACAGGGTTTAGTGTATTGGGGCTGGGTGGGTGCACTCTTAGAGTGCTTTGAAGTCCTGCACTGGGGAGCAGAAGGCTCCTCTGTGCATATGCCAGTTCAAACCGGCTCAGGGGCTACCTACCCCTGCTCTGGCACGAAACTGGACAAAGGGAAGTGGGTGTAGCCACCCCTCCCTTGACCCTCCCATAGGTGGGGTCATAGAGCTAGTCCATCCCCTCTTTTAGTATAAGAAGGGGAACCCTTGAACTTGCTAGTTAGATAACCCCTGGACGACGCTCTACAGAAGAATCCTGGCCCTTCGACGTTCCACTACCTTTGGAAGACAGAAGAATCTCCCTTGGAGTCAAGGAGTGACTCCCCTGCTTGGCAGGCACCAAAAACGACAACAATGGTCGCAAACTACGCCGCTCCCGCCGGAGTCCGAAGTCTCTGCAGCCCAAGAAGTGGATTTCCTGACTTCTCCAAGGCCATCGTGAGTCCCCAGCGAAGTTGAGGCAAGTGGACCCCACGAGTGACGAGGAACCGCGACCCCTGGGTACCGTGCACTATTGTCGAGTGCAACCCCTTCACAACGTTCTACAAACTTGTGCTTTGGACCACGTGTGGTCCCGACCTCCAGCAGGAATCCCTCAGAAGATCAGAGGCCTACACCGTCCCGAGTGACCGTGGGCCCCTGTTGAGTGATTCCACCCGAGGTGTCTTCGCGATCCCTTGCCAGCCGGCTCGTGGGTCCCCAGAAGACTTCTTAAAAAAACCAAATGGCTCCTCTGGTTGCTCCAGGCCTGCCCTGACTTACCCTCGCTGGGTGAGTCCCTCAAACCTTGCTGGTCTGTGCCATCGACTTTTCTTCATCTCCACGAGACTTGCTGTTGCCAAGGCTTGTTGGCTCCGATCGAGTTGCCGATACCGCAGTAAGCTGCAGACTTCGTGGGACATCCAGAATCCAGCTCCTGGTCGTCGTCGACACCTCCTGGACCTCGTGGCTGAAGAGTCAAGGCACCTGCAACCGACCTGAATCAACCGACGACGGTGGGCATCCATCTTCCTTGCCCCGAGTCACTGCCAAGTGACTTTGAACACTGTCCCCTCTGCTTTCAGGTCATCCTTCTTCAGAATCCAGGCTTGGATTCCACCGGACACTTCTTCAGCTCCCGCAAGCAGCAAGTCTTCTTTGTTCGCCATTGAAAACGACGCCGCGACCCGACACCAAAGGACACCTATGCACCCGGCTTCCCTGGTTGAGGTAACTCCAGCACTACAGTGCTCCTGTGGGTGTGGGCCCTAGAACTACTTACCCTGTAAGTGACTTGCTTGTAGGTTCTCCCGAAGTATCCTAGAACTCTTAATTTCCAACCGCGACTTGCCCCATTGAAGTCAACGGCGATCCGCGCCTGTGTATCCACACTGCACGCGTCCCCCGTGGGTCCTTTACTTACCTGCCTTGGGTGGCTTCGTGAGGCCCCAGCACTTCTGAAGGCCCTAGGCCTTGTCTCCCTGCAAGTCGTTGTTGCTAAGTCCCTTTTTAGTATATGGTCTGGTACGCCCCTAGGGCCCCAGCCATATTTTGTGCTTAACTTATTGAGAAACGTTGATTTGTGCATATGTTTGTCTTCTAATCTCATAAAGAGATTAGTAGAGAGTTATTTAGAAATAAATACATATATATTTGATATATATACCTGTGTGGTGTCTTTTCATTTGGTGATTCAAGAGATTATATGGTAAAACAAGCTGCTTTACATTCCTTCAAGACTTAGCCTGAAGGCTGCTCTCCACAGCTACCACTAGGATAGCTTTCTTTAAAAGGTTGTCTTAAACCTATCTACCATAAGAGTCGATTTGCCCTGGTGCAAGGTGTCCACTTTAATTAGTGAACAGCATATACCAGGCCAACTTCTCACATTGGTGGGCAGCGTGTGGGATTCCAGCTTGCCATTGTTTTACCAGAAAATCTCTATTTGAATTACTAACTGAAAACCATTATAGGTACTCAAGGTACATATAAAGTCAAGCTTAGTATCAATAAGTTCTACTGAACTTAGAGCTGTGTGCCAAGGGATAGCACACCCTTTCCACAGCTCAAGCTAGGATCAGTAGGCCAAAACTAGTGTAGGTAGTACAACACTGCACAACACTAGAATGTCCTTAAAGGGTGGACCCAGTGGATCCACTCAGCCTCAGTATAAGGACATGGCTTTCTCTGACTTGAGAGCCATGTGTGTTGAAAGACACCTGAAGCTAGGACAGAGTCCCTCAACACTACACCTGATAGATCTGCTGACAGCAGATGACCTTAGATTGGCTCTAGGAGCTAAAGGGTCTGAATCAGTGGGTGGGTCAGTCATAGTATCTGGGTCAGATGATGAAAATCAGAATGACCAAGACTCTGTGATTGAAGGGCCAGGCTTCAAGGGGCCTGAAAAGGACAGAGAGGAGGAG